>CM058040.1:70500534-70588738 GCA_030169165.1 Centaurea solstitialis
TCATAGTTATAACTTTTTATAGTTCATGCATGATTTCTTGAAATTATGAGGAACTATATTTTTTCTTATCTTTTTAACCTATTTATCCTTTGACTTACTTCATCACTTGATATGTGTAATGCACTCATTCTCTTTATTTATGTCATTTCTAAATTTTAACACTTGTCAAATGATAAAGTGGATAGAAGGATAAGTAAGCTAAAAAGGTAGGAGAAAATAAATTATTAAAATAAACCATCGGTAATTAATAAAAGTTTCCGACCATTTCTCAACAACATAATAAAAATGAATCAACATTAGTTATTATAATTAAACTATTAAAATAAACCATTGGAAAACCGTCGGTAATTGATCAAAGTTTTCGACGACTAGGGGTGAGCAAAAACCGAATCGAAAACCGAAAAAGTAACCAAAAAATTGAACCGAAAACCGAAGCCGAAAAACCAAATGGTTCGGTTTCGGTTTTGGTCTCAAAATAACCGAACCGATATATTATGTTAACTTAATTTTTTTTGTTAGAAATCTAGTTAGTTGTGTCAATTTTACATTTTCTTAAACTTTGTTTCTTTTATGGTAAATGTGATTAAGGCCCATTGTATAAGGCCCATCACTTTTAAGCCTTTTTAGTCCATTAGAGTTTAGTATAAATAGGAGTTGTAATCTTCATTTGTACTTTCTCTCTTCTCTTACACCTTTGAATGAAAATCTATCTTGTACCTAGCATTTACATCATGGAGATCTAAGTGTGATTGATTGATTGATTTGGAACCTACAATTGGTATCAGAGCCTGCCACTTGCTCTTGATCCGTTGTGTTCTGGTTCTGGTGAAATCTCTGTTCCAGACCAAAAGCTTTGGGTACCGGGTCTCCGCTCCAGACTTGGATTTTGGGCATCAAGTGTTATCTTCAGACTAGAGTTTCCATATTTCTCTAAGTCAATTCAATACCAATACCCTTCACTACACTTAGCCTTCAGATCTGAACCTAACCTCCAGATCTGGACCCAACCTTCATAACTGAATCATTTTCAAGAATTTCACAAGTCTTGAGATTTTTCACCAACAAAATCACTAGATCATTCTAAGTGGTTTAAGATCCACAATCAATCTTTAATCATGAACACAAGAGAAGCCTTGGCAATCGGGTCCGACACCCGACCTCCAGTTCTGTTCAGAGGTGACTTCTCCCAATGGAAATCACGTTTCATAGACTTTGTCACCAAGCAACCTCTCGGCAAGCAAATCATGGAGTCCCTGTGGAATGGACCCTTGAAGTACTACACTGAAATTCCAGCAGTCCCTGATGGTAATCCACCTATTGTAGGAGGAATAGTGGAAAAAGATGAAACAAACTCACTCCTGAAGAAGCAGAGGTGACATTCTTGCCAAATCATATCTCATTCAGAGCCTGCCCAATGAGATATATGCTAACATTGACTGCAACGACATCGGAAAGGCTATGTGGGATGAGATCATTGGCCTAATGCATGGGATAGAGAAAGGCATACAGATGAAAAGAACTAACCTTCTAACTAAGTTTGCCACCTTCAAAGGTCGAGAGGGAGAATTACTAGAAGACACCTATCATAGGTTCTGCAATATGATCAATGAGCTCCAGAAGAACAACCTCAAGAAGTCTCAGTTGGACATCAATATCCAATTCATCAACTCACTCAGGTCTGAATGGAGGAGATTTGCTTCCAATCTTCAACAGAATCGCAACTTGGAAGATCTCGACATTCATGAGTTGTTTGAATTGCTGAACCATAACCAAGACGAGGTGCTTGAAATACTTGGTACCGAGAAGAAAACAGAAAAGTATACTGATCCACTTGCCTTAGTCGTTGACAGAAGACAACACTCATCTGGGAGATCATCAAGATATGAAGAAGACTATGATATTCCTTCCGACATTGGTGAAAGAGGAAGTGAATCTGATGAAGAGATGAGTGATATGAAGAAAGCATTGGCATTGATCACCAGAACAATGGCCAAAAGAACTTCAAGGAAACCTTTGTCTTCCAACAACCATAGGTATTCCAGTGGCAGAAGGTATGAAGCTCGGGATAGGTATGAACCAAAGAATGATGCTCGAAGGTATGAGAGGGCAACTGAGACAGATAACAGGAGGTATAAAGACTCTAGAGAACGGAGGTATGAAGAGCCGAGGGAGAGAAGATATGAAGAAAGAAGGTTTGCTGATACAAGGGATAAGAGGTTTGAAGAACCAAAGAGGTATGAGCCAAGGAGGTTTGAACAAGGTGGTAGAGCTGACTACCAGAAACCTGAAGAAAAGGCTAAACCTGATGATAAGGGCAAAGAGCCGAAGAAAGATGTTGCTGGTCCAAATTGCTTCAAGTGTGGAAAACTTGGGCACCTCACCGGGAATTGTACTAATCATGTCTCTAAGTATGATTACTACAAAAACAGAATGAACTTGGCCAAAATGCAGGATGATGGACATGCCTTGTTAGCTGAAGATGAGGCCTGGTTGCAGATGTCCAGTGACGATGAAGAGAGAGGTCTCGTAAGTATGCTAGCCCAGGATGAAGCATGGGATCTGAATAGCAATGATGAAAGGGAAGATCAATTGTGCCTGATGGCAAATCACAGTGAGGAGGAACAATATTCAGAAGACAGTGATAGGGATTACAATGATCTTGACTCAGACCATTCCGAGTCATCTTCTGAGGTACTTCTTGATCCTTATATTGAACTTGAAAATCATGTAAAGGATCTTGTTCTTAAGGTTTCTGAGTATGAAAATAAAATTAAAAAGGCAAATAGCTTGACAGCAATTGCAGAATCCAAATTAGCTAGTGAGCATGCCTTAGTTGTAAAATTCTCCATTGAACTAGCTCACTCCAAAGAAAAGGTAACCACTCTTATTTTTGCAAACAAAACCTTAGAAGATAAAGTTGCTAGTCTGAATGATAACATCTGAGACTTGCAAAAGAAGCTTCATGAGGCTGAAGTTTTGAGTGGAGAAAGTTTACAAAAGCATGAAGTGATTTTTGCCCAAAGAACAAACTTATTTGCAAAGATAAAAGATATGGAAGACAAGTTTTTGAAGAGAGACCAGACTGATCAAACCATTCACATGAACCAACCCAAAGAGTTCAATTATTACAATCCGAAGGAAGGCATTGGATATAAAAGTCCATGCTATCTTAAGCGTGCCATATCCAAGACTCCTACCTTGTATGATCTTAGGTACATGAGTCTTGGATACAAAATCATTTTCATGAAAGAGTCTGATGATCCTGAACAGTTGAAGGAAATTGAGAAAAAGGAAAAAGCTAGAAAAAACAAACAATCATTTCTGTTCAACTATTCATCTCTCAATGCCAGTTATGCAACGCGTGAGACTCCTTTGTCTAAAGACTACACACCTAGCTATACTGAGGCTGAGATGAATCAGGAAGTTCCAATCCTTGAAAAAATTTACAAAGATAACCAAACCTTTTATGAGAAAAGGATTGCTAAACTTGAGGCTGAGCTAGAGGATGAGAGGCGCATGAGCCTTAGGCAAAAGGACCTATTCTTGAGTAAAATCAATGAATTGGAGGAAGCCCTCAAATCCAAAAGCACAGCAAAAGCAAGTCAATCCGCCTTTGGAACTCGTGATAACTCACGTCATCATCACCATACATGGAATGTGAATGCTTTAGATTTCAGACCTTCAAATACTTTTTCTCAAAATTCCAAATCTATGGTACTAAGGTCTCCAATCTGCACCACCATTTCATATATGGAGGACTTAACTTATACGGCACCTAAAGAAATGGTACAAATTTCTGAAATTGTATTGGATGATTGTACCAATAGGGTTGGTGAGAATGGTAGATCATCAGGCCAGTCCAAATCAGGAAACATGGCTCCTCCTAAACTATCCCGGAAAGACAAAGGGAAGGACAAATTGGTCACCCCTGAGTCTGAAGTTGTGAGTTCATCTCGTACAAATGTGAATGTTCCTAAGAAAAACAAACGTTTTCGAAAACGAAAGAATGCTACCAAACCAAAGGAACACTCACACAACTTCACTCCGAAGAAAAACACCTCACATACTCAATCTCCAAATGTCAAAGGTACTAATCGTGGTTCTCAAAATGTGACAGATCAAAATATGAGAAATGGTAGGCGTAAGAACAAGGAGAGTGGATCAAAAGAAGGCAGTCGTCCGAAGCCATTTGCACATAAGCCTAGTTTTATGAAAAACAATTTTTCCAATTTTGTATATCATAGAACTAATAGGCATGTACCACGAACTCCATTTCAATGTTATGAATGTGAACATATTGTTTATGGATGTCATAGCAATTATCGTTGTCAAAATCAATTTAGATTTGGGTATTGTGCAAATGCTTTCGTGAATGATTACTTTGTTCGTAACTATCACGGATTCTACAATCGTGGTTATCATCATACTCATAACAAGATATCTAACCCAAAACCCAAACAAAAATCTTCACCTAAGAGCAAACAGGAACCTGTATCCAAATCTGTTAATCCTAATCAGAAAGGACCCATTCCCAAATGGGTACCTAAAAATGTTTGTCCGTGATTTTGCAGGACGGTCATGTGTGGTACATGGATTCAGGATGTTCCAAGTGAAGGGATTATGTGCAAGACAGTAATTAGGGTTATCATGTCCAATGTTATAAGACACATGTGCGAGACCTATTGGATTAATTGTGTGGAAATAATTAATTAGGTTTAATTAATTATTGAGAGAAGGATAAATAATAAATTGTTTATTTATTATTTATAGATAATTACTTAATTGATAAGTATAAATTAATTAAGGTAATTATTGAGGAGTTGTATTTGGTTTGGGATTCTGTTATCATTGTCGTATTTATTTTTATAAATATAGGGTTAAGGCAATGAGATAAACATCTGATTTCATTCTAACTTTTTCACCAAGAAATCACAAACCACTCTCTCTCTCTCTCTCTCTCTCTCTCTCTCTCTCTCGCTCTCTCTTGACCGCCGGCCACACACACAATGTAACAGCGCAAAGTAGCAAAGTAGCACAACTCAAAGTATAGACAATAACACCATAGCATATCAAAATAGTTAAGTCTACACTATTACATCACGTTAAAGTCTTAAAATTATTACAAGGAATATTAAACTACAACGGAAAGGGAATTTAGTCTTGAAATGCATGAAGGTGTAACACACGTGCATGTCGTTCTTCTTACTTTGGATCGCCTGAAAAGCATGAGAGTTAAAAAGTCAACTATCGTCATAGTTGGTGAGTTCACGGGTTTAATTACACACATTCATATAGTTCACGTTCCAAAAATAATACCGGAGATAATAAGTTCAAGCAAAAAGCTTAATAGTTGGATCATATGCGTACCCCGCAAGATCCCGGCATATGGTACTTATCATGCAATACTTACACTTAAGATTAACGAGCCACTACTAATCTCCTAGAAGCATAGTTTTTGCCCCGCAATGCCATGCTTATCGCAACATGATACAACAATCGTTCCACAAAAAGTAATTAAACACCAATCGTTATCGTTACCAACCCCGTTGCAAGCGGGGTACGAAAGGTGGGGTTGCCAACCCGATAGCGCTACCATTGATTACTCGGTCCACCGCAGTGAATTAGACTTAGTAGTGTGTACGAGGACTTGCGATAAGAAAACACCCAATTAATCTAGATAAGTATGCATACCATAGCCACAAAATCGTTCCAAAAACATATCGTTCCACAAAATCGTTCCACAAAATCGTTCCACAAAAAGTTTAATCAACCGGTAGTTTTATCATGCTTTCCACCCCAAAAATGTAAAAACGTAAAAAGGGGCCGTGAATAACTCACCGAGTTACAAGATCGAGAGTCCCAAATTAGCGAGGTTCCACCGAATTCCGACCTAATGATAATAAGTATTTTAATAAGTTCCTTGACCCAAATTAAGTTCCTTTAGTTAAAGTAAAATTATACGCGCGGTCGAAATGTGAGTTTTTATAACGATTAACGATTAAAATAAGTTCTTATGATTATAACCGAAACGTGATAGTTGGTATATGGTTATGCATGTGTGTTTTATATTAATTCTACCTCATCTTATTCCTCATATAGTCTTTTTATGTCCAACAATTTACTCTTTATAAGAGTGTTTTAGAAAAATACAAGTTTACATAAAATAACACTTTTCAGTTTTTAACAATTCTTGACAGATTCGGAGACTGTTTGGGACATGCATTTGGGTATGATCCACAACTCTAAAAATCACGAAATTTTTATATGTTTTAGCCATATGAGTTTATTAATTACTGACCAAATTTCATAATTTTTGAAAAATGTTAGGGTCCTCAAACAGAAAGTTTATTAAAATAGTGACAGCAACTAGAGCTGTTGCGCAACCTTTTTGTACGGACTGTTTGAGGGTCCGAAACTTGGAATTTTTGCAAACGGCCAGTGGGGTTTGAAAGATAACTCATTGAACTTGATTTTAAAAAAAAGAATCATGTCATTTGAACAATTTATGAAAGAGTTATGGCCTCTCAAAGTCGGGTCCGAATCTGTCCAGAATCTGTTGGACAAAATTTTAGACTAGTTGTTGTATAACATAATATTTCCTTTGTTTAATTACTCTTATGATGATTTCTCTTTATCAAAGCTCAAAACCAGATGTGCTTGAAGGAATATCAACTTCATAAAGCACATTTACACATGCATTTACATATATACCATATTAAACATCTAGGTTATAATCATAAGCCATCAACTCACTTATTGCTTGAATTTTTGATGATCCAAGCAAAGAAAAGGGTATTTGGCTATATGAAATCATCCATACCTTATGTAAGGTGTTAGATGATCATAAGAAGTTAGGAATCACTAGTCATCAACTCACTTATTGCTTAGCAAAGAAAGGGTATTTGACTAGTGATTTCATCTACACCAAATATGGTGGATTGTTTGTATAAAGAGAAAGAAATACTTGAAATAAAATGTATAAGATTATTATATGAACAAGAATTTAAAGGATGAACAAGAATTATAAGCAATAATTGAGAGTTTTAAAGATCATTCAAACTACCCAACTTATTTGGTTGATCATAGATGTTTTCCTTGCTTAAATGCAAGTTACTTCCATCTCACAACATTGGGAGATGATGATTTAGAGAAGAAGATTGATGAAGATCATCATTTTACCTTGAATGTGTTCTTGAATATGGATGAATATCTTCAAGAATTGGAGGTGTATGGAAGAAGCTAGAGAGAAAGAGTAGAGAGAAATTTTCTAGAGAGAAGTTAGAGAGAGAGAGTGAAGTTTGAACAAATGAAATGGAAAGGGGTATGTGTGTATTTATACTAGGATTTGAGAGAGAAAGAGATGCCAATACCATGGCCTTGTGGCCGGTTTTGGGAGAGGGAAAAAGAGAGGGAGAGAGATGGTGAGTTGAGAGATGAGTTGATGTTAGTGTGTGTAAGTTGGTGATGTGTGTATTGGTTAGATTCTTATCAATGTTTCTTGCTTTAATTTGAGCCATGTGATGAGAGAATATTTGTCTCTAATAATAATATGGCTGATCTCAATAAGCCATTTAATGAGTTTAATTGAATTTTGTAGCATTGGGTGTAAAAAGCTGCTAAAATTGGAAACCGTTACCGAAAACGCGCGTTTTTGCGATTTTTGCATAACGAAAGCAGTTTTTCGTATCTTTATTAAGGAACTTATTAGAAATTAATATTTTTCATATTTGGGGTCAATAAAAATTAAATTCGACAGTCTAGTGGTCGGAATCGGGACCTGCTGATAACAATCAGTCGGTTTTGCGTACCGACTATAGTGGTGACTCAATAATCGACAAAGGCTCTTTTCTAGCCTTTTCACAATAAATATTGTCATATAATATTGTTTTTATCAAGACGACAGTATTAAAATACTGTCTTGCTCCGGTTATTCAGTTAAAGTTTTACTGACCTTGAGGTGGAAAGTGGAGGGTTGTCACAGTCTCCCCGGTTAAAAGAATTTCGTCCCGAAATTCATTTGTTGTTACTTCCCCACCTAATCAAGTAAAGAGTTGAGGGTACTTCTTCCTCATGAAGTCCTCACGTTCCCAAGTGTACTCTGGTCCACGTCTGGACTTCCAATGTACCTTAACAATCGGAATCTTGCTCCTTTTGAGCTTCTTGACCTCTTTGTCAAGAATTTCTATTGGTTCCTCGACGAAGCAGAGGGTTTTGTCCACAAAGACTTCCTCTAGAGGGATAACTTGGGACTCATCGGTTATACATTTCTTGAGATTCGACACGTGAAAAGTGTTATGAATCTCACTCATTTCCTCGGGTAGCCTAAGCTTGTAAGCAACTGGGCCGACTCTTTCGATGATTTCGAAAGGTCCAACGTACCTAGGGCTTAACTTTACTCTTTTACCGAATCGTACTAGCCCTTTCCAAGGGGAAACCTTTAAAAGTACTCTATCTCCCACTTGGAATTCCAATGGTTTCCTACGGTTGTCAGCATAACTTTTCTGACGATCCCTAGCAGCCTTAAGCCTATCCCTAATCAAGCCAATTTTGTCAGTTGTTTCCTGGATTAACTCGGGTCCTGTCAGTTGGCTATCTCCAACTTCTACCCAGCTGAGCGGAGACCGACATTTTCGGCCGTACAAGGCTTCATAGGGGGCACATTGGATGCTAGTGTGATAGCTATTGTTGTAGGAAAATTCTACTAGTGGCAAATGATCGTCCCAATTTCCTCCAAAGTCTATGACACACGCGCGCAACATATCTTCTAAGGTTTGGATGGTCCTCTCACTTTGGCCATCTGTCTGAGGATGATATGCCGTACTCCAATCCAACTGGGATCCTAAGGATTTCTGCAATGATTGCCAGAATCGTGATGTAAAACGGCTATCTCGATCAGAGATAATGGAGATTGGCACTCCATGACGGGTCACTACTTCCTTAATATAGATTTGCGCAAGCTTGTCCATCTTATAGTCTTCTCGGATTGGGAGAAAATGAGCTGACTTTGTCAGACGGTCAACTATTACCCAGATTGTATCATGCCCTTTAGCAGTTCTGGGCAATTTAGTGACTAAGTCCATAGAAATCCGTTCCCATTTCCATTCAGGGATCCCGGGTTGTTGTAACAGACCCGATGGTTTCTGATTCTCAGCTTTGACCTTGGAACATGTCAAACATCGTCCCACATACGATGCTACATCCTTCTTCATCCCTGGCCACCAATAATATTCCTTCAGATCCTTATACATCTTATCTGCCCCTGGATGAATGGAATACCGCGACTCGTGTGTTTCCTTTAGGATTAATCCCCTCAGGTTTCCAGTCTTCGGTACCCAGACTCTCCCCTTAAAGTACCGTACGCCATCGGTCTTAAGGTCAAACCTTCCCTCTAGGTTGTGGAGAGTTTCATCCTTTAGTCTATCCTCTCGTAAGGCCTCTTCCTGAGCCTTTAGGATATCCTCTTTCAAGCTGGTGTGTACAAGCATTTCCAAGGCTCGCACTCGTAAGGGTTTCGCCCTTTCCTTACGACTTAAGGCATCGGCCACTACATTAGCCTTGCCCGGGTGATATTTGATCTCACAATCGTAATCACTAAGTAGCTCTACCCATCTACGTTGTCTCATGTTCAACATCTTTTGGTCTAGGATGTGTTGTAGACTCTTATGGTCCGTGAACACCGTACACTTAGTTCCATACAAATAGTGTCTCCAAATCTTAAGTGCAAAGACTACTGCTCCCAATTCTAAGTCATGAGTAGTGTAGTTCTGTTCGTGGTTCTTAAGTTGTCTAGATGCATAGGCTATGACCTTATCCCTTTGCATCAGCACACATCCTAGTCCCTGTCGTGAAGCGTCACAATACACAACGAAGTCCTCTGTCCCTTGGGGTAGGGCTAGAACTGGTGCGTTGCATAGCTTTTGCTTCAAGAGTTGAAAGGCGTCCTCTTGTCGTTGACCCCAATCGAACTTCTTGTCCTTCTGTGTCAGCATTGTCAGAGGTTGTGCGATCTTCGAGAAACCTTCAATGAACCTTCTGTAGTATCCTGCCAATCCTAAAAATTGGCGGATTTCCGTTGGAGTCTTCGGGGTCTCCCATTTTGCAATAGCTTCAATTTTTGCTGGGTCCACAAGAATTCCTTCCTCTCTAACTACATGACCAAGAAAATGTACCTCCCGGATCCAAAATTCGCACTTTGAGAATTTGGCGTACAATTTCTGGTCCCTAAGTAGTTCAAGTACTACCTTCAGGTGCTGTTCGTGCTCCTTTCTACTTTGAGAGTAGATGAGTATGTCATCGATAAATACGATTACAAACTTATCTAGGTATGGCCTGCAAATCCTATTCATCAGGTCCATAAACACGGCGGGGCATTCGTGAGTCCGAAAGGCATAACCATAAACTCGTAATGTCCATAGCGTGTTCTGAACGCTGTTTTAGGGACATCCTCCTCATGGACTCTTACTTGATGGTAACCGGATCGAAGATCGATCTTAGAGAAGAAACTGGCACCTTGAAGTTGATCGAATAAATCGTCTATCCTAGGGAGGGGATAACGATTCTTAATGGTCAACTTGTTCAGTTCTCTATAATCTATGCACATCCTAAGCGATCCGTCCTTCTTTTTGACAAATAGTACAGGGGCTCCCCAAGGTGATGAACTCGGCTGAATAAATCCCTTATCCAGCAATTCTTGTATTTGGTTGGACAATTCCCGCATCTCGGCTGGCGCTAGGCGATAAGGTGCCTTAGCAACAGGAGCCGCTCCAGGAATTAAGTCGATTCGGAATTCGACTTGTCTCGTCGGAGGTAATCCGGGTAACTCGTCCGGAAATACTTCAGGATAGTTCCGTACTACCGGAATATCCTCGAGTTTCTTTACTTCTGGTTTCTTTCCTACCACTTGAACTAAGAATGCTATGTATCTCTTCCTTAAGTAACTATGAGCCTTCATACACGAAACTATTCCTAAACTTCTGTTGGGTCTCTCTCCTTCTATTACAAGGGTTCTACCATCCGGAAGTTGTATCCTAACAGTCTTCTCATAGCATCCTATCGTTGCTCTATTTTGTGACAGCCAATCCATACCTACGACTGCATCAAAGCTCCCTAGCTCGATTGGTATAAGGTCTATGCTAAACAATTCATCAGCTAAACTTAACGTGCAGTTTAGAAGTACATCGTGAGCCTTAAGTTCTCGTCCATCTGCTAGTTCTATCGAATAAACCTCATCTAAGCTTTCGGAGGCTAAGGGGATTAGTGGTCTAAATCCTAGGGACACAAAGCTTCTATCGGCTCCAGAGTCAAAAATGACTGATGCATAGTGGTCGTTTATAAGAAACGTACCTGTTATCACACGGGGATCCTGACGTGCTTCTTCAGTCCCTATCACGAAAGCTCTACCTCGAGCCTGAGTTCCCTGGTTCACCGTATTGGTGCGACTACCCTGACTTCCATCCATGGTATTCCTAGATCCCTGCCCTATCTTGGGACACTTATTCTTGAAGTGATTTGGGCTTCCGCATTCAAAACACTTTCTTCCTTCACTAGGTACTCCTTCCCCCTTCCTGCAGTATTGTGTGGAATGCCCTAGTTGTTTACACTTCTCACAATAAAGACAGTTTCCCCAATGGTGACGGTTGCACTTCTTGCATTCTGGGTAGGATCCCTTATAGGTTCCTTGGTCTTGTGTCTTTGCCACATAGTTCTTTAGTGAGTGCGTACTTTGACTCGACCCACTACTAGGCCTTCTTCCTGACTGTCCTTCCAACTTCCTTTTGCCTCCCATGCTACTCTTAGTTCCAGTCCCTGATCGGACTACGTCATTAGCTAAACGGTTAGCCAAGACTACAGCACTCTGGATGGTGGTTGGGTTAGCCGAGGTAACCATCCTTCGGATTTCGGGCGCTAGTCCCCAGATATACCTATCAACTCTTTTCTCCTCTAGAGTAACCATGTGTGGTACAAGTTGAGCAAGTTCATGGAAACGTGCCGTGTACTTGTCCACATCCATGCCTTTCATGGAATGGTTCCAGAACTCAGCCTCTAGCTTTTGCAGTTCACTTTTTGGGCAGTATTCTTCTATCAGCAGTTTCTTGAAGTCTTCCCACGATAAGTTGTATGCTGCTTCCTGGCCTCGGGTTTGTACTTGGATATTCCACCAAGTCAAAGCCCTGCCTTGTAGTTGACACGCCGCATATTCCACCTTGCGGTTATCGGAGCACTTGCTTATATGGAGTACAGACTCCATGCTGTCAAACCAGGAAAGTAGTCCTACGGCCCCTTCTTTGCCGTGGAATTCCTTGGGTTTGCAAGACATAAAGGTCTTGTAAGTGCATCCCTGACTACTACCACTACCTCCTTCACCACTTTGATCTCCGCCACTCCTTCGACGGTTGTCGATACCAGCAGTCACTTGTGTGACAATATTGGGAATGGCATTTTGGACTTGTTGGGCTACGAGTTGGGCAATGTCCGGTGTTTGATTATTTGGCGTTGATCCAGTGCTTCTCGTGTTTCGAGTTGTCATAATTCTACAATGTTTAAAAGAGGTGAATTGAATTAAGGTTGCATTTAGAAGAGTTTATACAATTGAGTTGGTTATAATAAACAAGGATAGCATTTATTCATAAAACTAAATATCATTTATTCCAAAATTTGGCGTTAATACGCCATTCGATTACATCCATTACATAAGCGATAGAGAAATTGGAAATACATCATAAAGATTTACTAAAGGTTGAGAAACACAAGGATCACAAGCCCAATCATCATCATAACCGTGAAGATGGTCACTGCCCGACTCCGTAGCTCCGCCTTCCTAGCCAGACGTCCCGCTGCCACCGCCCTCTCAATGGCTCCCGTAGTTCCTTGCTCCAGAAATTGGGCTAGATCGGTCAAGGCACGCAAGGCTTGAGCTTGCCTATTCATCCTCTCTTGGAACCTTTCTATCCTATCCTCCATAACGTTCATCCTACGAGCGTCTTCGATCGAGAGTTCTAGGTTTCGTGGAATTGGAACTCCCGGAAGGATGTGGGAGGGTCCGGCGTAGGGGTCACGAGGGATGGCGACACCACTACGTATGGGAGGAAGAACTCGTTTCCTAGCGGTTTCCCTAGTGCGTGGTCTAGGGGGTGCCGGTTCGGGTGCGGGCTTTCCGGGTAGAGGTTGGGGTGCATCAATCACGGGGGGATTTGGGTTTGAGTCATCGGAGGCATCTTCGCTTGCCGCTTCCATGTCCGACCCCGAGTTTTCCGAGGGGTCCTCCTCTTCTTCGGAGATCCATCCGCCGTTCGATGTCATGGTGACTGAAGTGTTTATATTTAATTATTAATAAACAAGTTCAATAGTGGCTTCCTATTATTATCGCAATAGTGCATTAACGCGATAGTGTATCAACGCAATAGTGTAATAATGCAATAGTGTCGTTCTATCTAGTCCGGTATCGTGGTTACTCATGCAATATGCCATGCAAGAAAAGTTTTCGTTTTTCACACTTCCATCGTAACTTTCCCCTAGCTTCGCATTATTGCCTCTTAACTAAACATAGTTGGCCAGGCTTTGTTTAATTAAGACCCAATGAAGCGACTCTCGGGTTCATCACTCTAGAAGTGCGCAAAAATAATTTTTCGAAAAAGTTCATCTTTCCGTTGTTATATTTTGATGGCTATAGTACTCGATTTTCTTGCTAGAAAATCATTATTCTCTATAGCCTTGGCTCTGATACCAAGTCTGTCACAACCCCGCTAAAGCGGAAACACGGAATGTAACAGCGCAAAGTAGCACAACTCAAAGTATAGACAATAACACCATAGCATATCAAAATAGTTAAGTCTACACTATTACATCACGTTAAAGTCTTAAAATTATTACAAGGAATATTAAACTACAACGGAAAGGGAATTTAGTCTTGAAATGCATGAAGGTGTAACACACGTGCATGTCGTTCTTCTTACTTTGGATCGCCTGAAAAGCATGAGAGTTAAAAAGTCAACTATCGTCATAGTTGGTGAGTTCACGGGTTTAATTACACACATTCATATAGTTCACGTTCCAAAAATAATACCGGAGATAATAAGTTCAAGCAAAAAGCTTAATAGTTGGATCATATGCGTACCCCGCAAGATCCCGGCATATGGTACTTATCATGCAATACTTACACTTAAGATTAACGAGCCACTACTAATCTCCTAGAAGCATAGTTTTTGCCCCGCAATGCCATGCTTATCGCAACATGATACAACAATCGTTCCACAAAAAGTAATTAAACACCAATCGTTATCGTTACCAACCCCGTTGCAAGCGGGGTACGAAAGGTGGGGTTGCCAACCCGATAGCGCTACCATTGATTACTCGGTCCACCGCAGTGAATTAGACTTAGTAGTGTGTACGAGGACTTGCGATAAGAAAACACCCAATTAATCTAGATAAGTATGCATACCATAGCCACAAAATCGTTCCAAAAACATATCGTTCCACAAAATCGTTCCACAAAATCGTTCCACAAAAAGTTTAATCAACCGGTAGTTTTATCATGCTTTCCACCCCAAAAATGTAAAAACGTAAAAAGGGGCCGTGAATAACTCACCGAGTTACAAGATCGAGAGTCCCAAATTAGCGAGGTTCCACCGAATTCCGACCTAATGATAATAAGTATTTTAATAAGTTCCTTGACCCAAATTAAGTTCCTTTAGTTAAAGTAAAATTATACGCGCGGTCGAAATGTGAGTTTTTATAACGATTAACGATTAAAATAAGTTCTTATGATTATAACCGAAACGTGATAGTTGGTATATGGTTATGCATGTGTGTTTTATATTAATTCTACCTCATCTTATTCCTCATATAGTCTTTTTATGTCCAACAATTTACTCTTTATAAGAGTGTTTTAGAAAAATACAAGTTTACATAAAATAACACTTTTCAGTTTTTAACAATTCTTGACAGATTCGGAGACTGTTTGGGACATGCATTTGGGTATGATCCACAACTCTAAAAATCACGAAATTTTTATATGTTTTAGCCATATGAGTTTATTAATTACTGACCAAATTTCATAATTTTTGAAAAATGTTAGGGTCCTCAAACAGAAAGTTTATTAAAATAGCGACAGCAACTAGAGCTGTTGCGCAACCTTTTTGTACGGACTGTTTGAGGGTCCGAAACTTGGAATTTTTGCAAACGGCCAGTGGGGTTTGAAAGATAACTCATTGAACTTGATTTTAAAAAAAAGAATCATGTCATTTGAACAATTTATGAAAGAGTTATGGCCTCTCAAAGTCGGGTCCGAATCTGTCCAGAATCTGTTGGACAAAATTTTAGACTAGTTGTTGTATAACATAATATTTCCTTTGTTTAATTACTCTTATGATGATTTCTCTTTATCAAAGCTCAAAACCAGATGTGCTTGAAGGAATATCAACTTCATAAAGCACATTTACACATGCATTTACATATATACCATATTAAACATCTAGGTTATAATCATAAGCCATCAACTCACTTATTGCTTGAATTTTTGATGATCCAAGCAAAGAAAAGGGTATTTGGCTATATGAAATCATCCATACCTTATGTAAGGTGTTAGATGATCATAAGAAGTTAGGAATCACTAGTCATCAACTCACTTATTGCTTAGCAAAGAAAGGGTATTTGACTAGTGATTTCATCTACACCAAATATGGTGGATTGTTTGTATAAAGAGAAAGAAATACTTGAAATAAAATGTATAAGATTATTATATGAACAAGAATTTAAAGGATGAACAAGAATTATAAGCAATAATTGAGAGTTTTAAAGATCATTCAAACTACCCAACTTATTTGGTTGATCATAGATGTTTTCCTTGCTTAAATGCAAGTTACTTCCATCTCACAACATTGGGAGATGATGATTTAGAGAAGAAGATTGATGAAGATCATCATTTTACCTTGAATGTGTTCTTGAATATGGATGAATATCTTCAAGAATTGGAGGTGTATGGAAGAAGCTAGAGAGAAAGAGTAGAGAGAAATTTTCTAGAGAGAAGTTAGAGAGAGAGAGTGAAGTTTGAACAAATGAAATGGAAAGGGGTATGTGTGTATTTATACTAGGATTTGAGAGAGAAAGAGATGCCAATACCATGGCCTTGTGGCCGGTTTTGGGAGAGGGAAAAAGAGAGGGAGAGAGATGGTGAGTTGAGAGATGAGTTGATGTTAGTGTGTGTAAGTTGGTGATGTGTGTATTGGTTAGATTCTTATCAATGTTTCTTGCTTTAATTTGAGCCATGTGATGAGAGAATATTTGTCTCTAATAATAATATGGCTGATCTCAATAAGCCATTTAATGAGTTTAATTGAATTTTGTAGCATTGGGTGTAAAAAGCTGCTAAAATTGGAAACCGTTACCGAAAACGCGCGTTTTTGCGATTTTTGCATAACGAAAGCAGTTTTTCGTATCTTTATTAAGGAACTTATTAGAAATTAATATTTTTCATATTTGGGGTCAATAAAAATTAAATTCGACAGTCTAGTGGTCGGAATCGGGACCTGCTGATAACAATCAGTCGGTTTTGCGTACCGACTATAGTGGTGACTCAATAATCGACAAAGGCTCTTTTCTAGCCTTTTCACAATAAATATTGTCATATAATATTGTTTTACTGACCTTGAGGTGGAAAGTGGAGGGTTGTCACACCCCCTAGCGATTAAGATTGGCAGAAATGCGTGGCCACGCTCGGATAGAATAATAGTGGTTATTTGGGAAGTTCCGTAACTGCAGGCAATCGAGATCAGTGTCAGGAAATACTTGAGTTTATGATTGAACTATATCAGCTCCATGTCTAAAACTCACTTTAGAAATATCATATGTAAAGGGAATGAACCTGTGTACAATTCAAATATGAATCGTATCTCTGGCTATAAGAGATCTTATAACCTGGTTAACCTAAGTGTCTGGCTAGGGACCTCCTTAGGCTAATGGTAACAGTTAAGTTACTGGTCTGGCACAAGTGGGAGTCTGAAGGGATTATGTGCAAGACATTAATTAGGGTTATTAGACTTATCTGTTTAAATGGGTTCACTTTTTGATTTTGGTTTGTCGTTTTTCAAATTTTTTTGAAAGCTTTGAGATTTGACCCCAATATTTTATTCGAAATCTGAGATTATTTTTTGGGACTGAGTTGCTTGCATAGGAGAACACTGAATAGGATTAGTTGAGTAAAAGGATGCCTTGGAATACTGATTACCATGAGTGCCTCACCCAATTCCTTTGAGAGATTGAGCCTTAATTGTTATTTATTTCGTGAGGAATACCGACTTTGACCCAAGGTAGAACTTGTCATTTGAATGCTTGTCGAGACCACATAAGAGAAGTATTTATCACCATTGCACTGATAGAGACCTTCGTTTCTAACCCTTTTAGCCTTCGTCAGATAAACTCACCATAAGGTTATTTGATTTGCCTAGCCTTTGATTGAAAGTACTCATCCTAAGTACTTTATCCCTTGTAACCCTTTTGAGCCTTAGCCTTTTCATTTCTTTACCCAATATCTTTTATCCTTTAGCCCAATTTTTATCTATCTTTTGGTCGTAACTCAAAGTTGAGAACTTTTCATGTTGGCTATGACAACAACAACTAGTTTAACAAAATAAACTAACTAAAACTGGTTTTTCGTAATAATCCAAATTGGATTAAAACAAGATTTTAATAATAATTTTAAGAAAAAAAAATTGGTAACAATTAAGTAATTAAAACCTTATCCAATTTGAGAATTATTACGATTTGTTAATTATCCTAACTGATAACTACAATACTTGTTTATCTGTTGGTTCGATAATAGCAAAACGGCCACTATCAATCACCGCCTTTACTAGCGGTTTTGTTTACCACGGACGACGGCAGCAGTAAGAACGCCGCCACCATCGCCTCGCCGCCGATAAACAATAAACAACTACCACCGCGGCTTTAGCTGCGGTTGTGATCGTGAACCGCCACCATCGAGCGCCACCACCATCGAGTACCGCCATCGACAACCACCACCACCACTACAGCAGCAACAGTCGGCCGCCACTGCCGTGGCGTGGCCGGCTGTCGATTGCCCAAAAGAACCGACACACGACGGCGACGCCAAAGCGTCACCGCCGCCGCCTTGCTCGCTGGAAAACAGACCACCACCGCCCCAACACCAGCGACGGCAACCGCCACCGGCGGCCGACGACAGCAGCAGCAAAAGGACCGCCGCCGCCATCGCCTTCGCGGCGATTGAAACGATGAACCGCCGCCACCACCGTGGCTGCCTTAGCCAATCGGTGGTGCGGCTCGCCGACGTGGGACGACCACCACGTGGTGTGGTGGTTTGCGGCTGTTGCGAGGAATGGCCACCACCACCGTCGCCAATCGAGGCTTCGGTGGTGTGGTGGTTTACGGTGGTTCGAAGAAAAATCGATCACCACCACCGTTGTCGATAACGGCTTCGGTGGTGCGGTGGTTCGCGGTTGTGACTCGTCCGGTGATCGGCCCGGTGGTCCGGCCGGTTATCACCGCCGTTCCACCGCCGATTGCCACGAGTTACCGGAAAACGATAAAATTAAATTTAAACGGAAAAACACGAAATTTCAGATTTTATAAAACCTTAAAACCAATTTTATCAAAACCTATACAACAAAAACAGATTTGAAAAACATACGGAAGTGGCTCTGATACCACTGTTGGGTTTTTCAGTTCGGATAAAACAAATAATAAGAACGCAGCGGATAAAAACAAACCCGAACAATGATCCAACCGCAGTTTATCAAATACAATTTATCAAGGGGGTTTTCTCGCGTTTACCTTTTGACGATACGAATAATCCTCCGGATGCTAGTGAGGGATACACCGCTACTGCACCACCGTGAGACTGGCTGCTAGACCGCCTTGGACTGATCGGAAAAAACTCCGGCGTGTGTGTGCTTGTGTGTGTGGCCGGCGGCCAAGAGAGAGAGCGAGAGAGAGAGAGAGAGAGAGTGGTTTGTGATTTCTTGGTGAAAAAGTTAGAATGAAATTAGATGTTTATCTCATTGCCTTAACCCTATATTTATAAAGATAAATATGGCAATGATAACAGAATCCCAAACCAAATACAACTCGTCAATAATTACCTTAATTAATTTATACTTATCAATTAAGTAATTATCTATAAATAATAAATAAACAATTTATTATTTATCCTTCTCTCAATAATTAATTAAACCTAATTAATTATTTCCACACAATTAATCCAATAGGTCTCGGGTTAGGTGTGTAGCAGTGTGACCCACTAGTGTCTTATAACATTGGACATGATAACCCTCATTACTGTCTTGCACATAATCCCTTCAGACTAAGCACTGGATAAATCCCTCCATCCTGATAACGAGGTTTTCTAGATTATCGAGCATCGTCTAGAACATCGCATTATTCTACGACGCCTCGAATCCTATTGTGGTCTACGGAAGATAGAGGGACCGGTCAAAAGGCTTGAGGAGAGACCGCCACCACCATCATCACGGAGAAGTGAAGGATTGTCAAAGAAGCCCAAAGAGACTGAAGCTTCAAGGAAGAAGTCATCAAGCCATCATCAGAAGCGAAGAAATTGACACAAAGGGGGAAATTGTTAGAAATCTAGTTAGTTGTGTCAATTTTACATTTTCTTAAACTTTGTTTTTTTTATTGTAAATGTGATTAGGCCCATTGTACAATGCCCATCACAATTAAGTCTTTTTAGTCCATTAGAGTTTAGTATAAATAGGAGTTGTAATCTTCATTTGTACTTTCTCTCTTCTCTTACACCTTTGAATGAAAATCTATCTTGTACCTAGCATTTACATCATGGAGATCTAAGTGTGATTGATTGATTGATTTGGAACCTACATTTTTAATATATAATTTTTAGTAATTAATATATATATATATATATATTTAATTTCTTAATTCCACCCTTATCTTTCAAGAACTTTACACTTCTTTCATTAAAATTTGTTGCCTTTGATTTTTTGAACACTTAAAACCCTTAAGAATTTAAAAATGATTTTTTAACAAATTAAAGAAATTGACAACTTAAAAAGATGCAAAGCCGAAAATCGAAAACCAAAAATCGAAGCATTTCAACCATTCGGTTTTTAAAATGAACCGAACCGACCAAAAAAAAAACAAAACCCAAAAAACCGACTGAACGGTTTGGATGTCCAAAAACCGAACGGCTCGGTTTTCGGTTCGGTTTTAACCAAAAACCGAACCAGACCATGCTCACCCCTACCGACGACTTAATAAATATAAAGAAATTTTAAATTATTAAAATAAACCGTCGGAAAACCCTCGGTAACTAATAAAAGTTTTCGACCATTTTCTGACGACTTAATAAAAATAAATCAGAATTAAATTATTAAAATAAACCGTCAGAAAACCCTCAGTAACTAATAAAAGTTTCCGACCATTTTACGACGGCTTAATAAAAATAAATTTAAAATAAATTTATTAAAATAAACCATCGGTAACTCATAAAAGTTTCCGACCATTTCCCGACAACTTAATAAAAATAAATCAAAATTAATTAATATAATTAAACTATTTAAATAAACCGTTGGAAAACCGTCAGTAATCGATCAAAGTTTCCGACCTTCTCCGACGACTTAATAAATATAAAGCAAATTTAAATTATTAAAATAAACCGTCGGAAAACCGTCGGTAACTTATAAAAGTTTTCAACCATTTTCTGATGACTTAACAATAATAAATCAGAATTTAATTATTAAAATAAACCGTCAGAAAACCCTCAGTAACGAATAAAAGTTTATGTCTTCCAATGTTGTGGCGGATTGGTTATCCCTTAGGGGGTTCATAGCGCCCTAACTGAGTTCGAGCATTCCCGTGCGCATGCCTGGGGACATTTAAGTGGGGCCATGTTTAGCCCTCAAAATTGTCGGGGATTAGTCAGGCTTTGGCCCGGACACCCTTCCCCCAAAAGAAAATTCCGACCGTTTTCCGATGACTCAACAAAAATAAATCAAAATTAAATTAATAAAATAAACAGTCGGAAAACCGTCGATGATGATAAAAGTTTCCGGCGACTTAACAAAAATAAATAAAAATTAAAATACTTAAATAACTCATAGGTAATTGAGAAAAGTCTCCGAACGTTTTTTAACAGTCTAATAAAAAAATCAAAAATAAATTATTACAATAAACAGTCGAAAATGTCGGTAATTGATAAAAGTTTCCGACCATTTTCCAACGACTTAATAAAAATAAATAATAATTAAACAATTAAAACAAATAGTCAGTAATTGACAAAAGTTTCTGATGTTTTTTGATGACCTAATAAAAAGAAATCAAAATTAAATTATTAAAATAAACCGTCAAAAAAACTTCAGTAATTGATAAAAGTTTTCGACCATTTTCTGACGGGTTAATAAATATAAATCAAAATTAAATTATTAAAATAAACCGTCAGTAAATGATAAAAGTTTCGAACCGTTTTTCGATGACTTAATAAAAATGAACAAAAATTAAATTATTAAAACAAATTGTTGGGAAACTGTCGGTAATTGATCAAAGTTTCCGACCTTTATGACGATTTAATAAAAATAAAGCAAAACTAAACTATTAAAATAAACCGTTGGAAACCGTCGGTAACTAATAAAAGTTTTCGACCATTTTCCGCCGACTTAATAAAAAAATCTAAATTAAAAGATTAAAATAAATCATCGGTAACTAATAAAAGTTACCGACCGTTTTCTGACGACTTAGTAAAAATACATCACAATTAAATTACTTACCGTTTTGTAGGAAACCCGTCGGAAAGCAGTCGGTAGTTACCGATGTCTTTTTGCTGTCGGAAATAGCAGTCGCTAATTCCCAGATTTCAAAAAACGGTATTTACGAATGTTTTTATGCAAAGGCATGCTCAATACATTCTTTTTTAGGATGAAAGAAGTGTTTTAAAATGCATGAACTATTCTTTTTGCTCTCAACCATCGGATTTGTGTATAATAGTCATAACATTTGATTAAACATCTAAAAAGATTTATTCTTGTTAACCCTTCTTCACCAAGTACATAATGCATTTAGCTCATCGGATATTACTCTTGGTGTCTTTAGTGTCATCAATCATTTTTAATGTAATTGTGATTTTGTTGAGATCGATTAAGGTGATGGGGCAAACATAAGTGAGTTGGGAGGTGTGGAGAGCACACTCACAAATATTGTCTCTATCACCTTAGATCATCATACTCGGGTGGTATAGGGGGCCGTGCCCCTTGCAAAGACCTAGGGCCACCTTACCTTGTGGGGTTCCAAGGGGCAGAGCCCCTTTGTGTTGACTTGTATTTTCCAAAGATGGAAATCTGCTAAGTTTTAGATGTGCATAGGCCTAACTTTGGATGAGCTAAGTTCTAACTGCGGATGTGCTAAGTCCTAACTTTAGACAAGCTAAATTCTAACTCTGGATATGCTGACTCATAAATCTGGGCATGTATGTTTAGAGATCTGCATGTTCAAAACTCTGATTTTGTTGAAACTACTCCTCAATCCATCCATTAAGAGTTATTATTGTTAAAATGCCAATAATAGTAAATCTCTCATTTAAATATGTAAATGAGAATAGGGGTATGTATTATGTAATTCACAACCTCTGGAAAAGAGATTGAAAAGCTCAAGAACTATCCCACAATACTCAATTCATGAACCTAAGGAGAGTCGAACTATTGTATTTAGAAAATGTATCAAACACAATTCTTGATTGTTATCCAGTCCTTTCATCGTCTCCAATTTTCATTCCTAACAATTACCTCATTTGTTATCATCTGATCCTAAGTGATTTTGGTTTCGAGTACATTATCGGATTTTACCTCATATAGTTGGATGTCATCACAAGCCCTCATCTGATCCTTCTTTAGGCTACCCACACCCAACCCTCTCAACCCTCCCAACCCACTCACTTTTTTAATGCCACATCAGCTGACACATCAGCTTTTTCCCAACCCTCTCTTTACCCTCCTATAACCCTCTACAACACACACCCAACCTTCCCAACCCTCTCACGTTTTAATTTATGTAATTTATTTTATATAAATAAATAATATAATTAAATAAAACATGTAATTAATTAATAATAAGATTCATAATTAATTAACTAAAAATTACATTACATAATTAATTAACTAAAAATTAAAATTAAACATTACATAATTAAATTAAATAAACTAAAACATTAAATAAACTAAAAATTACAAGCCATATTTGGCTTTGATCTCGGCTTTTCGGTTCATAGTATCCTTGAGTCGTTTACTCCGGAGATGGCCATGCGGGGCGGTGTAAAACTTAATGTCTTCCTCCATTTGGGTCGTTGGTGAAAGTTCTCCCTCATCGGAAGGGAAAATCTCTTCCTCATGGTCCGGGCCATCATCATCTTGTACGGGTCCGTAATTGGGTACATATTGTGGTTGATAAGGAGTACCCCAATCGATTGGAGGAAATTGTGGATTCATAAACGGATTAGGAAACGGTTGAGGAGCTTGTGAAGAGCTCCCGGGTTGAGGAGCTTGTGAAGAGCTCCCGGGTTGAGGATGAGTAATTGTGAGACTAAAACCTTTGGGCGAAATTTGGACCTCATAATCGGGTGGATATTGTGGAGGGAACCCGGTATGCGTAACGTCGACTTTGAAAGAGGGCTTCGAAGAGGTCTCGGGTTCCGCCCGACGTTTACATTTCGCACGCCGTGATGAAGATCCGAGATTTCGATCGTTTGGATTCATGATGTTTGAAGAGTGGGAGGTTTGAAGAATTGAAGGTTTAAAGTTGGTGTGAAAAAATAAGTTGGGTATAAATGGGTATTTATATAGGAGTAAAAAATGAAAAAAAAAAGTAAAAAAAAAAGCAAAATTTTGACCGTTGAGAGAGCCGTTTGGCAACGGCTCTTCGGAACCGCCAACCCTTATACCCGCCGGGTTCTATCGTCGCCGCACCCAACCCAAATTAACCCGCCGGGTCCGGCGGGCATACCCGCCCGTACCCGCTCACACCAGTGCGTGCAGCCTTATGGTTTAAGGATTGTAGTTATATTAGTTATTAAGCTATCCGATATTGCACCTTCATATTGTTCTATAACTGGTAGATTCGAGATATAGCTTATATTTCATATTGAAAAAGGTAGGATTTTTCCTGTAAAAGTCTTACACCGATCTTTATTGATCAAGAGAAAAATACCTTCTGCAACATCAAAGACTAGTTGAAGTGAAGTCAAGATCGTCAGTAAAGCATATTGGTTTTTCATCAAGCTGAAAGAAGATCAATAAACAATAAATCAAATAGTAGGCTAACAAATACTACCATTGGCAAGATGAATCTTGTAGTACAAACTTGGCCAACAAGTTTGGCTCACTAACTATCATACCTTGTTCTTGGTATATGAGAACATGTATAAACTGTCAGCCTAAGCAACTACAAAAGCACTACTTTCTTAGTACATTGTGTGCTTTACTGATCCCTTGACACACTAAAGGATGAAGTAAGACAATATGATTCTACATCAAGATCAAAGGCTGAAATAAAGCTACTAGGATACATGTATCAACCATTCAAAACAAGACACAAGAAAATTGGACAAAGAACATTTAATGCATTGATGGTTATAAAAGGTCACCTTTGTCATTCAATACAAATCACTTGTTTTATAAAAAAAAACACCTTGCGAGTGTTTCTAAAGTAAATTTGATGTCATCCTTTGAAGAACATCCTTAGTTTTTCATATCTAGAAGAGAAATTTCTCTCTTTCCCTCTCTTTCATTTTAGCAATTTTTTCATAACATACATAATATTTTGATACCTAATACTTTCCTACAAATGAATATGAGCCTGAACCTATTCCTAAAGAACGCGCGTGTACATACTAAATCTATACCTGTCATCGAAGCTACATATACACCCATACCAACCGATATTCTTAACCCTGTTCTATCTAATGTTGGAACTTCAAACCTACCGATAGTCACCTGAATCGCGGTTCGCCTCGGTATGGGATTGCGATACGGGATCGCGGTTCGTTATTTTCTAAAATTCGGTATAGAGGGGGTTGGCTCATTCCGGATCGCTTCGGTACGATGTACCATATAAAATGGTACGACGTACACAATAAGCATTAAAAAATCAGAAATCAATTGAGAACACATGGTTCGATTGCAATAAAAAATCCATTGAAATCAGAAATTGATTGCGATCAGAAATTGATTGCAATCAGAAATAGATTAAATCATAAATCGATTGAAATTTGAAGCAAATGGGAAATTGAAGGGTTGCAATCGTTTGGCAGAATGGGAACACCAACATCACGTACCGGATCGCGATCCCGCTAGCGTTCAGTACGCAATCGTACCGCGTTTGGGTACGCGACGATCGGAACGTAGATCGTGGCTAGGTTAGTGATCCTGGTAACTATGCCGCTGAGAAACAGCTCCATAAGAAATGGGAAAAAAGAACAAGGGACAGAGAAGCATTCTTAGAAGATAACTATCGGAAGGTGTTTGCTCACCATATCCGGGATTTGGATAGAGTTAGAGTTTTAGGATACATAAAGAAAGCCATTTATACAAGCAAGAATACAAATACTTTATGGTTGTCAAGAGCAAACCTGTACATCATCTTAGAACCAAGCACAAAATTTTGTACATCAGGAAGGTTGATGTTGTATCCAGTGTTCTATGTCATCACACACTGGATACATCAACCCTCCTGATGTACAAAATTTTGTGCTTGGTTCTAAGATACAGGGAAAATCCCCCACAATGGACTCTAGTAGGAGTCGAACTCCCGACCTTTACCATATGACAACTATAACCCATGCATCAGACCAGTTAAGCTCGTTGCAAGGTCTAGCATTTATTTGTAGCTGAACTTTGCACTCACGGTCAAACAACATCAAACTTAACATCAAACTTAAATAAACAGTTGTAGAAAAAAAAACTAATTGCATGGTTTGATTGTAAAAGCATATAACCCTGCATGTACAACAACCAAGATGGATGATAAAAAAACTAGAAAGCATAGGTATTATTGTTGGCGTTTGAAATTCCAAAAGGAGAATTTAAGAATTCTTTAGCCTACTATTGTAGGCTTTTTTGGACGAAATTGTCTTCAAGAAGTACCAAAGCTGCAGCCAATATGGTCTTGAGTGATGACATTTAGGCGGTTTCTCATGACAGCCAACGATGGATACGCAGGAAGGCAGATTCGGAAGAAGCACGTACGAGAAGAAGGCAAATGATCAATCGATTCGTTGGATTTGTAAATATAAAGCCTCGAAGTTAAACCACGAAAACCTTCTACTGGTAGATACTTCATGGAGATCCAAAAAAACAAAAGATTCTTCCGTTGTTGTGCTGTCATTTTCTCAACAACCTGCACAATGCCCAAATTATATGCAAAAGAGACGGTTATAAATAGAGATAAACCAAATTGAGACAGTTAATCCCACTAGAGAATAGGGTACTAGGCTAAGAATAAACAGTTAATCCCAATAAAAAACTCAATCCAAATTGAGACAGTTAATCTCAGCCTAGTGTAGGGGGTGGCAATTCTTGATACGACATGAACCCGACATGAAAATAAACAGGTTTGGATTGAGTTTTTTATATCTGCCAACCCGTTTATCTTGCGTGTGGTGTTTGGGTTAATATATGGGTTCACGGGTCAACCCGTCAACTCGTTTATATATTTTTAATATGTTTTTATAACATCATATTTTATTCTTTTAGACTAACCAAACCCCATTTATGACCCGCCAACCCACTTATGACCCGCGACCCATATAGTTAAACGGGTTATGCGGGTCGTGTCCAGGTGACGTGTATACAAGTTAGGGCTGATAAACACGACAAGATTAGTTAAACAAGTCATGTCCGAGTTGAACTTTTCTGATGCGCGACCCGCCAACCCAAATACAACATGAGTGTCACCCCTAGGTAGAATATGAAACGAGAAAAGTAAGAAAAGAATTAACGAGTAGCTATAGTGAAAACATACAAAAGGTTTGTCCTATTAGGCTATCCGTACCCAACCCTCCCAACCCCACTGCTACATCAACTTTTCTCCAACTCTCTCATTAACCCTCTAGAATTCTCTCTGATTAGTACCCGAACCCTCCCAACCCTCTCATTTAATTACACACACACAACACAAGCCGTGGGCGTGGGTAAACCGCCCTCCTTCGAACCCACTGAAGCCACTGGAGGGCGTAGAGGTACCCGTTGAAGCTGCCCAGCCCGCCGGCTTCAATCCGCCAGCCTGCGGGGTACCGCTACGCATGGCCTTAGTGTTTTACCCTACACCCAACCCTGCTAGCTACTTGTCCGTACATCTAGTTTATTACACTAGCTACCAGTCCTCTTTGCAATAAAATAAGCTTCTATCCTCTAGCCCCTCGCTAGTTCTCTTTGCAATAAAAGTCGTTTCTTGCTGTCCAATAAAAAAAAAAACTACCAGTCTCCACATATATATAGTCTGCCAATGAACTATATTGTATGGTGGAACCTTCATTTAGTTATGCTATTAAGGTCGCTTGTTGACTTGTTAAAGATGTACAGGTACACTTTTTTTTTAATCAAGACATTAGTCATCAATCGTGAAGGTATTGTCCCTAACTCTACAGTTAATTAGAGCATTGCTTTGATTCACTTAAACCATGACAGTTAATCCATGCCTTTTTGATAGGTTTTGAGAATGCCACTAAAACCTACAAAAGAATACCTAGAAACTTATCAGAAACGTCATGGATCTAAAAACACCAATCCCCTCACTACAAAAAATATGTTATATTTATCCACACTTCATAAAAGGTGTGGAAGAATTTTGAAAGTTATCACACTTCAACTTGTGACAAATAGTTTAAATATAGAGATTGTTAGAAAAAGAAAAAAAAAAACACATTTCAAAAGTTCACGCTTTTAAATGTGTAGTTTTTGTAATAAACAGAGATTTTAAAAAGTTCACACTTTAAGGCGTGGACTTTTGTAACCTTAGAATTTTTCCACGCTTAGAAATGTAAAAATTTAGATAATTTGTTCACACTAATAAACGTGATCTTAATGTAGAGTTTGATAAAAAAAATTGTAACGCCATATATATCTAGCGTTATTGTAATTTTCCGCAGTATATATTAAGTGTATTAATATTGCTAAAAAACATGGATAATCAACCGTTTTTTAGTGCCCGGCCTTTTCACTTTTATTGCATGAAAAAAGAAAAAAAAAAAAAAGAATTGCCAACTTAAAAGGGAAGAAAAAAAAGAGTTGAAATCTTGCAAGCACGTACCTCCCAAAACCAGTAAATCTGGGGATCGGTTTGTTGAAAACCTTTATAGTCTGTATGTGCTTTCCAATCTACTACAGAAATGTCACTTTCATTCCCATGGATCATCCTATCAAAATCTTCAAGTTCCAAATAATTGAAAAACATCTTTTGAACTTTCTCTTCCCCAATGATATCGATAAATCCTCGAGCAAAATAAGATGTTTGTTCAGAAACAGATGCCACAAAACGATGGTAGATAAGAAGATCAACATACATCTTTCTGTTTTCGCTATTTACGCTCATATTTTTGCCACCGGGACATAGCTCTACAACTTTCATGGATCCCATTTCATCAACATCCCAAACAAATGTTAAACCAAGGGCATCTTGATCTACTAGTGAAGGATCCATGTCGAGTATTTTTCGACAGCTATTGTATAAGAATGGGTCTACATCCTTTATGTCTTCTAAAGACACATTTTTCCCAGCCAATAGCAAAAAAAATGAACGACCAAAGGCGATACCGACTTGTATGTTATTCATCAACGCTAGAGCGATAAGTCTTCCTGCAAAGTGAAAATATTGAAGGTGCAATGGATCCACCTTAGATGCTGCAAAGAAAAGGATAGAAAGTAAGAATAAAATTATGGATATCTAATGTGAAAACTGAATCCTAGTTATAGAAATGCAAATTGATTTAAAAAACACATTCAAGATTGTGCCATCAAGAGGGCTAGCGCAGTTGGATAGCTACGGTTCAATAATCAACGCGGGCTAGCGCAGTTGGATAGGTAACATCTTTGGGGGTGTGGGGTGAAAGCCACACTACCAAGGTTCGATTCCCACGGGCAACAATTTCTTGAGATATCCAGAATCTGGATCTGGTCCTTCGGGGCTGGGTTCGGGTTGGTCCATAGGGCCCTTAAAACCTGTCAGTCGTGTTCAGCCATAGGTTGGGCCGGGTCGCAGCGGATTAGTGGGATTGCCGGTAAGGAGGCCCAATATCGCTGGAACATGTGTGTGCGTTAACTTGCCGTTCAAAAAAAAGCTATGGAGTCTTAACCTTAACACATCCCCATTACATGTGTGTAAATGTGAAATTTGGAAAAAACCAATGATAGAAAAGAATTTTCCAGCAACCTTTTTATAGCCACTCATTAAGGAATCAGGTATAGATTTGTGAATAGGGAGTATATCCTACCCCTTTTGAGGAGGCTCATTATATATAAACCAATCCAAAGGTGGGGTTGTCGATACGTGGGCTTGGACATCAAAAAAGGAAGTCAATTCTAGGAAAATGAACATTGAGTAAAAAATAAGCAACAACGAACAAAACAAAAATATAACTTGTGGGACTTGGAATTTTAGTGTTCGGCCATTCATGGGCCGGTTTGTCATTTGACTATGTGTATTCTTCTAACATCCGCCAACCGAATCTGTGAGAATATGTGGAACCTCTAGATTAATCATTTGACTATGTGTATTCTTCTAACATCCGCCAACCGAATCTGTGAGAATATGTGGAACCTCTAGATTAACCTCCAAAAGAGCCTTTGAGGAGAGAAGGGGGGTTCCAACATATATAGTGAAGATTTGGTCCAAGTCTAGCCGATGTGGGACTCTAACACGCCCCCTCCAACGAGGCTAGATAGAGGGCAAAGTAGGGCCACGAGAGGGCCAGGAACGGCCAGAAGAGTGCCGGCGTGTCAGTCCCTAGGGTGGTAGACCTTGGCTCTGATACCATGTGAGAATATATGAGGTTCCAACTCAAAACCAATTGGCAATGAGTGGAGTAGCTCAAGACCCTTATAAGCACATTACAAGTTCATTTTGTGTCCGATGTGGGACATTGCTCAACACGCCCTCTCATGTGTGGCGTTCTTTTCAGCCTAACACGTGGATACTTTGGGTTACGTGGAGTCCGTGCGGCTTTTTGACCAACCACGGGTGAACCTTGCTTTGATACCATGTAAGTTTGTGGGGGTTCCAACTCAAAACCAATTGGCTATGAGTGGAGTAGTCCAGGACCCTTATAAGCACATTACAAGTTCACTTTGTGTCTGATGTGCTCAACACTCCCCCTCACGTGTGGCGTTCTTTCTGCCTAACACATGGATATTTTTTGGGTTACGTGGAGTCCGTGCGGCTTTTTGACCAACCACGGGTGAACCTTGCTTTGATACCATGTTAGTTTGTGGGGTTCCAACTCAAAACCAATTGACTATGAGTGGAGTAGTCCAGGACCCTTATAAGCACATTACAAGTTCACTTTGTGTCCGATGTGGGACATTGCTCAACACGCCCCCTCACGTGTAGCGTTCTTTTTCAGCCTAACACGTGGATACTTTGGGTTATGTGGAGTCCGTGCGGCATTTTGACCAACCACGGGTGAACCTTGCTCTAATACCATGTAAGTTTGTTGGGTTCCAACTCAAAACCAGTTGGCTATTAGTGGAGTAGTCCAGGACCCTTATAAGCACATTACAAGTTCACTTTGTGTCCGATGTGGGACATTGCTCAACAGAATCAAATATCGTCCGCTTTATCCACATATGTGGACTCACATTGTAAAACATTCCAAACTAGTCGTATCAGATATTGTTTGCTTTGTCTATACATCGGAGTCACTTTTATAACGTGTCTAATAGAGGAGGTATTGGGTACCTAACAAGGCAACCTTCATGCCCATACTTAATCAATGTAGGATCTTAAAATTCACTCCATTTGGAGCCCAACGTCCTTGCTTGCACACGAGACAACTTTTTGGCTTTGATACCATCTGTAACATCCTAAACCAACTATCGACCGCCTTGTCCATAATAGACTCATGGTTTTGGAACGCATGTGATAGAGGATGTGTCAAGTCACTTATAAGAGAGAGAGAGAGAGGGAGGTTCAAGAGGAACACCCTCATAACTCTCCATGTAGACCATATGAACTTGTGCATAACGGTAATTAAGTTTTTTTTTTTTGGTTTTTATGCACTGGTGCATCATGTAGGTGTGCATACTACAAATTACGTTTATGCATAAGTGTATACAGTCTAGATGGAGGGTTACGAAGGTGTTCCTCGATTTTTCGTATTCTTTGGGGTTTCCCTTAAACCTAACCCTATGTGTGTGTGTGTGTGTGTATATGTGTGTGTGTGTGTCTATGTATATAGAGGGAATTTCTTTTGTGAACGATATAACTTTGGTGTGAATTTTTTAACTGAAGCCAAAAAGATGATTTCATTGGTTAAATCAATGAAATCCCTTTATGAAATTGTTTAATATGATGAAACTATATTATATGATTCAGTATTTGTTGAAATTGTTTCATATTTCGGTGTTTTTTACGTAAAATCAAAGGGTTTCATACACTTTTCCATTCTCATGAAACTGTTTCATATATTTTTATGAAACCTTTTGATTTTTACATAAAAAGCATTGAAATATGAAACAATCTTATAAAAAATGAATCATATTATATAATTTCATCATATTAAACAATTTCATGAACCAATTTTGTTGACTCCTATCGATCCAACAAATTTCATTGATTTAACCAATGCAATTATATTTTTTGGCTTCGGTGTACAAGTTCACAACAAAGTTATGTATGTATATATATATATGTATCTATATTGGAGGATAGAATTCATACCTGGATTTGGAAAGAATCTTCTAGGGTCATCTGGGCAAGCAACAAATAAACCAGTTTTAACATTGAAGATTTCTTGAGATAACAAGAAAAACCATTCCCTTAATACACCTGGCCCTGTTGCTTCCTCATCTTTGAACTCCATAAATAATCCTCTACGCAACCTCTCGGGATCTTCATGTGTAATATACACAAAAGATTCGGCCAACAACTGTGATCTATCGAAAACCACCTCATGGATATCATCATACTCATTCATCACCATTGGAAACAATAACATTACCAAATGCCTCCGAGATTCAAAGTCAATAACATCCTTCTGCTCAAGAATCCATCCATAATCCTCCCCACTTTTAGCATATCTAACAATCAAATGACACAATGAACGCCTGAAATTCTTCAAATTCGTCCAAAAATACTTTTCTTTACCCTGATAGAGTTTAGATATATCATTCAATTCCTTCAATATTACAAGATATTGATCCCATCCACCATTTTCTTTATTTTCAATCACCAAATCCTCCATCTTCTTAAGGCAGGCTATTAATGTGGTCATTAAACCATCAAAAAGCACATAAAGAAATTTGATTTTGTTAACTTGATCAGTGAATTTGGGGTTAGATGCCAATATCTGTGGAGGAAAACCCATCCGATATTTGACAACAACCTTTAATGGCTCTAAAAAGGCTAGAAAATCATTTACATCATTTCTCAAAGGCCCAAAATTACTAGGATACTCCATGCTTAATACCATATCCCTCGACAACTTACCTGCAATCTCAGCTGTAAAAGGAAACATATCTTGTAATGAAATGGTTCTGCTATTTTCTACATCACCACCAACAAAATCTTTTGCATTCTTCCCCATAAATGCTAAACTACTTCGGCATAATGTGTACAAAGGATCATCATATCCAGTAGCCCTTTGAAGTGCTTTGCATAAATCTAGCACTATAGGTACAAAAAGTGAAGACACAGGTTGTGGCAACATGAAACGAATAGAACCTACAAATTCTTGAATAGATTCTTTAGCACAATCTTTGTTATGTTGATATGGAGACATATAAAGCATTACCAGAGCTTCAGAAACACGAGAAGATGTAAATATATGAAGATGATCGGATATGGCATCATGAATTATTTGGTTCCCTAGACTCAGGGTTAAGAACTCCATCAATTCTATATTGACAAAATCCGTACTAGCCTCAGGTTCGCCTTTACATAACCTACAAATCATTGAAATTAAATCATTAATGACTTGCCAAGCTTCAGGGTGCCAACAACTCCTCATTCGACCAACCAAGTGCAGTCCGGAGTCGTTTGTGATCATACATTCAGACAAAGTCTGCTCAGACTGTAGTTGCTTCTTGCCATAAATAAGTCGTTGCTCAGAAACTGGAATTCCAGTGAGCAATTGAATCTTTTCATGGATGGAATGTACTTTATCTTGTGGGTTTCCATGGAGGACAAAGGTTTTGCTTTCAGACATCATACGAACGAAGAACTGGATTCTATCAGGACAACGGGCGACAACAGAGTCCTGGGCGGAATTGGAAGAGAATTGGGTAGTCATATTAGGGGAACAAGAATTTTAGTGGTTGTTCTGGGAAGACCAAATTCTCCTAAGGAAGGAAATCTTTTATGTAATCTTGTAAGTTGAGATTATGAATGTAATCGATGGAAAAAGCTACCACTGAAGAAGACGCAAGTGTAAGAGGAAGACGAAGATGTGATGAGTTTCAGAGAGGTGAAGAAGGAGATGGTTGTTGCTTTCTCATCATAAAATAAATACTACCACCGTTTAAAAGTAATTCCATATATCATGTTTTCCATACTCTTTTGGCGAAAAATAAAGAAATATTTTATAGGATATATATATATATATATCAACAAACTTATAAAAGCACCTCCAATATATTCATTAAAATATAAAAATTGTTTTTTATGAAAAAACAAAAATCAAGTTTAAGGAAATATTTATCATCCTATATAATTTTTAACACGTACTTTCAACAAGTTTTCTAAATACATGGAGATTTTCGGGAGTTCGAATAAGTTTTTTGTTTCAAAATATCTTCAAAAATAAAGCCGAGAGTTTTCCAAAATTATCGTGTGATACAAATATTTTTATCCTATTTTCACAAAATATTTAACAAATAAAGATAATATTTTACTAAATATATAAATATTTTAACAATACAATTAATATTATAATCTTCAAAATAAAAAAGTTGTTACAATTATCGTGTCAAGAATTTAAATATTGATCCTCTGTTTTAAGAATTTTTTGGAAAATCAATTAAAAATATCCTATATATACTTGTGAATCTTTTAAACAATGTTGTAAATATAGAGTCTGGATTATTTTGACTCGTGTTTATATCTAACCTTTTTATAAAAGGAATGTTATTTAAATATAAACAAATGTATTTAACATGAACGATGTACTTTTCATTTAACAGGATTTTATTTTAAAAAAATAAACTATTTTATTAAATTATCTAATATTATAATAAAATTTTGAATTGTAATAAATTAAAAATCATGCTACAAATAGGATTTAGACAAAGTAGGATTTAGACAAGTATGATAGTAAAAACACAATAATGTAGAAACGGAATCACAAGCAATATAACAGAGTTGCCATCGAATGATATGTATTCGTATAATTGAAGAACACGAAGAACCCGTTTAAGTGTGAAAAAAAAACTTTCTTTACAGATTGCTCTCACTTTCAGTGTGTATGCTTGTGTACATATTACAATTGGAAATATAACTATATATGTTGGTCCCAACTCCCAATGTGGTGACCTTGTTAACAAAGTAGTTGTCCTTGTTATCTTGAAAAGCCATTAGAAGATAATGGTTTGGAGATCTAAAAGGGTTTCTTTGATAGATAAAGAAAAGCGTGAATCTACTCTGATACCACTTGTTGGTCTTAAGGTGGTGACTTTCAAGGTTAAAAATGATTGTAGAGGGGGTGGGGGTTTGAATACAATCGCACATATTTTTCCCTTTTAAATTTTTGTTTTAAAAACAATACTAAATTTACATATTGTTGCGGAAATAGAAAAGGCACACACCTATTTTTAAAAATCTTAAGTTTCACAAAGCTTTTCACTAATGCAGTTAGTGAAAAAGAAATAGAAAGAAAAAAATACAGAAGATAAAAAGAAGAGAAAGGACATAGGTAGAAATAGATGAGAAGTAGATGTGTTTAAAGAACACGTTCAACATCTATATATACCATATGCATTTAATGCATGGCAGGTCCACTTTTACACGTGTTGTGTATTTAGTGGGTCTATTGTACTATTTATTATAAAATACACTCACGCGCATAAGGCAGTATCAAGTCTATAGGGAACAGTTTCTTTAAGGGCTGATAAGTACGGAGGGAATAGTGTATAAAACGTTCATTTTGTACTTTTGTCAAAAAAGCATGGTTGTCCTTTTGTGCATAAAATATATAAGACAAATAAAAGAATCGTTGTCCTTTTGTGCAAGGCTTTGATTAGCAAGTTAAGGTCGCCGAACCTTGAGTGAGGTTAGCGGCCATTGAGTCTTGGTTTCTTCAGATTTTCATGTAATGGTAGTCAGTCAGTTATCATTGAATCCGTCTTCAAATCATGAGCAACGTTGACTCTACGATCATCTACTTCTTTGATATCGTTGATGGCTCTGTGCGCATGACTTCTTTGTCTTTAAGAAGCGAACTCACAAGCGGCATTAAGATATTTGTGGTCTCTAATCTTTCTTTGTTCGTGCTCTTCCTTAACCTGCTTGTTTTCTATCACAAGAGCGTCAGATAGGTAACCGAATTCTCCACCAACATTAGAGGTACGAAGGACAATCTTTGCTCCAGCATGGGAGGATTAACCTACTTGAAGTCTTCTTCTGACTGTCTAAACATCATCATTGAAAACTTGATGTTTAGACATCAGGTTCTTTCCTTTACTTTTGCCTTTGGACTAGAGGGAGCTGAGTTTGTGGTTCGGGTTAGTTTAGAGGGTAGGTTGGGCATGGGAGGGATGGTCAGGTCAAGATGTAGGTTTGATTAGGATAAGATAAAGGCTGAGGTTGGTAGGGTACAACATTCATGGGTTGGACATCTAGAGGAATGCCATCAAAGACTTCCTGAGAGGTTGTGAACCTACTTCGAGAGAATAGGTCCATCAGTTCCTTAGCAATGGTACTTGAAATGACAAGGATATAAGGTTCGGGGAGTTTGGGTTCAGTGGGTTTAGGTTTTGGTTGAGTCTAGTGTTGAACAAGGTTAGGGTTGGATGAAGATGTGGGTGTTGGTAAAGGTGTAGGTTCAGGGGTGATGGTTTTAAGGTGATCAACAACTTCGATGATGAATTATACGAAAGGTACTTTATCTATTAGAGGTAAGGGATGGGGTCAGTATAAGATAATTTTTCAGATGAAGACAAATCTATATGGGGGTTCTTTAGGGTTTAAGTTTGAAGAGGTTGAAGCTTGGTTAGGCTTTGGTTTAGAAAAGATAGATGAGATGGGTAGTTAGTCGAAGTTTGTAAGTGGGGAAGGTTGGTTAGTGATAATAGAAAGAGAAGGAGTACCTGATGACATGTCCTAAAAGTAGGACGCTAATTACTCCCCCTGAACAGATTGCTCCTGCTCTCCTTCAGAGGGTTGCTCCCTCTTGGGCTTCAGCACCTCCTACAACTCTCTTTTGTAATAGAGGGGTGGCTATAGAGGTTCTTTTGTTTTTCTTGACAAGGAAGGGACCTTTGTCATTATTGTCGTCGTCTATCTTCTTAATCAGCGTCAGAACAATTAAATGGTTAGCTTTTCATCTTCATCCTCTTCTTCTTCTTCAGTGTCTTTGTCTTCTTCCTCTACGTTGATAACAGTGTCTTGGAAGTAAGAAAGACCTGAAGGAGGGGTGAGGGTGGCTTCAGGATTAGCGACGGTGGTGTTAACGATGGGGGCGACAATATCAGCGGTTGCAAGTGTTCTCTCCTCCTCAGCCACTACAGATCGGGAGGGCTGCAAGCTTGCTGACAATAGTTGTTGAAGGAGGGACGCCATACTTGATAAGATAACGTCTTGAGAAACGAAGGCAACTGACTGACTTTCAATCAAGTCCTTGGTATTTGCCGTGAAAGAAGGAGATGGAGTTGACGGAGCAGCAATAGGGATGGCATGGACCATATTGGTCAGATCATCGATCTTGGAAGCCTGGGCGTTGACTAATGCCTTCAGCACCTCAATCTTATGATCTTGAGCTTCAATCAGCGATCTTACCTCGCTATTGATGGGTGTTAGTGAAAGGATTATGTGCAAGATAGTAACAGCGTTTACCTTGTCCAATATTATAAGACACTAATGGGTCACACTGCTACACACCCAATTAGAGATAAATTGGATTTACCAGTTGTGTGTGAAAATAATTAATTAGTTTAATTAATTATTAAAGAGAGAAATAAATAATAATAGTTTACTTATTATTAGATAAATATTAGTTTAATATTTATGGATAAAATTAATTAATAGTTAATTAATTAATTTAAAAGGATTTATTATTTAATTAATAGTTAATTAATTAAATAAAAGGGTTTCAAATTAATTAAAAGGCTAACGGGCTTTTTGATTGAACGGGCTTTTTGATTGAACGGGTTTTTTGATTAGTTAGACATTACCATATTTATCTTTATAAATATGGTAAACCTTAATCAAATTCATTCATTAGTTTTTCTTACCAGAAAAGAAACCTAGAGAAAAACCTTTTAAACCTACTCTCTCTCTCTCTCTCTCTCTCTCTCTCTCTCTCTCTCTCTCTCTCTCTCTCTCTCTTCCATTGATTTATACACACACACACACATACAAATTAGTTGGATTTGTGTATCGGGTAATCCTAGGCGGTCTAGTAGTCAGTCTCAAGGTGGTGCAGTAGCGGTGTATTCCCCACAAGCTTTCTAGACACGTTTTTCCAGACTACCAAAGATATATCTTAAAACACCCTATGAAATTGTATCTGTTATGGTTTAGGCTGGATCTATTGGTTTGGGAATTGGAATTTATTCCGCTGTGCATGTTTTTGTTCTCTAATTCCCATCAGTTAGGTCAAGCTTATTGGCAATGATCGCGGTTGGACAACATCATTATTGGACTTACTTGAAACATCCACATGTTGTATGATCTTTATTGACGATCCAACAAGAACGTCGAGCTTGTTGTGAAGCTTGTCAAGGCCAGAAAGTTGAATGAGAATCCCTGAGCCTTGAGTAGTAGCATCTTGGGCAGCGTAAGCCTTAGCCTCAACATCAACTTTGGCTTGGGCATCGGCTTCATCGTGGGCTCTTGCATCAGCATCCTCTTGAGCCTTCCTTCTTGCCTTAGCCTCTTGATTATCTTTGCACTCAGCCTCAAGACGAGCATTGGCGGCGATTTGTTGCTTCTATGCTTCTAGCTCAAAACTTAGCCTAGCAGCCTCAGTGAGAGCTCTGCTTAAGCAAGCTGCGAGGGAGGAGTACAAGTCACGTCTAAAGAACGTGTAGACGTAGTAACTAGATGATCACTAGAAGATGTTGGTCCTCTTTCGATGGCCAACTGTGTAAATTGTATTGTAGAAGGGGGGGTTGAATACAATCAACACAGTTTCTTCTACTTAATTTAATTCACAACCCCTATGGAGTTTTTGTGTGAACTAAAGTAGATTGTTTGTTGAAGTGGATCTAGACTATGTCAAGATCCAAACAATCCCACGAAGCATTTGCTTATGCACAAAGCAAGAACAGAGAAGGATAGAAGTGAACCTTGATAGAGAGAGAAAGGATTGGGGTATAGAAGCATGAACCAAGGTTGGTTTGAAGAACAAACCTAATACTCATGTTTATACCCCATGCATTAAATGCATGGCAGAACCACTTTTGCACGTGGCAAACTAGGAGTGGTTCTATTGTACTATACACTACAAACGACGGCCCATACTTGGTAGGGTTATGGTCTATAGTGTACAGTTTTCTTATGGTTGACAAGCAAAGAGGGAACAGTGAAGAGACATCCTCTTTTTGTACTCTTGTCAGAAAGGCAAATCAAATCCTTCGTAAAGAGCAAGTCACTGATCGGGCCTTAGAGTCACTGATCTCTGGGAAAGATCAGGGAGGCGCTGTGACTTGTCTTCAGCAGAACGTCATGCAGAGTAGTCAGCTTGCTATCACTGAGCTCAACTTCAGATCACAAGCTCGCTGACTCTATCATTCAGCTTACATCAATAGATGGTGCTGATGGTTTTCTTATGGCATGACAATTTATCGTTCAGGGGATACTTAGCTGATGTCAGCTCTTGCTGATACTGAACGGAGTCAATGATCAGCAGTCGCTGATTGCCCAAACTGTCAGCGATAAAGAATCGCTGAAGTAGTGAACTTCATCTTTCAGCAGTGCTAAGTATTTTACAGAAGATGGATAAAGGATCATTGGTATTTCACAAAGTCTTGGGAAGACTGGATCAACAATCTCCCCCTAAATATCAATGATAAGACAACAGGGAGGTTGTCTTGATTCTAGAACTTAAAATAATTTGAATTCTAAGTCCAGAAGTAACAGTTAGGAAACAACACATGTGAAAGGTACTTGTATTATTTAACTGTTAAGTAAAGTCATTTTCAGTGAGCAGATATCAGCAATAAAGAAACAGATATCAGAGATAAGAAGATACTTGTATTCATTTCATTCCAATAAATTGAAGATTACAATACAGGAGGAAACAAATTACAAGTCACTGAAAGAAATACATAGAGACAGTGAAAGAAGTACATAGACAGCGAACTAGTCTAGAGGTCTTTTCCTTCTTCTCCATTTTCGTCTTCTCTTCCACAGCGAGTCGCGAGCTCAGCAGTAAGATGGGGAAAGAGGCATCTCTTTCAGCAGAAGGTGAAAGAGGTACTTAACCTGGAGATCCCTGAGACTGGGATCTCAGGGTTTTATCTACTGACATATGGAGCAACAGCAATCAGAGTCTGATTACTATGCATCCAATCAGTAGTCTCCCACACAACTTGCAGTTTTCTCCCCCTCAGATATAGAGAGAAGGGGAGAGAGGAAACCTTCTTCGTTAGAGGAAGGTATCCTGCAAGTGATGGGGAAGGCTAAAAGGAAAATCCCTTTTAGAGGAAGGTGTCCTGCAAAACTTTCTCCCCCTCAGATACAGCACCAGGTGCTGTAGCTGAGATGCAGGACCTTCCTTCATTAGAGCTGAGATTTGTGCTGCAGAAACAGTAGAGTAGAAGAGAATCTGCAATGAAGGGAAAAGGAAACATAAGTTAGAGCACAATAAAAGATAAGAGAGATGTATTGTTAGAGAACTTATGTTCTTAAAGATAAACTCAAAGTGAGTTATTATCTTTGAGAGAAGAGAGAAAAGAAAAGATCCTTGTAACAAGGATGAACTCACCAAACTAGGAAGAAGATCTTCAAAGGAGGAAGAAAGAGTTGAACACATTGTGAAGCAAATCTTTAGAGAGAAGATATGGTAAGTTGTGAAGAAAAGAAGTAATCCAAGGGTGGATTTAAATAGAGAGAAGGGATACCAAAATGTGAGATTTTGGCGCCCAAAGAAGATGGAACGTGGAGCAAGTTTCAAGATGTGATTATGACGGTTATTAAATGCGCCGAATCAGTTCAGTTTACGCGCTTAAAACCGTCTTATCATTTACTGCCACGCGCCTGACACACGTTAAGATGTAACGTATGGTGCCAAAACGTCAACTCTACCAGATAGAGTTGGTAAAAGATAAGTAAAAAGATAACTTATCTAGTTACATATTCAAAAGATTTTGAAAATGTAGTCAGAAAATCTTCTTAACACAATAAATGTGTTAAGGTAGGTTTATCACTGATAATTGATTATAAGGACAGAAATAAATGCAATATATTAGAGAGAAACATCATCAGTGACTGATAAAGATCAGCAGGATCTTTATATTCATTCAAGAGGAATAAATAGTACACTGGAAAAGAAAAAGATACATTGTTAATGTACAAGAATAGTAAGAGCCATGAGCTTGCTGAAGATCAAGCATCAGGGTTTAGCATGCCTAGCTCGTTGATGAGTTGATTGAACCTCTTCTCATCAAGGGGTTTTGTGAAGAGATCAGCAAGCTGGTATTCAGTAGGTATGAAATGGAGTTCAACATCTCCATTCATCACATGATCTCTGATAAAATGATATCGGATCTCAATGTGCTTTGTCTTCGAGTGTAAGACAGGATTGTTGGCGATGGCGATAGCTGAGGTATTGTCGCAGTATATGGGAATTTTGGACAGCTGAAAACCCGTAGTCCAGCAGCTGATTTCTCATCCATAATACTTGGACACAGCAGCTTCCAGCGGTTGATGTGGACACAGAGTTTTGCTTTTTGCTTGTCCAGCTTACCAACTTGCCACCAAGAAGATGACACCCACCAGTGGTGCTTTTTCGATCTAATTTGCAGCCTGCAAAATCACTATCTGAAAAAGCAGTTAGATCGAAACCTGAGTCCCTGGGGTACCAGAGACCAAGGTTGGGAGTCCTTTCAGATATCTGAAGATGCGCTTTACAGCCTTCAGATGGGATTCCTTTGGGTCAGCCTGATATCGTGCGCATAGGCAGGTGGCATACATGATATCAGGACGGCTCGCTGTAAGATACAGCAGCGAGCCTATCATTCCTCTATAGGTAGAAACATCGACAGATTTTCCATTGGAATCCTTGTCTAGTTTTAGAGGAGGAGCCATGGGTGTATTCATTTCAGAGCAAGTAGTGAGATCAAATTTCTTCAGCATATCTCGAACATACTTGCCTTGAGAGATGAAAATCCCCTTTTCAGATTGTTTAACCTGAAGACCTAAGAAATAGGTTAGTTCACCCATCATAGACATCTTGTATTGAGATTGCATGAGTGACTCAAACTTTTTGCAAAGTTTGGCTTTCGTGGATCCAAATATAATGTCATCAACATAAATTTGGGCAAGGAAAACATGATCCTTGTAAGACTTGACAAACAGAGTGCTGTCAATCTTTCCACGAGTGAAACCTTCAGCGATAAGAAAAGTAGATAAGGTTTCATACCAGGCTCTAGGTGCCTGCTTTAAACCATACAAAGCCTTGTTTAGCTTGTAAACATGGTTTGGATGCTTCGGATCAGTGAATCCTGGAGGTTGAGCGACATAGACTTCTTCAGCGAGTTTCCCATTTAGAAACGCACTTTTGACGTCCATTTGATAGACTTGAAAGTTCATGTGAGCAACATAGGCAAGAAATATCCTTATGGCTTCAAGTCTAGCAACAGGGGCAAAAGTTTCGTCGTAGTCTATCCCCTCTTCTTGTCTATAGCCTTGTGCAACAAGTCTACCCTTGTTACGAATGACTATACCATGCTCATCTAGTTTGTTTTGAAAAACCCATTTGAGACCAATGATGGTCTTTTCTAGATGGCTTGTGGACAAGTGTCCAGACAAGGTTTCTTTCGAACTCGGCGAGTTCTTCTTGCATCGCTGAGACCCAAGATGGATCAGCGAGCGCTTCATCTACTTTTGTAGGTTCATGTTTAGATAGAAAGCTGACATAAAGACAGTGGTTACCTGACTGTTGTCGAATTTTGACTCCAGTAGAGGGATCACCAAGTACCTGATCAATTGGATGATCATTGGTCCATCTGAGAGCAGGAGGCTGAGGAATAGCCTGCAGAGGTTCAGCATTTGTTGATGAAGTAGATTCATCAGCGATGACCTGAATAGGTTCAGCGGCTGAAAGGATAGAGGCCTCAGGGACATCATTCAGTTGAAGAGGGTTGTCAGCATCTTGTACAACTTCAGCAGAGCCTGAAGTTGACGGAATATCATCCTGAGAAATGGTGAGAGATACTTGATTCAAAGGAATCACTGAGTGGATAGGGGTATCCTGTGGGATATTAGATTCTTCAAATCCATCAGGGATGTATGATGAAGATCCTGCAACAGGAGTGCTAACTTTGGGAATGTCATTTTCAGGGACCTGAAAGTAAAAGTTAGTCCATTGATCTATATCATTACTATTAGTAAGAGAAGGAGTGGATGAAAATGGGTCAATTTCATCAAACTTGACATGGATGGTTTCTTCTAGAGTTTGCCTACGTTTGTTAAAAACACGATAGGCCTTGGATACAGTAGAGTATCCAACAAGAAAACCATCGTCAGCTTTGGCATCAAACTTTCCAAGATTATCTCTGTCGTTTTTGATATAACAATTACAACCAAAGATATGAAAGTAGGAAATGTTTGGCTTTCTTCCCCTGAAGAGTTCATAGGCTATTTTCTTGAATCGTTTCACGATCAGCGACCTATTCTGGGTGTAACAGGCCGTGTTGACAGCTTCAGCCCAGAATTGGAGAGGTAGACGTGCTTCAATCAGCATCGACCTTGCAGCTTCAATCAGCATGTGATTTCTTCGTTCAACGACCCCGTCTTGCTGAGGAGTTCGAACGGATGATGTTAGTAATTATGTGCAGAAGTTGACAAACCAGACTACACATCCAATGTTATAAGACACTTGAGGGTCACACTTGTGAGGCCTGTAAAACGAACAAGTAAAATAACTCCAGTATAGAGAGAAAAGATTTATAATAGTCAATTATAAATCTATTGGGTGTTTTCTGTAAGAAACTCCAAAGTTAAAGGTTTCTATTATTAATTAAACAGGGATTATATATTTATTAGTTAAATAAATATATAACTGGTTTTAATTAATATTTGTTATATATGGTAATTATCCTGACTAATATATTAGTTGTATATATGGAATAAATCTTTCTTAGTGAAGAAGAAAGAATTATATATGGATAATTATATATGGAAATAATCTTTCTTAGTGGAAAAGAAAGAATTATTTATGGATAATTACTGAAAAAAGGAAACAGAATATGATACAGATACTGTTTGTATCAGTATAAATATTCGGTTAAAGCAAACCCTTTTTCATTCATTCATTGATTCCAATAATCAATTCCCACAACCATAGAAACCTAGAATCTCTCTCTCTCTCCCTCGTAATCGACGCCAACAATCAAGCCGAAGGAAGTTCGGAGTTTGTTCGGGTGTTCGGGAATTCGGAGTTGTTGATCGGCTAGAAGATCCGTTCGTAAGGTTCATCACGGGTGGATCAAGCTCAAGCAATTCAGGTAAGCTTTCTAAACCCCGGATTATATGACTGTTTAGATAAACAATAAAAGATCATGTGCTTTCGGGTTTTTACACATTTATGCTTCCGCTGATCAAACCAGTTTGGTTTGATGTTCGAATTAACAGTTTGTTTTTCGAACCGTGACTCGAACCAGTTTGGTCCGAGATCCACCAAAAAACCCAACAGTGGTATCAGAGCCATTGGTTTTCTTATTGTTTATCTCGTTTCTGTTTGTATAAAGTTTTAATCTTTATCAGTCTATGTGTAAGGATTAAATCTTTATCTGTTTTAATCTTTATCAGTTTTGGGTAAGGATAAAATCTTTATCTGTTTTAACTTTTATCAGTTTGCTTAAAAGATTAAATCTTTATCTGTTTTAGGTTTTATCAGTTTGCTAAATTTTATCTGTTTATGTATAAAATTGTTTTATCTGATAACCCTGATTTTTATCTGTTTGTATAAAATTGATTTATCTGATAACTGTTTAGATCCGTTCTAAAATTATTTTGTTGTATAAAATTGAATTTTATCAAGATGGTATAAAAATTCGATTTTTATCAGGTTGAATAAAAATTGGATTTTTATCAGTTCAGATAAAAAATTCAATCTTTATCAGATTCGTATAAGGATTGGAATTTTATCAGTTTAAATAAAAATTCGATCTTTATCAGTTTCGTATAAAGGATTGGAATTTTATCAGTTTAGATAAGATTCGATTTCGTTTATCAATTCATCGTTTCATTAGAATTTTTGTTAAATCACCATAAGAAACCACAAACCACCGTGATCAACGACAGTAGTTTTACCGCAATCGCTAGCCAACCGCTGCTGTCGGAAGACTAGCGGCGATAGCGGTGTGTTCATCGATCAACCGCCGCGGCGCTGGCTGACTCGCGGCCTCGCCTAGCGGCGGCGGTGGTCAACTTGTTCAAAACCGCAACCACCATCGGTGGTGGCGGTGATAATCGACGGCAACCAAAATCGCGCCACCCGTTTCGGTGGTGGCGATGGTCGATGGAGTTGTTATCGCCGGCTGAACACGGCTGTCATAGCTATGGCGGCTGTGATCCGGCGACCACCAGCCACCTTGGATAAACCCACGACGGTGGTGGCGGTGTTTTGTTTGTTTGATCGCCGGCATTAGCAGCGATGGCAGTGGCGGTTTGCTGCTGCTATCGCCAGCAAGGGGCGGCGATGGTGGTGTTTGTTTAGCAGCGATGACCACCAGAAACCACCGATAGTGGTGGTGGTCGATGCCGACAGCCATGGCGGTGTTGTGGGTGTTGTTCGGCCGGTTGCTGATACCATCGTTAGAAATAGCAATGGTGGTGACACGGTGTTACCACAATTTTGTGGTGGTTGCAATAAAATCCAAACGATTAGAAAACAACTCGTTTTACGAAAGCCCAAAATTTCTCGTTTCGATAATGGGCTTAAACCATGGACTTTTGGGCCACGCTCTAGGCCCAATTAGGTTTATCGGATTTTAGACTTTTAACCCAATTATAATTAGATAATTGTTTGATTAATTTTTATCTAATAAAATTAAGGAATTTTATATTTTTCTTAATAATTTATTAAACCAAGATTTGACCCGTTTTGGTCAAAATTGGCCCAATGTCTTTTTCGACTGTCTGATCGAATAAACGACACGGTTCACGGGCTAGTGTTTAATGTTCCGACAAGTCCGTTCGGAACAGTTGGTTTAATTAAGTTAATAAAAGCGGATATTTTAGAAAATTGGTTATAGTTTATAAAATAAGATTTATAGTCTATAAATCTTGGGGATTTTATAAAAATCAATTTTAGACTAAAATATCAGTTTAGATTTATAAAATAGTTTGATTTTATAAATCAGTCAGAACGCATGGTTTATGATAAACAGAATAATTTTAACGGATCTAGGATTGTTTAATGCTTTATTTTATATGCTTTATTGCTCTATAAAACTTGTGTGGTTAAATGTTAATATATATGTCTGCTTAGTATATATATATATATATGCTATATAGTAATTATGGAGATTGCCAATTTAGACACTTAATCTATTTGGAGAAACCTGGGTGCCACTTTCAACCCTGGAAACTTGCAAAATGACCTTTAGGATAGATTTTTCTTTTTCTTTTCCCGGAGTTCCGTCAAAAGATGCCGAGGCCAGTGGGAGCTACGCAAGGAGATCGGAGCTACGCGGGGAGATCGGAAGAAAATAGTTTTAGGTCATTTTTGGTCTTTTAGGAATTAATTGGCAAATCAATAATTGCTTGTTTTTGTTTCTTTGACTGCATGATTGTGATTATTATGCTTGCTCGTGATTATTGATATTACATGCTTAGGTTTTATCAAATGTTTTAAAATTAGGTCTTATTTTATAAAACTAGTTATATCACGAGGTTGGTTTTAAAAACCTAAAATTACCATTTTATGAACATTTTAGATGGTAAAATTATTTTTAAAACCATTATAAGATTGTTTTCTTATAAGAGGCATGCTTTTAAAACAGTTAGTTTTATTAGCAAGTAAGTTTTAGAACAGTTAGTTTTAAACATCGGTTGTTTCTTAAAACAGTTAGTTTTAGAACAAACAAATGCCTTTAAGACAATCAGCTTTTAATAGCGATTTTAAAAATACTGGAAATTTAAAGTTTTTCAAAAACTTAGTTAAAACCCATAAAATCATAGATCAGTAGTGCAACCCATTTGTGGACACCTTTGGCGTAAGGTACGTTGGAGCTCGAAGGAGTCGAACCTTTAGCACCCACGTTCAAACCCCAAACTGAAGGGGGTGAAAAGACTCTGCGATATCGGGGGGTACCGACCAGAGTACATCCTGTCCTGGGTGGTGAGATCTATTTTGGTAGTTGTTACAACTCACCGGGTGGTACCGGGCCAAAGAGCACTAAGAGGGACTAAAACATGTACGGTTTTATCCGATGTCCCGAAAAGATCTAGGAGTCATGTCAGTTAGATATGATTGGTAAAAGTCCTTACCTACCGAAATAGTACGGGCCTGGTGGGGCGTGAGCAAACCGCGCATCAGGACGTATGAAATAAGGATCCTAGTCCGATATTTATCATTTTAGGGTTTATTGATATTTATTCGGAACCGTTTATTCAAAGGTACTAAAACCAAGTTTTTAAATGTGTAGATGGCAAACACGGTTACCAACACCAATAACCTTTCTCTTCGCTCGATCCTAGAAAAGGACAAACTCACTGGTCCAAATTTTCTCGACTGGGAGCGCAATCTCCAGATTGTGCTCAGGCACGAGAGAAAGTGGTATGTCCTAGAAGAACCTCTAGGTGAGGCCCCACCAGCAAATGCCAGTACGACAATCAGAAATGCTTATCAAAAGCGTTCGGATGATTTGCTGGATGTTGGCTGCTTGATGCTTGCAACTATGAGCCCAGAACTACAAACAGGGCTCATGAACACTAATGCTTACGACATGATCCGTCAGCTGAGGGACATGTTTCAAACGCAAGCTCGCACAGAGCGTTATGATGCCACGAGGGCTCTAAACGCGTGCAAAATGGCCAAGGGGACCTCTGTCAGTGCCCACGTTATGAAAATGAAGAGGCTACTTGACCACCTAGAGAGGTTAGGTCACCCAGTTCCGTTACAGTTGGCAACGGATACCATACTCAATTCATTGTCCGATGATTACAAGCAGTTTGTGATTAACTTTAACATGAACAACATGGAAAGGAGCATAGCTGAATTGCACTCCATGTTAAAAACTGCTGAGCAAAGTATGGGGACGGGGACCAAGACCAAAGATGTTCTGATGGTCAGGGATGGTGGAGTGAAGAAGAAAAGAGGGCAAAGGAACACCAGCAAGGGCAAGGACCAGGTTCAGGTCAGCCAGAGTGTACCAAAGGCCGTTGACAATAGAAAAGGCAAGGGCAAGGGCAAAAAGGTCAAAGTCAACAAAGCGAAGGCCGAGAATCGATGCTTTACGTGTCATGAGGTCGGACATTGGAGACACAATTGCCCGAAGCGTCATGAAACAGGTATAAACACCTAGGACGTTTTATGACTGCTTCAGTTTATCATTACTACTTGTTAGTTTACAAGTTAACTGACACCTAGAGCAAATGTTTGTTTGCAGGTGGTCAGGAGAAATGAAGTGCCCGGGTCCCGAGGATCAGACAAGATTTATTTTAGATATTGTCAAGACATTTTAAACTTATTTTAAGACATTTTATTTTGGATATTTTGAAATGTTGGTTGATTTAAATTTATGGATTTTGGTATTTTAAATTTAAAATTATTGTCTTGATTTATATATCTAATTTTATTTTGAATCTAAGTCAAGGTAGACTTGATTCAGTTTGTTGATCCTAGATATTGTCTACCACACTAACAAATATACTTCAAAATTTAGTAATTCGAAGTAATATATGAAAACTGTCAAAAACACACGAAGTACTATTTTATAGGAACGTGTTTTTGGAACAAAACATTTACGAGTAATATGATTATAACAAGTATATTGTAGTCAAGTTCAAATTACTCATATGTTTTAAAAAGGGAATTTAGGATATTATCACAGATGACGTTGATAATATCAGTATTTATAAAACTAGTAAATTCCAAGTTTTGGAATTGGGATTTGATAAAAATCCAGTTAAGTTTTATGAATAGTAAAAAATTCAAGTTTATAGTATCAAACTTATTACTTAAAATAAAATTGACTAAATAGTCAAGTCTTGACTGAGTCAATAAAGTGTCAAATTTAAGTAATAGTCAGTTTTCATATAGGTTAGTGGGAGCCCAATTTATTCTCTATCTATGCTTCCGATAAAGAATAAAAGTTATATTATTGATTTGTATTTCTAGGAATTCATAATCCAGAGAGGATAAGAATTCATGAGAAATATGATCTATTCTTTTAAGTCAAAAAGGTTAGATCAAGAGTTTCAAAGTCTCGAAACAATAAAGTCAAAGTTTTGACTTTAAGAAAATCAATAATTATATGTGTTGTAATAAAGATATTCAAGTATCCCTTTTAGACCATCAAGTGTTGTAGAACACTAGGATAAATTTCCTGGAATTTACCAGCTTGGTAGATGGAAATTTTATCAGATTTCAGGAAGAAATCTTTATCTACACAGCAACTAAGGAAAGTTGCGGAGTTGACCTTACATATTTCAAGAAACTTGGAGTTATTCCAGTATCTCCAAGATTTAGGCAATATGGTAAAGGAAAGTCTAGTTTTTGTTTAAAGTGTTTGCAAAACAAAACTAGCAGAACCAAGTTAAAAATTATTATTTAATAACTTGCGTTGTTTTGGTTATTTCTTTGATTAGGATGGTAAACACTAATCGAAGGGTTTAAATTGAAGGAAGGTGATACTTCATTTAAACCAAGTATAAAGTACACATTGAATAGACACCGTAAAAGTAACTTAGAAGTGCTATTAATTTTGTTATTATTACAGAGTGGAATATGGACTATACAAAATTAGTTTCTTGGTTTCTTTTATACTTAGCATGTTTTTGATCCGGGAATAAAACTAGTATAAGTTTTATTTGAAATTATCCGTGACAACTTATCAAGGTGGGAACCTGATAGGGTTTTAAAGTCATCGTGAGTTTTTGGGTAGTTATAAACAGAGTAACAGCTACAAGCGATGTAGACCAAAAACTGCACGGATATTCGATAGAGCAGCGAATATCGGATGTGATCCGCTGGTTGAGATTACTTCATGGATTTTGTCATAAGTAAATCTCACAGTAGGTTGTCCTCAATACCTGAGGTATCTGGTTTGGAATCACGGGGACTACTGGATACTTAGTACGTTCTAACATCACACCGTAACAGGGTGGTCATACGGGGCGTAACTAGATTCAGCGGAAGTCGTGGTGACAAATGCAGATATGCAAGATGGGATTTGCACCTCTTCTATGAAGAGAGATATTTCCGGGCCCCTTGACTGACTACAAGAACTGATGAAGTGCATGGCCATGCCCAAACGAACTGATTTGTTCTTTGTCGTTTACCAATCAGTTGGAAGTCGGATAGTCATGAACATAATCTTGAGTATTCTGAGTTGACTGTATCCATGCTCATACTCAAAATTGAAATATCGTGTTGCAAAAGGAAAAGCCTAGTTATACCCGATTTGTGAACAGTGTGTTCATAAATGTTGTATCCTTTTAAAGGGATGATATCCCTTTTGGGAATTAGAGGCTTAACCTTTGCCTTTTAGGTTTGGGGGCCTTTTCCTTTTCGCGGTATTTCCTTGGTGTTTTTTAAAAAGTTTTGGGGTTAAAAAGCTTAACCCAATTTAAAAAAAATTTTGAGGGGGTAATTGTGGGCCTTTTTACCCCGACAAGTAAAATTTTTCATTTTTGAGTTTTTTTAAATTTTTTAATTTTTTTAAACCCCAAAAATTGGGTTTTCTTGTAAAAAACCCAAAGTAAAGGGGGGAAAAAATAAAAGGGATATTAAAATTTTTTAAGGGTAAAAAATTTTTATTAATTTGTTTTAAAAATTTTTTAATGGGAAAATTTAAAATTAAATTGTAAATTAATTTTCCTTATTGAAAAAAAAATTTTAAGGTTTTAATTTTTTTGGGAAATTTAAATTTTCTTTGGTGGAAAAAAAGAATTATTTTGGATAAAATTTTTGAAAAAAAAAAAGAATTGAACGTAGGTTTTAAAAAATAAGCAAAAATTTTGAGGGTTAATTTGAAAAAAATTCCCCAAAATAAGATTAATTCAATATTCAAAATCAAAAAAAATTGTTTTGATTCTTCCCCCTCTTAACTATCTCCCCTCTTTCCCTTTCTTTTCATGTAGAAACCCTAAGTCATTTTTAAAAATTTCTCAAATTTTTATTACATCTTTGATTTCTTATAAAAAAATAAAAAATAAAAAGATGCTAGAAATGGGAGTAGACTCAAAGATATGGTATGTGGGGGATGGCAAAAAAATGAAATCGAGGGGGAAAGGAAAACCGGGAACCCCGAATATTTTTGGGGGGCAGGGCGGGGTTTGAAACATTTCGGGCTTTTTGGGGGGTTTGGGTACAGGGTTTTTTTTGGGTTCGGGTTCGGTTGGGGGAAGGGGAAAAGGATCCGGCCCGATTTAATTTTTAATTTAAAAAAATATATATAAACTATAAATATATACATTTATGTGTTTATTTAAAAATTTAAATTTTTTTTTAAATTTAAATTTAATAACTAATATCAAGTTAATTTTTTTACTATTTTCCAAAAATTTTTTTATTTTGGATTTTATTTTTAGGGGGTTGGGTCGGTTCGGGTCGGGGATCGGGGGATACCCCATCGGGTCGGGTCGGTAGACGGGCATAGAAATCCCCAGAAGGGGACCCGAATAAAAACCGACGGGGGGAAGGGGCGGCGGGGACGGATGTCTTTTGGTTTTGGGGGGGGGGAAGGGGAATGCAAACCCGCCCCCGAACCCGCCCCGTTGTCATTCCAAATTGGTATGTTCATGCTTAAGTTTTGTGATTTCTTAAATTTTGGGGGAGTGGGTTAACCCTTAACTTTAGCTATGAATTGAGTTGGAGATTGAGGATTTGAGGTGAATTTCTTAAAGGGTATTGTTTTTTGATGTGGCAAAATTCGCTCGGTATGTTTGAAAATTTTGTCCAATTATGTGAATCTTGTTGTTGATTTTAAGGGGTACATCTTAACTTTTTATTTTTTTTTAAGAAGTTTAAAATTTTGCTTTAAGTAAGGAAAAGGGTTAAACTTTAATGGTATTGAAGTTGTTAGCTACTTTTGAAATTGTAAAGGTTGGATATTAGCAAATGTTGATCTGGTCCTAAGAATTGTGCTATAGTTTATTAAATGTCTAATGTTTTCTTAAAATTTTTGAAAGGTTGTATGTTCTTTTACAAAGTAAAGGATTGTAGGAACTTGAAATTTATAAGTATTGTTAGGTAGATCGCCCCCCTAAAAACATTTTACTAACAAATATAGGTAACCCAAAAAAGAGAACCCTCCATAAGTTCACGCTTCACGTTTCTTGTGATCGTTTCTAAAAAAATCCAAGGGTTTGAAAAATTTTACTTTTCCAAAATTGGGTATCAATTGTGATTATCATTTTGTAATTTTTTTAATCATGCTATACACCCACCAAAAGTAGATGTTATCCAAGTTGTTCTCCAAAATACTTTTTGTTTATAGGTTTTTTCAAAATTTTGAGTACTTGAGAACTTGAACCAAGACCGGTTTTTTTTAAGGTTATTTCCAATAATTTGTGTTGTAAGCTTTAATGAGTATATTGAACTTTTATCCAAACTTTATTTCTTTTAAATTTGTTATTTGAGTTTGAATATTTGGATAAACTTTTAACAGGCTTTAAATCAAGCGTTCTCGTACAGGTTTTGATCAAGCGAAATAGAGATGGTTGAATACATTCTTAGAACCAATACCCAAATTTGTAGGTTACTGGATAGAGCGGGAAACAAGTTATATTCATTACCGGATATTTGCCCAAAAAAACCCAATTACCTCTGATTAAACAGGGAACAAGACGGTGTAGTGCACAACACTTCCATTCCATTAACATGCACCATTAGACATTTATCTATCGGGAGAACATTACCCTATGGGTGCATTCCTTGTCATAGAAGATAACCCAAAAAGGGTTTGCCAACAAGGCAGGGCAAGGCGTGGGTGTAGGTGCATTATACAGTTATTTGTTTGTTTTAAGCATCATGTACATTGGAATTTAATTAATAAAAAACAAAACAAAAGTTGGTTAAATAGAATAAAATGTCATCAATTAGCGGACAAATTTCAACCAAGTTAGTAAAAAGTAGTGAATATATTGTACTTTTTCTTTTTTTAGAAGAGGTATCCAGGCCACAATGGGCCCAGACTAATCCTTGGCAGATTTTTGGGCCGCGAAACCCGATGATAAAGCATGCAGCCGGAGGGTCGAAAGCCCCCCGTTCCTCCAGAAACACAGAGACATGCGATGTTTCACAGTTTTGCACAAACAGCACGCACCAAAAAAAATCGCTATGCTTGCAAACCACGTATTAACAACTTTGTTTGAACTTTAACAGGTTTTTTGGTGAACTTCAATAAAACATTGGGTTTATTGTTCAACAATCGTAAACAAAAAAGGGAAACACTTGTGCCAATTAACCTAAACCATTTCTTCCTCGATATTAGTAGGTCGTACATTTGTGGAACCACTTACGAGTTACCGTTTTTCTTGGCTAAATGAAGCAGAGTGTAAAAGGCCAATTTTTGTACCAAATAGGTCTATATATAAACATACATGTTAATTACATATATACAATTTTGGGAAAACACATTTTCGGCTTACAAGTTTCTTCAAGTTCCTAATATCAATAATCGACCTAATCATTGAATATATGAAAGCAGCAAACTTAAAACTAACGTGACCCACAAACGTTTTGTCGTTGTATGACTATTCTTCATCATCAGATGTACTATCTTCTTGTCTTCCAAAATCGTCCGTTGTATCAGGTGCATCCTACCACATATCAGAAGAATTATACATTTCGCACTCACCTATTACTCGCAAAACATTATACTTTGACTGTTCGTAAACAAACCAGTATATCGCACTCCCAATGGTATGTGAGCTGAAAAAAAAATCTAGAGAGATGTAGTGAGAGATGCAAGTGGGAAAAATTTTATATCCCTCAGTCTAGTGTCCACATTGCCATTTTAGTTTGTCCCAAAATAAGGGTCTACATTCCATTTTACTACTTAATTATGAGACACAGTTCATTAATTTTCCCGAACCAAGGCAAAAATTTTCATTTGGTTGAATCAAACAAAAAGTGTAAGAATTACACATTTCAAAAAATCAGTTAGCCTTTTTCTAACTATGAATATTTATTTTTGGGGCGGAAGGGAGTAGTTTGCCGGAACAAGCCATTTTTTTAACAAATCGTACAAATCTAAGAGGCTTATGTGGTTTGTTTTTCCATCAAATCTTTGTATGGATAAAGTGTCTTTGTTTGATAATCTATTTGGTTATAAATTGGGAATGTTCTGCCTTTGATGGGGATGTTTCCTAATAGAAGGAGATGAGCATGTTTAATTGGGAAAAAGCAGGTTTAAGAAAAACTTGCTTTTTGCAATTTAAAACTCCTCAGCCTCAAAGCTTAAAGAATAGCTGCTTTTAATATCATTAAGCCACCACCAAGCACTCCATGGTGTAGTAAAAACAGATAAGTTGTCGAGTCCTATTAAGCTCAGTTAATTGCTAACAAATCGAAACTAGACACCTTTTGTCCAAAAATTTCATTGAAAGGAAGGAGTACGGAATTAAAAGTGTGTGGGTGTGTGTGTGTGTGAGAGAGAGAGAGAGAGAAGAAAAAGAGGAGTTCTTACAGCTGCCTTATACTAATCCTTTAACTTAGAATTTGTCAAAATATAATTATCGCGTAAAGGAGGCCAAGTAGGACCTTCTCCTTCACCCCACTTGCTCGTGTGTAACCTATATTGTACACCCAAATGTAAAGAAAAGTAAGCAGTTTAGGACAACCTTAAATTTACCACAAGGAAAATTAATTTGAGAACCAGTCCACCCCCAGACCACCTCCGGGTGGGATTACCCAGGGGCATTGGGTTTTGGTTTAATTGGGCATTTATAATAAATATTAGTTTAGAGATCCCACATACATCTTGCTGTTACCTCGGTCAATATATGGAATGTGACGGTTTAAGTGGTGGTATAACGCGTCCAAAATAGTAGGTTTTATTATAACTATTATTAATTATATACGCAGGCATGCATCTAACTCAAATACTATTCAATAAACAATATATAGAATACGCTGGGCAAGATCCATACAAATATTTAAACAATGTGAATATTTTTTTATTCATAAAGCCAGGAGGTCAAATTGATGGAGTCTAAATTCAAAAAAGACATAACAACATATGGTTCGTCAAATCCAAAAAATTACCGAAAAACAAAGTGGTGGACTATATTTAAAAATCCCATTGCAGGTCCAAACTAGAAAAGGTAGTACACGAAATTACTTCTTAAACACCAAAAACAGCCTATTTACAAATCCAGTTATGTAGCGCTTTTTTTGCCGTTCAAAATGTGGATATTTAGCGGTCATAAAGCAGCTAATCGGAGAACTGCTATTTGACCACCGCTCTTTGTCCTAGGACATCAATAAATAAAAAAAAAAACCTAACAATTAACCAGCATAGGTCCCACGCAAAGTAGGGTATGGGGAGGTAAAGATGTATCATGAAGGCAAGAGGTTGTTTACATAATAAGACCCTCTGACTTGAAAAGGTTTTAGAAAGCCATGTTTCTGCAAAGAAACGTTTCGTTCTAAAAGTAACACAAAAGAGAGAAGACTAGTACCATAGCATTTGGGGTTTTGCTACTCTGAAAAGAAGGGCTTCTTTCCTCCGCTTCTGAATCAGGAAAAGTCAAAGAACAAAGATCAACCATCTTTGGAATTAATATATGATTAAAGAGAAGCCATAGCAATAAGAAAATATTGTTAGTTGTCAAACATCCCGTTGCTTATGAATACACAAAGTAACCGCTGAAAAACTGGCAGGGCAGAAGAAAGAAGAATGAATAAGAGAGCATTTTGGGCAGCTAATGATTAATACCATTTTAGCTTGTAATCATCAAATGATTACAGCACTTTGGATAGTTACACTGAAACAAAGATAAATATGTACCAAAAATATAAAAGGGGATTGCTTGGAGGTTTTCCATTAAGTCCCGTGATGATTAAAGTTGCTTGTGTGGATTAATCTGCCTATATAGATTGAAAATGTTTTAGTTTGGGAAGCTTGTTCTTCATTAATGAAAGGGAAAATGTCTTTTTAATTGGGAAATGAACACGTTTGGAAAATACTTGGCTTTTCAGCAGGAAAGCTCCCCTAGAAGCTGTTTTTCCACTTTCTTTGTGTTAAGACGACTACCCAAACAGTTGGGTTGCATAGACTGACGAATAAGCTGTGGAATCTCTTAAGCCTCAATTACCTGTACAAAACCGGCCTTAAAGTTTTCTTATGCTAATCTGTTTTAGACCCTGGAGGCACTTTTAGACCCTCACGTTTGAACAAGAGTTGCGCTGAGCAGAATATAAGTAAAAATATGCTTCATTCATGTAAAAAGAAGTTAAAAGGAGAAACGGAAGAAAAGCAAAGTATTGTATTGCACACACCTTTAGCATCTTTTCTACCTTGATGGGATTTTTAAACCTTTATGCGAAACTTTGGGCCTTGTTAACCTGTGAAAAACAATTAAAACATAAGCAGAAATATTCATGAAAACGTGCACTGTGTGACAGAAATAGTGGAACTATAAATATCACATCTCATGAATCAGAATACTCACACGCATTAAATAGCTTGACGCTAAAAGTTCGGCCACCACATGAAAAATTGTATACAAGTTTAGTACTCCAAGTGCCCAATAATGCAAAATTTTCTGATTGTTCAAACATGAAAATGACATTAGATACCTCCCTTAGTAGCAACTCCAATAAAGTAGTTTTTTCATGTGAGACTTGAGAACGAATCAGGATTTACGTGTCCTTTCTCTCCTAAATTTATAATCCAAAAAAAACAGGTCAATTTCATTAACCTCAGAAAAAATATACACCCCAAATTCCACAATGAATTACCATGGTTTTTTCCGTTTTGCATTCTCCCTTGACTTTCCTTTTCTTAGGCTTCTTCGGCAGAGCTTTCTTTTTTTACTACAAGCTTTTGTTTGCAGATAATACAGGGACCTACAGCAATGGATGGGGGGTGTTGAAAACACGCATAAATTAGTTTAAAAGCTGGTTAATAAAATTCCCTCTATCTCAACCGTTTCAGTGTCTACTAGAAGATAGCTTGGAAGTTGCATTATTTGCCAACTTCCAATCAGAAACTATTGAGCAACTGAAACCTTCAAGTTAACATACTACGGTTATGGTACAATTAGATAAAACCAAAGAGCCTTTGACATAACGGTTGCAATCTTTGGCTCCTAGCGAGGTCAGGGTTCAATCCTCAACAATAGGTGAAAGGATTCTGTAAGATTTTATTAGGGTGGCGTTTTGGTTCATTTTCAGGCGTATGGTATGAAAATGAAAAATGGGAATCGTGAATGGCGAATGCATGAGAATGGAATAGGAATGAGCATTGCATTAATGTTGTTTGGTTAACCCAATATAATCAATGAAAATTTGTGTCATATCAATAAAATATGTTTTTCCACTTGAAAATACAAAAGAATGTTTCATTTAAACAACCATAGATAAAACTTGTATGGAAAAAAGAACCAAGTAGAAATAAAAATTTCATTCTCCTCCAATTTGATCAAGAATGGAAATTAATGGATCTGAGGAATGATTCCAGTTATATAATATCAAACCAAACAGCAGTTTTCATTTTTATCTTTCCCTTCATGACCCATCATTACCCCCAACCAAACGCCCCCTTAGTTGTGTTTGTTGTATATACGATATTATATACTTAGGCATTGTTTGGGGTAAAAAATAAGTAGGTATAAGTCAAGTAACACTGTTTAGATGAACCATTAAGCTAGTTATAAGTTAGCTTATAAGCTAGCTTTTGAAAGCTACTTAGAGTCGTTTTTGGTGACTGTATTGTAATTTGAGTCCTTTATTTTTTTTTTCCAAATTTACCCTTCTACTGTTTACACTACTAATTTTTAAAATGTCTTTTTTTTGTCCTTTTACAGCAAAGTACCTTATAAGCTAGTGTTTTGCCAACGCATCTTTTCATTAGCCTAGCATATAGGTCATCAGCATACCTTATTAGTCATTCAATACAAAGTTGAATAAGGATTTTTTTTTAGTTTAAATATATTAAGAAATATCAAAGAGGCTTACCAGTACGTCTTTCTGATCCAGTCTCTTTATTATTTTCTTAAAGGCTTTTTTGAAAGACTTAGATCCCATTCAGTAAAATTCATAATCCCATGTTCAATTATCCCCTCTTCTCATCGATACGTCGTCATTGCCCATATCTTCATCAACATCACGCTTCTTCATCTTGATGATTTTGTTCTTCAACCCACTCCTCATTTTCGTCAGCGGCCTGCTTTTCTTCCAAACTTCGTTGCAGGGGAAGGATCCTCTTCTTCGACATCATCAACATCATCACTTGTCATTCAGAATGATATCTCAGCCCTTTTTACGGAACATGCTTTTTTCATTCTTTCCATCCATTCAAATGAACATTCTGTCCACTCCTGATACACTTTATTTTCTTCTTCACCCTTACCCTTTTTGTGACCTATTTTCCTCTTCCTTGGACCATTCCCGCTTCTTGCATTTGAACTTCTTCAGCCATCACCTAATCCGTAAATCAGCTCAAATCCTAACAATATAAATATCAAAGTAAAATCTCAGTTACGCAAGTTGAATGGATTAAAAACAGGTTCTAACATCACCAGTTTAAGTGTGTGGTTGCATATTGTACACTGTGGATTTAAATCTGCGACGGCCTTGAAACACCTCTAGTTATAAATTTTATAGTGCACTTTCAGCCATAAATTACATTGTAATTCATGCACTGAGAAATCTTCAAGTAAATTCATTAAGCGTTATACATGTCCAAAATAGTTTGCAAAATCTCCAAACGGCAACCAATAAGCTGGTAACAAAGCTCTAAAACTATGCCAAGCAAAACTTTCCAACTGGCACCTTAATCATTCTAACAAACTGTTTTAACGATGAACTGAATCAATAAAAGGATAAAACAGATGTAGTGTTCATAAATCCGATTCACTTCTAAAACGCGTAATAAACAATGAAGGAGATAGCAATAATCTAAATACACATTACATATTTGAATTGATATAAAAGTATTGATGCAATTTTACAAAAATTAATTCCATCCACCTGTACAATTAATGTCACTTAGCCACTTCTATCTTCAATAAAAAAGTATTAAATTTCTTATCTGTTTCTAGACGAAACAGATCAACCATTTGTCTTCAAACCCTTCATTCCAGAATAATTCTCTGCAATCAAATTAACATTTCAACATCTTCACATCCTTCTAGACGCCTCATTACTCCATAAGAGCATTATTCGATATACGTTTACCTTTGTGATTTCGGTAAGGAAATTGCCTAGGTATGTAAGAAAAGAAAGCGGTCGACAATAACTTAGCGGAGATCAGAAGTGGTAGAACACGATGGAGACAACAAAGGAAGGTGTCATCATTCGAAGGATATGGAGATGGAGGAGGTTTATTTCTAACGTTGCGGCAAAATGGGCCTTTTTTGTTCATATCATATTGTTTGTGAAGATAAGAAGAAATTATATAAGTCATTCTATAGAAATGTTTTTTTCCTATTGATATACTACATGTGTTAATTCAAACTTTTATAAACCAGGTTTTCATTCAACAGTACTATTTATCGAAAAATTTTTACATTACTTAAAGCTCAAGGTTACAAGGGCAAGGTTCATGAATAAAACTTTGAAAGATACATTGTTTTTAAATTCATAAAACTAAAGTTGATAGCCAATATTCAGATACTGGATCAGGGTAGATAATTGTCTATAATAAAAACAAGTCATTTGGTTCTTTTTGGTATAATCGTGGTTAATCCTTGGGCGAAACCTTAAAATGGCCCCCACCTAAAAAACATAGAAAACAAAATGGACAAGATCTACCAATGAATTGTCAGTTTTCAGATGAGCCAGCCACACTTTAGTCACCACTTAAGATCATTTTCCAAAAGTCTCTTAAACAGATATTGCAACAAATTACTTGATATATGAAAAAATGGGTGCTTTAAACGGGACTGCAAATTATTGATTTGGACATTAATGCACATGAGGAAACTAAAGATTATTTAAGAAATATTTCGGGGCCTCGAATACATCTAGAAAACTCTAATGTGTAAGCTAGAAAATCCAGAAACCATGTTTAAGATTGATTATGTTTATACCATAAGAACAAGAATTCAAAATATCTACTGCTCTTCCGGTCTTGTAAATTAAACTAACAATAATAAAAAACAATTTATGTCTGTGGCAATTTCATCGAAAACAGTTGTTAGGGCATCATCAAACTTGTAATATTACAAACAAAGGCAAACAAATCAACTCCAATCCTAAATCAATTACCAATGAGGAAACCCAAATATACACAGTAGCTAATTTCAACTGGTAATCAAGCTATCATACATCAAAGAAGACAAGTATACAACAATCATCAACCAACACAACACATTAGACATTTAGTCACATTAGAATTCTCCTGATGAAGAGAGAAACTACTCCAAGAGGACTTAGGAGGGGAAAGGCAGCAAATTCAAGGACTCAAAAGCTTGAATTGGGTGTGGAATTCTGATTTAGCACACTGGTTTAAGCGCAAGGAGTAAAGATACTTTCAGAATTGGTGACGAGAAGAGGTTTAGGGTATAATATGGCAGCAGCCAGCGATAGAAAAAAATATGTTAGAGTTCTTTGTATTTGGGCCGCCATTCCCATTGGGCCTGGTTACGAATATTGACTACTTCAAGGTCTTCAATTATAAATTTGTTTATGAGTGTTAGTTGAAGCTATAGATGGCCAAACCCGTCCGGTTATAACCGGCCTGGTCAGGTTAACGATTAACCTAACGGATCATTCAACGGTTATAACTGAACCGATTCATAACCGGTTAAGAGACCGGTTAATCTGATCAGTTATGGTTTTTGCATTTTTCGATAACCGGTTTAACGGACCGGAATGGTTACGTAAACCGAACGGAACGGTTATTCCGAGACCGATTTAAAAAAATAGGTCGTTTTATATACGTTATTATGTAGCCATTAGGACATTTGACTTCATTTTTGAACATCTTGTTTGGCCTTTTTACCACCATATACTCCTATTTAAATAAGTTGTGTGGTGTTTGGGTTGAATACAAGTTACCAGTTACGAAAAACGCAAAATTCTCCTATAATTTGTGATTTATGTTTCTCGAGTTCTGTACTTCTTATTTGTTTCTCCGCAAAGTTTTACTCTCTAAACTCTCCTCTATTTTAAACTTGTTATGTTAAATAATTTATAAAGTTTAAAATAAAAAATTTCCTTAACTGTCCTTAACCGGTACGTAAAGTCGGTTATTACGGGGTCTCGAGGTTAACCAGTTAACTGTTAAGGCTTAACAGTTAAGACCCGGGACCCTTAACGTTAACCGAACGCGTAACCGGTTACGCATTAACCGGTTACGGAACTACTGTTTTTAACCGAACCGATCCCTAACCGGTTACGCCACAACGGACCGATTTTTGGCCGATCTCTAGTTGAAGATACTTAAAATTGTACAACTTTTGAAAAAAATGATTTAAGTCGTTTTTTAAGTGTTTAGATTAAAATGCTTATAGGTTACTAAGAAAGCAATACGAGTTTTTTTTTTAGACAAAAGGTCGATACAGTTAACCCCAGCTAGCCCACAATCGTTTTTACCTTTCCATAATGTGTGGGTCATTTCTGTCTCACTCAGCGGTTGTGGCATATAAGGGGGCCCCTGGCTCGAAACCCAGGACCAATTCGATTTTGGACAAATATGCGTACCATTCAGTACCAACTGAGATGCGCGCATTGGGCAATTACGGTAGCTATAAAGAGTTTTTTTAGTTGGCAAAATTTTATAACTTTTTGGGGAAAGCTAAAAATTGATAAACACTTGTTGATTGATAAGCACACTCAAGTCTCAATAGTTTAAAATAGTGAATTAAAAATCAAATTTAAATCTCATTTAATGTTTTTAAAGCAAGTTGGTTATTAAATTTTTTTTAATTTATAATATTGTAATGTTATTAATAAGTACGTATAGAGGTTTTTAAGAATGGTGTTATCCAATTTTTTTAAACTTGTCTTTAACACTGTTTATATTTATTATATATATATATAATAGATTCAAATCTCGATAAATCATTGTACAATATAAAAAAATCAAAAAAATTATCACATCAAGATGATTGTAAAGAAATATATTTTTATTTTTAAATTCACAGCTTTACATTCATATACTTAATTGTTTTATTTGGCTACAAAGCCCTTTTGACATTTTATTAAAAAAAATACATTTCTCACCTTTTATAAATTTATTTCATATTATACGTTTCGTCAATAATTTTGAATTGAGCAAATACCGAATATTTTTAAACTAATTATATTATTAAATATATTAGTGTATACCGATACAATGGGTTTTATATATCTTCACATTTTTCATTTTTCATTCTGATTATATCAAAAATGAACTAAAATACATTTTTATTTTACAAAAGTATACCATTACAAATTTACAATTATCTCATTAATGTTTTCAAACCTAAAAAAATTTTGTTTTAGATAAAATTTTAATTTAATAATGTATATAGTATGTGAGTGATCGATAAATAAGTATAGAGATTTTTCAAGAATGTGTTATCGGAGACTGTTTTAAAACTGTACATCCATCTTACATTACACTAAGAGGTATTTTTTTTAATAATCATGTATAATGTATACCAACTTCAGAATTCTCACAATAAAAAATATTAATAAAAATAATATGATTTTTATTTTTAAATTACACTTTTATATTTTTATAATTAGTTGTTTAATTCAATTTTCTATCATTTCATTTCATGTTTACTTCTATTAACATACAAATCCTATATTAACTTATATATTTATATATTATTATATATATTTATTTAATTGTGTCATTTTTTTTACAAAGTTCATCATTATATCGTATATCAATACCCTATAAAATAGGTTAAAGTTGAATAGTTTTTTTGATTTAATTGTTGTCGATTTGGAAAAACTCTACCCTCGTGCCAATATTTTTCATTTTTTTGTACCAATTAACATTGAATTTTTATACATCCGATATATGACTAAAAAACTCATAAAACCATAAATTGGATCGAGTTAAAAGACTATTTTTTGACCGGTAATTGCTGGGGGACCCCCCTGGTAGATTGGTTCAGACGAATTTTGCTCCACCTTTAACTTATATTATTTAAATTTAAATTATATTTAATTTTCTAATTATTTTTTTAAAACATTTAAGCATTTATGTTATTGTGGTGATCATTAAATTAATGTTTTTCACTCTCATTTTTAGATTTTAGCAAAATTCTTCATATTTAGTAGTTTTCTCTAAAAATTTTCGTATTTTAGAAGAGTAGGTTAGTAAAGCTTATTGAAGCATTTTAGCAATAAAAAACATTTTTTTAGCAAAGTATTGTGTGATCCCCTTAGTGAAGTGCATATAATCTAATATGCAAGACTTGAATGTACTGTTTGTTAGCTATGTTATGTTTAAGAGTGTATGGTATGGATAGAGATGAACTTTTTGGAGCATGCTTACTGATTAACATTGTTACAAATTGAACCAGATAAAATATGATCTGTAATGTCACTATCCCAAACTATGTTCGATCGCCTCTCCTTTTCATACCATATTGTTTTGAAGTCCTCAAAGATAATGACGAGTTATTTTTCAAACTCAGATATAATAGTTCACACTTGTTTAGACAGGATAAAGACGCTTCGATATCTTTTAAAATCTATTATTCCTTCTTTTTTATCGTTTTGAAAATAGGTCGTACCAAAAACCTAATACAATTTCTAACTTTAAACTAGACAAAATTTGGCCTTTTTTCTCAACCAAACTAGTATTTAAAACATGCACCAAAGAGGCCAAACTACTAGTCCAAACTTGGTCTTTTATCTTGTCATGTCAGCATTTAAACTACTTAGATTAGATAGACTCAAATGAGTATTTTAAAACATGCATTGTGATAAAAGAGAGAATAAAAAAAATGTCATGACAATATAAAGACGGAAGTGGTATTAAGGACAATAATAAATGAACGGAGTAAACTAGCTATAAGAAAGAAAAAAGATAAATCATCCTAATATACCAGTCCTACATAATTCTAGAAAATGTTTTTAAAATTATCATGGCCGCCGATAAAACAAGTTATCAGTTGTTTCAAATTAATTTCTTTTAATAATTAGTCTGCATGTTTAATTCTTTATATATATAGTATTTATATTATATAAAAGAAAAAACTGACATCCTGGAGGAAAGCGCATTATATTTTATTGAACTTTTAATATTACAAAAGCAATCCATAATATTTATTTTAAAAATATCTTTTTCCACCATCATTATTCAATAAAGTGCTTTTGATAAAAAGCACTTTGGGACCTTAAACAAAACAATACCCAAATGCCTTTTAAACAGTTTCATTACGGTCTACTGTTTGGCATTATTGTAAAGCGTAGCTTATTAGCTAGCTGGTAGCTGTTAAAGCTAAGCGGATAGCTGTATAAGCTAACGGATAGGCTGTAAGCTAAGCTGTTGATTGTAAGCTTGCTGTAGCTGAAAGCTAGCTGTTGAACAAATTATGTTTGGCTAAAAACTAGCTGTATGAGTATGTAAAATGGGAAACCAAAAAGGGTATATTCTTGAATTTAATAATTAATATTATATAAGGGCTTATAAATGGGAATAAGCTACAATAAAGCTCCTAATAAGCTACTCTAAGTAGCGTTTCAAATTGCTTGCTGGATTAAGCCTAGCTTCCTGGTACATGTTTGGATGGACTTAGATTATGAAGTAGCTTATGCTTGCCAAACAAAGCCTAGAAAATTACATCATTTAATATAAAACGTATTTTTTTAAGAAACTCATATACACTCCAATTTTATTAGTGGAATTCTTTTGTCGCATACGAAATTCAGTCATCATTATACAAAATACCATAATTTATTTAAGTTATAGAATTTACTTAGAATACAAAGATTATTAAATAAAATCATATGTATCTCATATCAATAAAATACCGCTTGAATACCAATTAATTTTAACTACCCGTTAGAACAAAAAAATTAACCAATATAAGTGATAATAAAAATGATATAAAATAATCTAAAACCATGGGCCAAATTCTTTAAGTACTATAATAAATTTAGGTTTATAAAGATGCACTAATTTTCAAGTGTCCTATTAAATTGCTTTATCAACGACTATGTTTTTTAGAAAAATGAATATAAATCATCATACTTGGAAGTAATGCAATAGATTTATAGAAATGTTTTTTGACGTTGCGTTCAACAAGATTATTTTAAATATTTCTAAAAGAAATGTCGTCAATTAACGATTGTATAGGACATCTTGTACAAGTTTACATGACAAATTTTCAAATAATGTCATGTAAAAACAACAAATACGACTATTTATTTTAAATATGTCCAAAAATCTTGTTAAACCGCTCATTTCACTCTTTAATATATTTGTAACACTTTTAAATAAGCTAGTGATTTATTGTTTTCTTCTATAAACTTAATTCTAATAACTCATTTTTTCAACACACTTAACATTTTCCGCATCCTATAAAATCCAGTTTTGTTGTAGTATGTATCATTCAAAACCCCTCCAAAATGGGGTACCTCCACATACCATTATATATGATTTCCATTGTTGCAATTACTTATCATTCTTCTCCTTGTTTGCAAGCCTTCTTTCTCCTTACAACTATACAACCATGTGTAAGCTTTCAAAACTGCTGCAATGGCAGCCCCATACAATGATCCCATATCAAACTTCCTTCCATTTTTTTAGGGTTTTTAAAATATCATATCCTTTGAAATATATTGATGACGATTCCTAGATTGATGATTGCCATACCAAAGTGAATGGTCGGAGAATGTTCCAGTAAATCTCTGAATTTGTGATCACTTCTTTGGCCTAACTAGCAAAGCGATCACTGGATATACGATTAATCCCCAATATAATTACAACAGAATCCGGTATTATAGTTGGACATAAATTGTGTCCGGATTATTTAATATTAGACTGCTTTATAGAGACTTAAGTTTATAGAAAACATATAATTGGCATCTCTTTAAATTATTTAAAAGAGTGTTACAATAGATGTCATATATGATGTATTTGGACCTTTTTAACGAGTTTTTAGATACTTTTGAGATAAAGATGCTATATTTAGATTTTTACTAAGTCATTTTTGAAAAGTGTCATTAATGATTATGGACAATTTTTTATTAGGATACTTAACTTCTTGATAAAACATTTTTCATATAGTATTGGAGTAAAAAAGTGGTTTTATTTCAAATTGTTAAGACCCATAATCATATAATTGTACAAGTGCACAATTGTTTAGACTCTGTAAATAGAAAGAATGATCTTATAAAACAATTTATTGTAACATTTAGATATTTTTTAATGTACAAGTTGAATTTGTTGTGATTGCTTGTTAAAATCTAAAAGCGGTATGGGTTACTGTTGGGTAGCGACACAGAAATGAGGATTGATCCCGATGGTCTTGTGAGAAGTGGACTGGTTCGCTGGAGATTGGCTTTCCTCAGCCGACGATTCCGGTGGCCCAACCTGCAACTCAGATAACTTTTGAGGTGGTTTGGCAAGTTACATGAAGATAAAACCAAGGGCAGGATCAGCTGATTGAATACTCTTATGTATCTGCACACATATATAGACACTAGAGGCTCATGATCCCCAACTGGATTGCATTTAGAATACCATGAATCTGCATCTAGGCCCCAAATCAAGTTAAGAATCACATACGCTAAACCCTAAAAATCTAAATCACAGTAAGGATTGGATCTTTTAGATGATGTGTCCCTAAATAGAGGACATAACTATTGCATTTGGGTTAGAGGTATTGGCGGATAAGGAATGATGAGAAAATGTTTGTTTGGTTTGATTTTATATAGCATGCTTTATTTACATTTCTAAACTAAATATTGGGAGAAACGCTAAATAATTTATTTTTAACTTAGTTCTTTTCACCATATGTTGTTCCATCTCTTAATGTTAAGTGAAAATCTTTTGTATTCTAAAGTTGGAGTAGCATATTTTTTATATGTAACATTTTTTTCTTGATTATTTATATTGCGTTAACAGCTATCAATGTAATACCATTATTATTATACTTTCTCTGCATTCTCATTTTTTTTCATTTTCATCCCTAAAATGGAACTAAACGTCCCAAAGTTTTTAGCGCTCAAAACCCTCCTCTTTGATCAGTCTTTAAGTTTTAGGTAAATAAATGAGTTTTATAGCCGAAAAGGTTGGCTAACACTAAGAGCTTCCACAGTGGTGGAACCTTAAGAAACCTCACTTGCTATTTTTATCTGCCAATATTTGCCACTCAACAAAAGTAAGAACATAGCTTAAAAATATGCAGTGGAGGTTCTTATAAAAACCTCACTTTCCTTTCTTAATTATCAATTATTATATAAATTCAATATATACTTTATAATATATATTATATTTTCAAATAAAATTTATATTTTTCACTTTATACTTATATTAATTTTTCAATATTTATATTTTTTTAACATATTATGAGAAAACAATTAAAACAAAAATCTGAAAAGGAGGTAATTAACGTTACAGTATTTATCTTTGAAATGTCATGAGTAAAATACTTTCATAATTTAGCATCACTCGTAATCACGATCTCAACCCAAATATGTTTAAACAGGTCAGAGCGGTGGTTGATGATGAACTTCATTTGAGCGTATCTCGAAAATTCATTTGAAGATATTCATGGAATTCATGGTTGGAACCTTGAAATTATGGGTGTGTCGAGTTATTAATTTGATTTACAAGTAGAAAAATATTAAAATTATCTAACATAAATAAACTTATGAAGTAATTAAAAAATAAAACTTCTTAAAAAAACAACTTATTAAAATTATGTATAAAAAATTTTATAAGAAATAAAAAGAAACAATTGTTTTATAATAATTTTTCTTATTAATTGAATATATTTGTTTTATTGCATAATATATATGTTTGTATAAGATTTATTTAAAGAAAAATTGTTAAGAGAAATAACAAAAAATAATAAATAAAATAATAACAGAAAAGGAATGTATAAACAAGAAACCCGAGGTTTGTATCAAGCTACCTGCGGGGTTCCATAAGAACCTGTGGACTGGACAAGAATCTATGTACCACAAGTGGAGGTTCCTGCAAAAACCTCAAGGATGAACCTCGTGAAGAACATCCATTGTGGAATGCTTAATATGTCGTAAAAATAATCATTTTTTTAAATACCCTTTTTTTTTTTTTATAGAACATTGTATATTCAATTGAAAATCCTTCTAAGAATTTATGCTAAAATTTCATAGAAAATATCGACATACTATTTCCTTTTGGGTTCGATTGAAAAAAGACCACCTATTATATGGTGAGAGAAGGTAAAAAAGAGTTCTTTCTTTCGGGATTAATCCTAATTTAAAAAAGAAAAAAGAAAGAAACAAGTCAACAGTAATGAGATAAATGTTTTATTTTTTCTAAAATGTAAACTCATTGTGAATAAAAAATGGGACTTCAAATAACAAGAGGAAGAAGCGGCTTATCTTAAACTTTTTCTGCCATAAAACTCAATAAGTACACGAGATATAAAGAGACCCAGTACAATCCACCACTAACCCTTCAATTACTCCTAAATACTTCCTTACAACAACCTACATCTATAATGGATGTTGTTATATAAGAATATGGGCTGGACCCTCTTTAACTTTTTCTATGTATCATATAAAAAATAGACCTCTATACTGGGTATCACTCACCTATATAAAGTTCACATAACTCTATCAAATATTCTCTCGTTCAGGGGTCCATTTATAATTCTCCTTATAAAATTAATCAAAGATTAAATCTTATTTTACATTTCTCACATTACACTTGTACTCAATCCTAAGTTTTACTTTTTTTGTTCTAATTATTATATTATGTAATTTTGATTTGTTTTAAATTTGTTATCGTTGACACACAAATTTTGATCTATAAATATAAGCCTTATTATTACGTAATGACCAAAGACAGTTGGATGTCCTAAATTAAAAAACCAATTTTGTTAGTAACGTGATTTTGTGCATCGATCTATTAAATCCAATTGTAGTGACTAAACTTAAACCTCCATGTGTGTACAATATCCTCCCTTATGGTTGGTTAAAAATGCATTATTTGTAGGTTTTTCTTTAAGTTGTATCTAATTCATTGTTATTTTGTCGTTTTTAAAAGCTAAATTTCTTTAAGAAAGAGGTCTACCTATAAGTATCACATTTCACAACATTAAATTATGTTAACCATCAATAAAAACAACATTAAACCTTAAACCAATAATAAAACCCAAATCAGATGTAAGAAACACATCAGTTTAGTTCAAAAATTTAGAACTTACATTTATTTTCCTTGTTTTTGGAACTACTTCCTACCTGCACCAGCATCTGCACCTGCTCCAATTCGAGATTCGTCCCGAGTTACAACATTTTAAGGTTCCATAGAATTAACTTTATCACCGGACAGTCGCATGTGCCATTGGGGAGCATTCCCGAAACTTCGACATCTTGCCATACTTGATTAATGTTTACGCTTCGCATTTTGCAACCCTTAAGGTCGCATAAATAATCATCCTCATTATCCGAATATGTAGCCGATAATCACTCACCGGGAATACTCAAATCTCCCTCCTTAAACTGAGTACCGTAACCCGTCACGGCGCGAAGTTATACAACCTCATCCTACCCCATACGATTGCGGAAAAGACAAACAAGTGCTTGTGGACCCAACCATGCCTTTTAGAAGTTGGATTATTCGCCCATGGCAAACCCACTTTGAAGAATCGCATTTCGTGAGTGTGGCGAGAATAAGCGATTTTTAAGGTTTTGGAGATGGGTGTATGTGTTTGTGAAGAAAAAGAGTTTAAATCTGGGAGATCATTGCAGGAAGTGAGTGTTTATTGTTGGTTTTGAAGATTGTAGTTGGAACAAGATTGAGCATGTTTTTTTTATGTGATGGGAGATGAAAAGATGGCTGCCATTGTTGTAAAGAGTAAAAAAGGATTTTCTTGAATTCCAAATCCCCATATATTGTTCTTTCATTTTTGGGGTTTTTTGAATCTATATATGATTCTAAATGATGAGGATATTGGGGTGGTTTTGATTATGAGGAAGAAGATGAAGAAGAAAGGGTACTCGTGGTGTATGATAATAGTGTGATATTATTATGTGTTAGGTTAGTTTGGTAAGGATGGTTTCTTAATTTGATGGTGTATTTGGAGGAGTTTGATTTGGAGAATAGAATAATTGTTGTTCTGTGATGGAGTTGTGGAAAAAAAAACACAACATGCAATGTCTAACTCAAACTTTCCATAATTGTTTTTTTCTCCACTAATCATTTTTATAGTGTTTTATAGAAATGCCTTCTATAAAAAGAATTATATTAATTAATTAATTTTTTATTTTGTTATTTTCAAATTCGTCTTAATAATTTATTATTCATAAAGATTAAAACTTAATTGTTAGTCATATTTCGATTGTTTTATTAATAAGCATTGGGATTTATTTGTTAGATGTCTAAAAATTATCTAAGTATAAAATATGTGTTATACAAGTCAAATTATAAGACATAAAAGTTAATCTAAAAGCTTTACATTGTGTTTAGTGAACTTTTTCTTGAGTTTGTTCTATTGACAATATTAAATTTACGTGTTGTATTAGTCGTTTTTATTTGTTACTTTTAAAATTGTCTTACAAACCTATTTTTTGGTAATATATATGTGTTTATTAGACATTTTCCAAAATAATGTTTTTTAAAATAGTTTAACATTATCCTTTATTTTAAAATATTTATAAAAAAACCTTTTAAAGCTTCCCAACGACTTTATAAAACTATTATTTATAACACATTCTTTAATACTTTTATTATTTTTTTTTTATAAATTTAATTCATGTAAAAACTCTATTTGAAATACTTTAGATCTTACATGTCTCTAAAAACCTAATTGTTAATGCTTGCATCAAATAAAAATATCAAAAATGGGAGACAAATTAACAATATTTAATTTAATTTGTTTCATTTTTCAAGCCCGGTTATAAACTTATATCATTTAAAAAACAAAAATACAACAATACGTATCGGTTAGATAATACTCAAGTCTTACGAGTTATGGCAATCCGAGTTAACTACCGCGCCTGGGCGCTGGTGGGGTGTTTGTGTGTGGAAATGGCTTGTGTGGTGTGTGTCGGAAGGGAGAGTGGGTGTGTGGGGGTGGGTGCCACAGGTGGGCGTGTCATGATGGGTGTGGTTATAGTATATTTCTCACTGTGTTGGGTTGTGTGGTGGGCGGGCTGGTGTATGCGGGAGTAGATGTATAAGAGAGAGAGAGTCGTGTATTTATCCGCTCACGAGAGACATATGAGTGAGTGGTGAAAGTGTGGGGAGGGGGGGGGGGGGGAACAATAACAATTTTTAATTTATATAAAAATGATTAACAAGAAGTATTTCCTAAATTACTATATCAATACTTGTGGGGGAAAATGTTAATTGTGATATAATGAAAATTTCTAATTTAATTTGAAGTACACTAAAAAGAAATTTCTATTTTTTTGTACGACTATCGCGCATGGCGGGTAAAATAAACGTGCCATGGAGCAAAGCCATTAAACGAGCCTCGAAAGCCTTTACCTCTTGCCACAGGGGGTTTAACGTGGCGACCAAGGCCCACGCCTTCGACGCCATGCGCACCATGGCGGCGCAAGGCGCGTTTTTTAGAACCTTGGTTGGTAGAATATCACTGTCCAGGGCAAAACACAAAAAAAAAAGGTTGTAATAGGGTCTAGCGGTTGGATGTTTCAATGGGGTTCTCAACCTTTTATCTTAATATATAACTAATTTTACCATTTTAAGTTATATTTATAATGTATGTGTTCATCATATAAAACCTGAAGCCACATAACAAATTGATGCAGGCCTTTGACATGAAGGACGGGCTTTATTATTTTCGAAGCCCATATGATCGGCTGGTACCAAAATTGGGTTGTTTTAAGCAACCGTTTTATGTGGGATTGGTTCAGACCGATGACCAATCTATTTGAAGCCTAAAAACGGATGACAAAGTTTTAGGAGCCTAATTGACTTTTTGAACCATGAAAATGTTGTTTTCGCATGGTTTTTGTGTGGATTATTTTAGCTTTTTTCTTACCTCTTTTTGCATTTTCATTGGCCCTTTATGTTCGACCCATGAGGGCCATGACCTTTTTTCAGGCCTATTTTACTTAAAGTTTATCTGTTTAATTTGGATGGGTCATCCACTCATTCATAAGGTGATCTAGAAATTTCGATTTTCTTCAAAAAATTTTGGAGTTCTTACGAACTAGAGTTTGAAGTCTAGGGTTCGGTATTCGACGAACAAAGAACCTTGGAGAGATAGGCATTGGGATATTCTTTTAGTGAAATAACGTGTTAATTGTTCACTTTAATTCACTGCACCACAAAAACTATTCAGTGTCAATGATGGGTGCGTTATGTCTTAACAAACCAACTTTTCTTGTAATACTTCCAAATGTTTATGTTAAGCTTATGATTTCGTTTTCTTTATAAAAGGATTCCGGTCTTTATAAGATGACATAAAAATAAAAATTCATGGACATAATCGATCATTGCGTTAAAAGACTGAGAATGGAAAAACGCACATTGACCTATTCCATATATATTTTTACTTAAAACATATTAATAACATAATCTTCGAATATGGGTGAAATGTTATTTTCACACAATGTTTTCAAGAACAAGTTTATGTTCTTGTTCACGAGTCGACACATATATGAACACAATGTAATCTAGGATTTGTTTTCAGGAAAAATGGAGTAATTGCCTTTAATTATATTTTTAAAAAATTTTTTAATAAAAAAAATTATTTATCTCTCTTAAAAAAAAACTTAAATACTACAATGGAAGAAAATAATTAATTTATTTCTCCCTCTTATATAGAAAGTTTTGCATTTCCCAATTTAGAGATCTCTATCTCTTCTTTTTTTTTTTTTTTTAGCCCTACCATAGCTGGTTGAACAAATTTTATTTTAAAAACCCCAAAATCTTCTATTTTAATATTTGTTATTGGGATACCTTACCACCTTTTAAAAATTTTAGGCTCCTATTCTAGATCATTTATTCATTATAATTAGAACATGATGTTAACCAATGTTATATCTTAAATTTAAGTATGTTTAGTTACCTAAAGATTTAGAGAAGAAGTTACATATAAGTTTTAACTAAATTTATTTTACTAAGGATAAAAAAAATTATTTTTAAGTAAACTACAAATTTTGTTTGTGAGGTTTACCCAAATAAAAGAAACCCTGAACTTTAAAAGTACACTAGGCATCCCTCAACTTGGATTTTGCTTTTGGGTTTGGTCTCTGCTTACTAACCCCAATTAAAATTAGTTAAGTAGGGATGCTTTTGATTAATGAAAGAAAAGATCAAATGGTAAATTTTTTTCTCTCTTTCTGCTATCATCTTCATCACCCTTCATCACCTTCATCTTTCCCACCCCTCCTCTTTCCCCTTGAACCGCACGCCACAACACACCACAACAACCCACCACCCATCAAAATCCACCACCAAAAAAACAACACCACACCCCCCACTCCTCTATAAAACCACCGCACCCTTAACCCCCAAAAACCCATGCGTCAGAGGAATCGCGAATCTTCCGACGGCCTTGTCTTGTGTTATTCTTGTTGGGTATTCTTTTTTGCTATGTCCTGAAAATTGATTTTTGGTTTTTTAGGGTTAGCGGGTTTAGGGTTTTTTAGGGTGGGGGGTGATTGTGGTGGGGGTGGGGCTTTTGGCAGGGGGGCGTTGGTGGTGGGGGGCATTGCCAAAACGTTTGGTTGTGGTGGTGTTTGGGGTTTGCGAGCGGGGGGGAGCGATGGTGGTTTGGGGGTGGTGGTGGTATGTGGGGAGTTGGACATGGTATTCTAAAACAAATTTTTGGGAAATATTTCCACAAAAAAAACTGTTGATGTTTAAAAATAAATATTACTTAAATTTAACAATGATGTCTCTATGGGTTCATTTTTGGGAGATCAACAAAAGGGCATGACATAATAGAAACCCTTGTTCTAATGTTTGGGGACACCATATCGGAAAGAAAAAAACCCAGTAGAACACGTGATCCCCGCCCACCCCGGGGACAAACCAACAAGTAATTTATGGGTAACAAGGGGCAGCTTTTTATTCGTAGCACCTAAAACGAAGACAGGATTTAAACATCCGTTCTCTGCGGTTTTCTAAAAAATAACCCGGCCGTATCCTTTTCAAGCATCTTCTTCCCTCGTCGAAGGCAACCTTCCGTTTTCGGTTACAAAAAGATATCGCAACAAGTCCCATAGTCAAACCCCGCAAATCGAAGAAACTTTCGGCCCGGGACCCAACGTCTGTTTTAGGGCCCAGGACGTTTCGCTCACAATTAGATTAAAAACCCTTTGAAACAGCACAACCCGCCACCGGTGCCCAAAACCGTAAAGGGGTATATCTCCGATTTACGATCCTTTGGTACGGTCCCGATCCCGGGACCCGAGGATAAATGTACAATCCAAGGAGAAAAAACTTTGGAAAATCCCGACTGCTTGGGAAAAAACCGTGGGTTTTACCATGTACGATTTTGGGCTGAAAATCCCTCCTTTGTGACATTTGGTTTTTGCTATCAAACATGCCGGGATTATACTGTTGTGTATGAGAACAAAAGGGTTTGAACACTACAACAAATTGATTTGTTTTAGGACTACATTAGGCAACCAAACATTGAGTTTTTTATAGAATAATGTTTTATAATAAATTAACTGGCGGGGCTAGAAACTTTATTTTAGTTGGAAAATTTTAATAAAAAAGGAACCATTTTATTAGTTTTTTTTATATAACATTTTTATAAGTGTCTGTTAAAAATTTTTTTTTTCATAGGATTTTTAAAAAAATTGTCCTATATTCTAAAACAATAACAAACACACTTATTTTTTGTTTTTATGTTGTCAATAAAATTGATAACAAGTTCAATGAATGAAGTTGGCAATTTAGTATTGAGACGGGAAAAAGAAAAGTTATTTTATGAGTTTTTTTTTTTATGATATTTTTCAAAATATCTTTAAATAAATGTCAAAAGATTTTAAATTTCTCGTGTTTATTTGGGGGTTTTCCCCAAAAATTTCATAAAATAAACTTGTGTTTTTTTTTTTCACTTACTTTGCCTAAGCCCTTTAACAACTTTTTTTTAACATATTGTTTTAAATCCAAAACAAGTCGACTTATTTTACGGTATATTCTGCAAAAAAGGGTCCATAAAAGGAAAACCCTAAGACGATTTCTTGTTTTTATTAGATTACCCAAATTTCATCGATAAACTCGTTAGGTCGCCAAACTTGCCCTTTAGCAATTAACTTATAATTAACTTACAAAAAGATTAGAACTACTTTATTATCTCTATTGGCGAAAAATTCCGAAACCCGGGAGGAAGACCTTAAAGCACGTCTTGCAGTTCCAAGATGCCGGTTTGGACGCGTTCTGAAATCCGGGAACACGTAGAGTTAACCCCGAACGTTTGACTGGTAACACTTATGGAGGAGCGGGGTGAACCGAAAACTTTTAAAAAAACATGATGATAGAACAACGAGGCAAGAAATGATCCCGACCATTGAAAGAATCATCTACCTCCTCCCAAACCGATCACAAAAAAACATACTTAATATCGTGCCGAAGGAATTGAGGCCGGGGGTAACTAGCGATAAAGTAAGGCCGTTCGGTTGGAGGCGAATCCCGTCAGCTGCCCAAATTTTGGGACTGTAGTACATGACGGTGTTGATCCCGACGAATTTGTTGTGCAACTTGGACCGGGGATGCCGGCATATAGTCCCCTTCGGACCCCCTTATTACACCATGCACTTTAGCTTTGAAAACACCATCTCCCGATGGATCCTTGGCTTCTTTTTCGGATTTGACGAACGATTGCAAGGTGTTCAGTTCTTGTTTACTTCGTTAGCCGGATAAAGCTTTTCCCAAAGGGTATACCTTGCTTCGGTTATCCTATTTGATCAACGAGTGTTTTTATTAAAAATGGGATATGTATGTATGATGTTTGATGTAGGGGGAGTGTTCTTTTTATGAACCCTAAATATTTTGAAAACTTTGGGGAAACCAACCTTTAATGTGACATTTCAGAATGAATTCATGATTTTAGCATTTTAAATTTAACAACACCTTTATACTAATTTATGTAGAGAGAGAGAGTCTGGGTTCAATTTAGAAAACAATAAGAGAACATGAGAAGAGAAAATCAAATCATATATATTTGATTTTCACTAAACTTGCGTGAAAAATCATATTTGATTATGCACAACCTTGGCCGTGACCGGTCACAAAAACACTTTTGTTCTCTTATTTGCATTGTTTCGTTTTTTTCCTCTCTTTTTTTTTTATATATATTTATAGGGGGGTTCAAATGTGAACCACTTTTTTGGGTTTGAACGTGGAGGACAACCGAGAGCGCGACACGTGGCGATGGGCGGGCCCCCCTTTTGTGAGTGTGTCCCCCCCCCTTTAATTCAATGCCCTCCCCAAGAAACGCGCCTAGTATCCGCCGTGGAAACTGACGGGGCCCAGTCAAAATGGGTTGGTTTCCAAAAGGTTAAAAAAAACCCCTTTTTTTGTGTGAACATGGGGACAACGACGAGGCGACACGTGGGGGATGAATAGGCGCCACGTCAAATCCACGCGGATGACTAGGGCGATTCAAAGGGAGGGCATTTTAAATAAAGAGGGGGACCACACTCAAAGCCGCCAAAAGTGTCGGGGCTCTCGGTTGTCCTCACGTTCACAACAAAAAGTGGTTCACATTTAAACCCCACCCCCTTTTTTTATTTTTATATATATATATTGGGGGGGTTTTAGTGAAAAAGTTGGTTAAAGTGAAAGTGGTTACCACTGTTGGATGCACATTAGGAAAAGATGCACTGAGATGAGATCCCAACCCCCCCGAGATGCATAAAAAGGAATCTCCGTATAAAGGGTGCGGTTTTCCCACGGGTGGTTTTTGTGATTAAAAGTGTTCAAGGGTTTCAAAATCCCCCTCTCACATTTCTCACATTAACATCAACTTCTCAAACGATCCTTCGTCTCTCTATGTGTGTGTATATACATATATATGAATGTAGAGGGAAGAACCAGAAAGAATCCAAAACAAAGTGAAACCGAACACTTATCATAACAGTTAGATTGAGAAGATCCAACGGATGTGATTACAGAAGTAGTCGTGAAATATCCCCTATTCTTTAATCTCAAATCGGAGAAGAAATTTGACCAAAACTGGTTAGAAATAAAATTCACAAAAAACGAGATCATTTATAAAGTTTAATATTTTTGGAGGAAGGTTCATGTAGGCTTTGCCTAGACTACATCCTTGACAACTTTGTAATTAAGATACGACCTTCTATAGACTAAGTCTGCCATAGAATGCTAGCGCTTGGACTCGAACCCAGGTTGATGGGATATTCCACCACATCCCCTAGGCCTTTTACTAGTATGCTACCACCCTTGTGGTTTAAATGTAATGTGTGTATATGTAGTGGAAATTCATTTAGGAACAGTAAATATTTTGAGACAACTATTCGTTATGAATATATACATGAAACATTTTTCATTATGAACATCACAAATATTCATTGATGATATTCATCATAATTATTTCTCATTATATCATTATGAATAGTTGGATAATATCAATATATCATGAATATTTGTCATTACATTCATGAATAGTTGGTTCTCATGCTTCTAAAATAACCTGCCCCTATACACACATAGAACCAAAGCTTTCAAAATGTAGCGTTGTGCCTCGTTACCTGGCGATACAACCATCGGGAGAACTCGGGAGAAAACACATCAAGATAAATTGCACAAGGGTGGGAACTCGGCAATTCCCAAGCATCCAACGCCAGTTTTCCACGAGTCTAAAACACAATCATCGTTAACAAAACAACTAATTCGATATGAGACAAATAACTTTCACCAAAAAACTGAAGATTGTTTTCAACGTACCTTAGCGAATGCTAAATTGATGAGATACGATAAAAACTGTCCTCCTGTAAGGGGGTAAACCTTTGGGTTACTCACAAGGGCACCCCTGATTCGAGCCGGAGAAGCTTCGGAGATGTATAATGGTGATGTCATGGAAACAATTCCGACACCCAAACCAACAAAAAATCTACCAATGATTATGACCCATGGGTTTGGAGCTAGAGGGCCATGACTAGTGACCCAATGATGAACAAATATCTGCAAAAATATTGATTTTTTCCTCCCAAATTTATCGTTCATCCATCCACCAAAGGCTGCACCAACGATAGCCCAGCTACCGCCATGCTAACGATGGTTTCCTTTAAATTCAAATAGGGAAAAGATAAGTTAAAGATTTAAGATACAACATGGTTTTGTCCATGAGAAATGATCTTTAAACTCGTAATAAAAAATGTAGAACCTTTCATCTTATTGAAGTCAAATTAGAGGCGGTAAATTTCAACTCATTGGAGCAAAAACATCTTGTGTCCCTAAATTCGATCACGTCTACTCTTTGTCCCACCAATAACGTGAAGATAAATGATCACTTCATTCAATATAAACTTATTTAATTTATTTAAATATTCTCTCTCCGATAATGCGTTTTCAGGTAATTAGGTGGACAGGAAGGGGACATGGATTTGGGAACAAATTTTTTTTTTTCATTCTATTATTTTGGAGTAGAGGTCACGTCTGCTTACATAGAATCTGCTCTGCTTTCAAGTGGGATTTTTCTGGGTCGGGGCAGTTTGGTTTTTACCACTTTAACTTATTGAAGTCAAAGACAGTAAATTTCGCGCCTTCGACCAACAAATTGACATGGGATTCTTCGGTTTTTTTTTTCCCTTCACAATAAGTGATACAACATGTCACTCAACATGCATATGTCAACTTTGAATTCGAAAAATACTAACTTTAAACTGAAATTTTTTAATTCGACAGCAAAAGGGTCTACTGTAGCTTACCTGCAACCAGGTGTGCTTTTCCACAGCTTCAAAGTCATCTCGAATATACAGAGAGGCACCAGATATAACACCTGTTTGGGAGTAAATTCATCAATGCCTCAACGAAGCTTAAACAAGTTAAGATTGAAAGAAAAGTAAGAACATGAAAACAAGACAATTTATACCTGTATCAACCAAATAAAAGCCCTCCAATTCCGGCCGCCGAAAGGGCAAGTAACATTATATATGGTGTACTCCAAATCGTCCGAAAACACTCTGAAAACTCGGTTTTGTTTGCCTTCACGACACCCCCTTCCATTTCGCGATTTCTGTGTGTTTATTGAGAAGAAATCAAAAAAACCCAAATGCACAACCTGCAATGCAACAATTAAGGAACTTTTAGGATCCCTCAACACGTTTGGGACATGACGGAACAAAAACCCATTGTCTAACATTTGGCGGAACATTAGACCGGACAAAATGGGACCATGTTGGATAAAAATGCAGCTTTTTTATCCCACTAAAATAGGTGGAAACTAAAGTCTTGGAGAGGAGACAAGATTGCAAAAATTTTTTTTGAACAAATATTGTAAAAATTTAAACCCTAAAACCCCCGTCAACCCACTTTCCCTCACTCTGGGCCCTTCCGGGTGACAGAAGATGCCCCCTAATGAAAGTTTGGGGGGGAAAGAGAATAGACTTGGGAAGTTTTTTCTTTTCATAAATTCATTTCTTTCAATGAATTTCCCAAAAGCCAAAAAAACCAGCATTGGTTGAATGGGATTTAAAACCATGCCTTTAGTTTAAAAAGTTGGCACTAACAGAGGTGGATCAAAAAAAATTCCAAGAGGGGCACGTATAATTAACATTGATAAACATTAAAACAAAAGTTACTGATCAAAATTAGGGTTTTTCATATAAAAAAAAAATTTACAAATAAGTGATCTTTTTGAAACATACAATTGAGTTTTCCCTGAAACGAAAATCCTGATAAATTTTGCACAAACACCCAATTTGAAAGAAGAAGAAAAAAAACCCATAAAACTCTCTCGACATTTCATCGAACACTTTTCATGCTAAATCCAATCATTTTTGGGCTTGCTATGCAAATGATTGCAATGATGCTTAACTCGCTGATTGATTAAGGTGAAGGAAAATTTTAGTCATCAAAACTAAACAAAAGTTAATCAAAATTCCTAAACATCAAGAAATAAATTGCCCAAATTGTAATTTTATTAAAACTAAAAAAACAATGGTTATTTCTTATTAAGCATGAGGAAATAAACCAAATCACAGTTTTTTTTTTCTATGTTGGAAGCAGGGAAAGACAAGAAAAAAAAAAAAAAATTTTTGAAAGAAAACAGAATTAAAGGGGGTGCTCAAAAACGATAAAGATTAGCAATTTAATGTATGACAGAAAGAAGAAAAAAAGATGAAATTACCTTGTTCCTTTCCGGTGATCTTTGTGTGAAGATAAAAGCTCTAATTGATTGAGCCATTGAAGAGTATTTATAATCCATCAGGATCATAAAAGGACGAGCTAGGTTGGAATTCACTTGAATCAATGAATGATGATAGTAATGGGTGTTAGATGCCACTTTTCTTGAAGCTCGTTGCTTTAAATGTGCTTCTTTAAAGCTCTGAAACTCTGATGATAGACTCCAATCCGGAAGTTGTTAGGCTATTTTGGCAAACTAGCTGATAAGGTAACTTATTACCAATAAGGAAGCTGATAACTGATAAGGCAGCTGATGACTTATAAGGTAGCTGATGACTGATAAGGTAGCTGATGAATAGTTACGTTGGCAAAAAAAACTAGCTGATAAGGAAACTTTATGTACGTAAAATGACAAAAAAGGGCATGTTTGAAATTAATAATGTAAAAATTAGAAGGGTATATTTGGAATAAAAAAATAAAAAGTCTCAAAGTCACTAAAACGCTAGTAAAGTAGCGTTTCAAAAAGCTAGCTTATAAGTCAACTGTATAAGTTAACTTATGGTCCATCCAAACATGTACCTGACTTATAAGTTGACTTATAAGTTAACTTTATAAGCTACTTATTTTTACCAAACCAATGCCTTAGTTACATCCTTTGATTTGATCATTATTTACTTCTAACTCTTACAAAAAGATTCAGATAGGAGATGTTTTAAATGTTTGGTGTTTTTTAGGTGTGTTGAGTAGTAGTAGAATGGACAAGGATCATTGCACCCCTCTACTCTATCTTTTATAAAATGACATGATTCAAACTTTAGATAGTTGGTAACATACATCCATGTAGGAATAGGACATATTCTCTCAATTTCCAAGGTACAAACCTTAAGCTTTTTCACAGCGGTGTTTTACACTTACCTTTGGCAGATCTGGATGCAAAAGAACGCCAAGTTTTCGAAGGTGGTCAACAATGGTGGGTCAAATAGGTGGGTTCGAGTGGTGTAATTCGCCTTTTGTCGTTGTGTTAGTTTTCCTTGTTCCACTTTTCTAGCTTCTCGTTAGTTTAATAAAGTTTACTGCCGTTCAAAAAAATGTATAAAACAAGACAGAACATAAGAGGTAGGGGGTGTTCACGGGCGGGGTAATGAATTTTTTAGAACCACATGTTCGGGGGGGTAACTAATTTTACTATCTGAATTGAATCGAAACGAAACAGGTACCCACGGTGTCGGTTCACGGGGGTACCCGCATTTTGTTGAGTTTTTTGATGTACACAAAATATATACTAGAAAAATGAAGTTATTTGTGACAAACTAAAAAATTAACACAAAAAAACATTTAGAAATTGGAAAAAGATGTATCGAAGATTGTCGTCGATATAGGTATGCAAAAACTATCTAGACTAAATCTAACTGATAAATCAATGGTAATTTTTTTTTTTTGGGGCGGGGGGGGGGGGGAACGAAAAAACACGGCATGTGATGAAGATTTTTTAAGATTTAGTAATGATTTTATTATGAAATATTAATTAATATATTTTCTTAACAAATTAGGTATTACGGGGAGGGGTTGGGTACCACAGGTAGTAGATTTTGAGGAAACCGAACCTGACCGGGTGACTTAGCGGGTACCTTATTTTCGGGTTTTTTCAAGTTACGGGTTGCTTGAGTATCGGTTTTCTCGGTTTCGGATAATACGGTTCGGTTCGGTGTCGGTTGGTTTTTTAGTTTTTTTGAACACCCCAAATAAGAGGCTTGTGCCATGTTTGACATGCATTTATGTAGAACAAGTTGTTCCCTTCTATCCCCTGTAACTAAGTAGAACAAGATTTCATGTACCATTATATGCTTCAACATACAGATTGTTCATCTCTTTTACGTTAATTGCTTCATGCTTAGGGGTGAGCAAAACCCAACCAAATCCAAAAAACTGAAATTTGATCTAAAAACCTCGAAACTATCCTACCCACATAACCTGAACTAACCCGATCTTTGAAATCCGACTTATTGTGCAGGTTACTCGTATCGGGTAGGATCTTCATACCCATCACATGAACGCACTTGAAACCCGAATAAATCTTTTTATTAATATTTTGTGTAACTTTTTATGTAATTCTTTGAGGTTTGAACTTTATCATTATTACTTTAAATGTCTAGGAGTAAATTAGTTGCATATAATTTATATTTTTAACTAATTTGACGGAGAAGAAAAGACGAAAAACAGCATTGCTAAAACTTAAACCCGAACCCGATTAAAACCTGAATCCGACATGGTACGAAAATCATTCACACTCGATTTTAACAAAAGAAACCACCAACCTATCTTAACACTCTCGACCCTCCCACAACCCCCCCCCCCCTTCCTACCCCCCAACCCCCTCTGCTCGCATCATCTCCATTTGTAAATGTATAATTACATACATTTACAGATAATATCATGCCGCCATCATAATTACACTTTTAACATGTATTAGTTGTTATTCTAGGAAATATTTATTTTGATGATCAACACGATTTAATTTGAGCTTCTGATTAATAGAAGCATATGTGTACGAACCAATAAGTTTACATACGGTAGGCATGAGCTAGCTCATTAAAACACTAGTTGGAGTAGCTTTTCAAAAGCTTTTTGGTAGCTTTTTCCAACTATACCCTTATTAATATTAACTATTATACCCTAAGATACCATTTTTTTAGTCATTTTACATACTCATAAGCTAGTTTTTGCAAATCATAGTTTATTCATAAACTAACTTATCAGCTACTAACTAGCTTATTAGTTAACATCTAGCTTAGCAGGCTTATCAACTATTTTACCAAACAAAGCCTTTACCCACAACATTTTTACATGACAGATATGGTATACATATAATAATAGAAAGATTCATACAAGAACACCCCAATTTGCAAGAATGAAGGAACCAACCAAATCACATGTGATTTTGTGCTGTCGATGGAGAAAGTGTGTGTAGTCACGCGCCGACAAGGTGAGTGGAGAGCCACGAGTGGTCGTCTATGCTGGAAATCACATGTGATTTTGTTGGTTCCTTCATTTTTGGAAATTGGTTTTGTTGTTATTTGAACCTAATTCTTAAAAATACCTTACATATATAATATTTGTTTTTGAGGATTTTTCACTTTATAATTTTCTTGAGAGAGTGTAAGTAAAAAAAAAAACTTAGGTATGAAGTTGATTTTGATTTGAAGAAGCCCATTTTGACAGCCCATTTTTTGCAGCAAATGCCTTTGTTTCACCTTGAATCTGGTTCGTCACTCTCCCATCTATCTCCCCTTCTCTCGAACCCTAATTTCTTTTCTTTCTTTCTCTCTCTAAACCAATTAATTAATCAACTAACCGTTCCACATTCACATCTTATTCATTCTGCATTCTTCTAATCTTAGATTTTGAACGGTTAATTTGATCTCCATTGCTAAGAGAGAGGAGGAGGAGAAAAGGTGTCTCTGATTTCAAACGGTAAATCAAGTTCAAGAATTTCTTGTTTTTCTGTTAAAAATCCTTTATTGTTTTTTTAGAAGTTTTTGTGTGATTAATTAATGGGTTTATTAAGAAATAAGCATTTGATTGAAATTGTTTATGGGTAACTGTAGAGTATGTGCCTTTTGGTTGACTTTTTTTTTCTATGGTAAAAGTGATTTTTGAATACCAATTGAGAGTTAGCAGTTGACTTAATTTTGTGTCTGATCTTGATTTTTATTTAGATTGAAAAGTTGTTAATTGGTTTGACTTTATTAAAGTGCTGTTGATTACTAAAGTGGTGTTTTGTTGACTGGAAATTGAATGCTTTTGTTTGAATGAAAAGTTGTTGGAACTGTTTTACATGCTTTTTTTTTAAAAATCTAAATAGAGATGATATGATAGCTGGACAAACAACAGTTATCTTTATTAGAATTGTGTTTAATGAAAGTATTTCCCTTTGTGAATTAATCCTAAACCACAGGAAAAAGAATGTAAATGGAAGAACATAAAAATGTGCTGAAGATAATTCAGTCTCAAGTCTGAATTCTTGGTTGATCTGAATCCCTTTAGCCATCCATCATGTTTAATGGCCTTGATGTATGTCCATTTTCAGATCTTGCAAAAAGTGTCTATTTCTCGCTTATTAATTGCATAGAGTTAGAGGGATCTTTAATTTTCTTTTTTTGAACTCGTAACTGAATCACTGTTTCCATAATGATAAATGCTTTAGGGAAAATGTTTAATTTGTATTGTACATAATAATATAATATAATACAATCTTGTGTTTGTGGGTCGAAACTACACTTGGTGGCGGTTTTTGCATTTTTGGTTTCTTGGTACCAAGATCTCTTACGCTGCTTTTGATATGCAGAATGAGAATTGACTTTCTTTTTTATTCTTTTCTCAGAAAAAAACAGTTCTTGAAATCGATGGTGGGATTTGGCTTCTCGTGGTTCTGTCTTGAGATGTTGTAGATTGCGTGCACATACGATGATGACTTTGGTTATATCTTAATAGAAAACCAGATGGCAACAATGGATCTCGGCTTATAGTTGATACCATCTTATTAGTTGGTTCTCAACCCAAATTACTGGTATTAACTATTAACTCCCTTGTAACTATTTTTTTATCATGTTTTGTTTACTCGTAACTAGCTTCATCTTATATGCATTTTTCTTGATGTAGAGGTCAGTTTTGTGTACATCATACCTCTCCTAGATCCTACCTCTAGGTGGGTTATACTGGGCTTGTTTGGTTTTCAACTAGAATATTTTATGAACTCAATATATTAATGTGTTCTGTTAAGATTATTTTTTGTACCTACTGGAGTCATATTTTGGATTTTTGAAACTTTCTAATGATGTTTAGTTAAACCCATGGATTTCTGTTAAAATATATTTATCCATGTCTTTGGATAGTTTCCTGAATGCTATTTCTGTACCTTTCAGGGGCATGCAGTGAATAACAGCAGAAAAGTGTTGGACTAAACGAAATTAAATAGGTGAGGGTTGTTTTATTTATAACCATATGATTTCTGCTTTGGGTTTGGTTCATAGGAAGAACTTAAACTACCTGCTGACCGGGTAAGAGGTGGCAAGAAGGGATGTTATTTACCAACACACTCTGACCCACACAAAAATTGACCCAACCTCTTACTCGGTTAGGGCATACCAGGTTTGTGTTTGAAAACGACCCTTTAGTTTTCTTTGGCATATATAAATCAAGAAAAACAAGTTTGTATATCCCACCCAGAGGTGGGGTTTGGCCGTTAAGGGGGGTAAGATGTATGTAGACCTCACATCTATGTAACATCCCGCCTACCTCAACACAATGTTGTCTGTTTTACCCTACTGGCTCACGGCTTTGTTTCTGGCGACCTGGTGACGACTCCCAGGGGGTCACCCATCCGTCACCCATCCTGGTACTACTCCCACCCAAGCATGCTTAACTGCATAGTTCCAAGAACCTGCCATGCGTGTGGCCCCAAAACGTGTTGTGTTTAGTAAGGCCAAAGTATTACTTATGAACCCAACATCTCTCCTGCTGTCCATGGCGATATGGATTTGCCTAAGGTCTTACAATCTACCCTAAAGTGTAGAGCTTATTTGGCATATATAAACAAGCCACTATATCCCACTTGGAGGTAAGGTATGTGGGTAAGATGTATACAGTCCTCACCTCACCTCTACTCGAAAGAGTAGGTTATTTCCGAGAAGACCCTTGGCTTGCAAAAGAGAAAAGTACACAAGATAAAATCTAGAAAGCTAGTTTATTTGGCATAGTTATTGTATCTAAACGTAGTTTTTCTTCATTGAATCTCTTAAACCATGTGCAAATCAAACATTCGATCTGAAATATCTATTGCCATTAGTCGTTCACCTTCTTTTTCTGAAATGTTCTTTTATTGAAAGTTAAATATTTCCGTGTGCTGATTAGGTCTAATTCAACGCGTAGCATGTTGCGTTGTGTAAAAGATTAGAAGATGGCTTTTCATTCTGAAGAAGATTCAGGTGACGATTACCTCTTTAAGGTCGTCTTACTTGGTGACTCAGGTGTCGGGAAGTCAAACTTGCTCGCCAGATTTGCAAGAAACGAGTTTTACTCAAATTCAAAGTCTACGATCGGGGTGGAATTTCAAACTCAGAAGATGGAAATTAACGGGAAAGAAGTTAAGGCACAAATATGGGATACGGCTGGTCAAGAACGCTTTAGAGCTGTTACATCTGCGTATTACAGAGGTGCCGTTGGGGCTCTTGTGGTCTACGACATCAGCAGGCGTCAAACGTTTGATAGCGTCGGTAGATGGCTTCACGAACTTCACAGTGAGTATATTACAATACCATGCTTCCGTTCTTCGAAGATTTCACATTTTGACTTTCGTGGTCAAACAAGTTGATGTTGCAAATTAAGAATCAAGTTCACTAACCATCAACATGAAGGTATTAGATTTAGGTTGTCTTTGGCAAACTATAGCTGTAGCTGATAAGCTAGTTGTTGACTGATAAGCTAGCTTACGAACAAATTATGTTTGGCAAAAACTAGCTTATGGGTATGTAAAATGACCAAAAAGGGTATCTTGGGATATAATAATAATATTAAAAGGGGTATACTTGGAAAAGCTACAAAAAGCTCCAAAACTCTACTCCAAGTCCAGTAGTGTTTCAATTAGCTAGCTTATGGTCCATCCAAACACGTACTAGCTTATCAATAGCTTATTTTTGCCAAACACAACCTTAGTGTTTGACTTGTGACCTGTTTGACCATGAAAGTCAAAGTTTGACTTCTTTTTCTTTTCGGTAAAAGGAGTATCATATTGTATTATCTACTCTTAAGGGGTTGTTTACTATCTGCATACCACCTCTTACACGGTAAGAGGCGCTTACTCGGTCAGAGATGTTTACCAAACCCCTTGTAGAGGCTATTTGGTTGGTTTTTCCATTAACTTCTGTAGTGATAAAGTCAGTTTGTGTGGATTAATCGTAAGATTGTGAAGGGTGTTGTTTTGGGATGGTTTTTTCATAGATGGAAGGAGCAGTTTTTTTTAACTGGGAGGGGAGGTTTGGAAAAAAAAAACTTGACTTTCTGGATAAAGCTCCCTCCTAAAAGCTTATTGATAACATAGCTAAGCCACTACCATATAATTACGTATAGATGACCGCATAAGTTGTGACATGTGAGTCACATTAAGCTGCCAACAAAGCGGTCCCTTATCTAACTTAATAAGCTAAGATAGGGACTCTTAGGTATTGTTTGGTAAACCCAAACTAGCTTTTTTTTAGATAAGGTTCACCTGGGCTAAGCCCAGACTACATCCTTGGTAATTTTTACCGAGAGCTAAAGCATGCTCCAAACTAGCTTGTAAGCTAGCTTATTTTTTGTGTACATGTTTGGATGGACAAAATGTAGTTATAAGCTAGCTTTTTGATAAGCTATTGGAGGTAGCTTTTTGGAGCTTTTTGTAGCTTTTTCCAATTATACCTTATTAATATTAATTATTATACCCTAATATACCACTTTTGGTCATTTTACATACCCATAAGCCAATTTTTGCCAAACATAATTTGTTCATAAGCTAGCTTTTCAGCTACCAGCTAGCTTATGAGCTAGTTTACCAAACATAGCCTTATTTGATCAGTGATAAATGTTGACTTAGACCCCACTTTCGGATATCAATTTTCTTTTTTTGCACAAACTTTTTGTAAGATTGGAACCTTTATGGAAACAACCACTCTACTATTTGGGGTCAGAGTGTCTGCACTAACCCTACCTTTTGTGTAATATTGGGCTCATTTCTTTTGTTTTTTTTTATCGAAATTTTGATGGGGTTATCTTGATCTGTGGAGCAGCTCACTGCG
>CM058040.1:70588838-70886659 GCA_030169165.1 Centaurea solstitialis
AGACAAGTAACTCTACTGTTACCATTAGCCTAAGGAGGTCCCTAGCCAGACACTTAGGTTAACCAGGTTATAAGATCTCTTATATCCAGAGAAACAATTCTCGCTAGAATTGTACACAGGTTCATTCCTTTTACACGCGATATCTCTAAAGTGAGTTTTAGACATGGAGCGGAGGACTTCAATCTTAAACTCAAGTTTTCTTGACTCTGATCTCGATTGCTTGCAGTAACGGAACTTACCAAATAACAACTGTTATTCTATCCGAGCGTGGCCACGCATTTCTGCCAATCTCAACCGTCAAGGGGCCCGGAAATATCTCTCCTTTTACAGAGGTGTAAATCCCTTCTTGACTATCTGCATCTGGTCACATGGCTTCCGCTGCATCTAGTCACGCCCCGTATGGCCACCCTGTTACGGCGTAGCGTTAGAACGTGCTAAGAGTACAACAGTCCTCACATTCCCAGACCAAATATCTCAGGTCTAAGGACAACCTATCATCAAGTCAATGCTCATGACATAGGCTCCATGGAGCAGACTTGAAACTGGTCACTTCCAATACTCAAACACTCTGATGAGTATCTATGAATGTTTGGCCACATCACTTGTGCTTTTACTCACTACGTTGAATAAACCACCAAACACCCATAATAGCGTTACAATCCTGCTAAGGTTCCCACCTTAACAAGTAGCTACGGAACTTTTAGATTTTACTTACAAGACTTGTATATATAAAATCAGGGATAACTAAATATGCTAAAACTGGTTAATTTGAGACAATCATGAAAAATCCTCCTTATTTCCATCACACAGTGAAAATAATAAAACGTACACGATATTTAGTCTCAAAAATTAATCCACGGTAATAATCAAAAACTAAAAACTAGCTACTAGTGTCCAGGTACTGCATCCCAATGGAATTAGCATGTGTCTCATGCTTCACTCTAGCTAGCGGCTTTGTCAGTGGATCCGCTACGTTCTCGTCCGTCGGAATCTTGCATATTCTAACGTCTCCTCTTCCGATGATCTCTCGGATGAGGTGAAACTTCCGAAGTACATGTCTCGACTTGTGATGCTCTCTAGGCTCCTTAGCTTGCGCCACAGCCCCAGAGTTATCACAATAAATATCCACCGGTCTAGAGATACTGGCTACAACTCTTAGATCCGTGATAAAGTTCCTGAGCCAGACCGCTTCCTTTGCTGCGTCTGAAGCTGCAATGTACTCGGCTTCGGTGGTAGAGTCTGCTATCGTGTCTTGCTTCGAGCTTTTCCACGAGATCGCTCCTCCGTTTAGGGTAAAAACGTACCCTGACTGTGATCTGTAATCATCTCTGTCGGTCTGGAAACTAGCGTCTGAATAACCAGTGACACTAATCTCATCCTCAGAACCTCCAAAGACCAAGAACATTTCCTTTGTACGCCTCAGGTATTTCAGAATGTTCTTGACAGCCACCCAATGGGCTTCACCTGGGTTTTGCTGGTATCTGCTCGTTACACTTACTGAGTAAGCAACATCGGGCCTGGTACATAACATGGCATACATGATCGATCCAATTGCCGAAGCATATGGTATCGATTTCATCTTGTCCTTATCTTGACTAGATTCGGGACACTGTGCTTTACTTAGCACTATACCATGCTGCATTGGGATAAATCCTTTGCTGGATTCATCCATCCTGAATCGTTTCAGGACTTTATCAATGTATGTACCCTGACTAAGCCCGATAAGCCGCCTAGATCTATTTCTGTAGATCTTTATACCAAGTATATATGCGGCTTCTCCAAGGTCTTTCATTTGGAAACATTTGCTTAACCAAGCTTTAACACTCTGTAAAGTTGGTATGTCATTTCCAATAAGTAGAATATCATCTACATATAAGACCAAGAAGGTTACTATGCTCCCACTGAACTTTGTGTAAACACATGGCTCAAACTCACTTTTGGCAAATCCAAATTCCTTGATTCGCTCGTCGAAATGTAAGTTCCAGCTTCTAGATGCTTGCTTTAATCCATAAATGGATTTTAGCAACTTGCACACTTTATTAGGATTCTTTGGATCTACAAAACCTTCTGGTTGTTGCATGTAGACATCCTCTGTTAACTTCCCATTCAGGAAGGCTGTCTTAACATCCATTTGCCAAATCTCATAGTCAAAATATGCTGAGATGGCCATCAGAATCCTAATGGACTTTAACATAGCTACTGGCGAGAAGGTTTCATCATAGTCGATGCCATGAGTCTGCGTGAAACCTTTCGCGACCAGTCTAGCCTTAAAAGTGTGCACATTTCCGTCCATGTCAGTTTTCTTCTTGAAAACCCATTTACGCCCAACAGCCCTACAGTGCTGGGGTAAATCTGTCAACTCCCAAACTTGGTTGTCGTACATGGACTGCATCTCCGCCTTCATGGCTTCCTGCCATTGCTCAGACTCATCGCCTGATACAGCTTCCCCATAGGATGTAGGCTCATTCAGGTCTCCACCGTCCTGGGAGACTAGAAATCCAAGATACCTATCTGGTTCTTGCCTTATCCTAGTGGATCTGCGAAGGTCCTGTGTTTGCACTTCCTCAACCGTTTCCGGTTGAGTCTCAACATTACCTTGTTGAGTGACTGGCTCAACAATCGGTTCAGGTGTTTCTTCCTCTACTACCTGTAGGTCTATATCATTTCTGGTGTTCTCTTGACTGAGAAACTTTTCTTCCAGAAACTCTCCATTGCGAGCCACAAATACTTTGTTCTCGCTAGGATTATAGAAGTAGTATCCCAGTGTGTTCTTGGGATAGCCTACGAAGAAACACTTGTCTGATTTGGGTTTGAGTTTCTCCGAGGTTGTACGCTTAACGTATACCTCGCAACCCCAAATTTTCAGAAAAGACAACTTAGGCTTCTTGCCTGTCCATAGTTCGTATGGAGTCTTTTCTACCGATTTAGTTGGCACTTTGTTCAGTATATTTGCTGCTGTTACGAGCGCGTGTCCCCAGAATGATACTGGTAACGTGGAACGACACATCATTGATCGTACCATGTCAAGTAGGGTACGATTCCTCCTTTCTGACACACCATTCATCTGTGGTGTATACGGAGGGGTGAGTTGTGAAACAATCCCACACTCTCTTAAATGATTGTCAAATTCCAGGCTAAGATATTCTCCACCACGGTCTGACCTTAAGAACTTGATCTTCCTGTCAAGTTGATTCTGTACTTCACTCTGAAACTCTTTGAATTTCTCAAAAGCTTCAGACTTATGTCGTATCAGGTAGACATACCCATACCTACTGAAATCGTCAGTAAAGGTAATGAAGTACCGGTATCCTCCTCTCGCCTCATGACTAAAAGGTCCACACACATCAGTGTGTATGATCTCCAACAAGTCATTGGCCCTTTCATTGTCTTTGTTGAAAGGATGCTTTGTCATCTTGCCCGACAAACAAGATTCGCAATTACTAAAGGGCTTAAAATCGAAAGTCCCTAGAAGTCCTCCTTTCTGGAGTAGTTCTACGCGTTTCTTGTTTATATGTCCGAGCCGACAATGCCAGAGGTAAGTTTGATCCTCAATGTCTTTGGATCTTTTACTTATATGATAGATTTCGTTGTTACTTTCTTGGAGATTCAATATGTATAGACCATTCGAAGGAGTTGCTTTGAAATAAAACATGTCATTTTTAAAGCAAGAAATCATTTTATAATCGTATTTATAATAAAATCCTTGGTCTACCAATAAATCAAAAGAAAGAACATTCTTGATCATCTTAGGAACATAATAACAAGTATCGAGTTCCAAAACTAGACCCGAGGGCAAACTAAGACTGTAAGACCCTACGGCTTCAGCTACAAGCATCGTGCCTTCACCGACTCGTAGGTTCGAACGATCCTTCCTCAAGGTCTCCCTTCTAGTGAATCCCTGTAAATGATTACAAATGTGGTTACCACTTCCTGTATCAAGTACCCATGATTCATAAGAAGTGATCAAACAATCTATCATAAAGATACCTGGCGCATCGGATACACCGATGTCCATCTGGTCAACATTGAATGAGTGGACACAGATATCTTGGCTACCACATTCTGGGCAACTTAGATCTCCCAGCTCATCAATCCAATCAGTACTGTCCATGAGATCAGCACTTGCTTCCTTTGGCTCTAAACTGTCCAAAATATCCTCATGAACCTTTGCCACGTCCATCTTGGGTTCTCCCATGTATCCACTAGCTGTGACACGAATCTCCTTCGGGAGTGAGAACCACATCAGATACACAAGCTCCTCCTGAGTCATCTTGTATCCAAGTCGTGACAAACACTTAAAGAGTCTCCTTATCTCCAGGAGATGATCTTTAACTGATTGGCCTCTTTTCAGCTTCAGTGAAAAGATTTCTTTCATGATCAAATACTTGCCACAATTCTTATAGAAACCAATCTGGTTTTCTATACCCTTCACGACCTCATGGCAGAACTTAACTCTGAGATCGACCGTGAACTCGGGCGAAGCAGAGAAAGATAGAATCGACATCACGTCAGATTCATCAGCCATAAATCTAAAGTACTCAGCAAATTCCTCTTCAGGGGCATTGCTCTTAGGTCGTGATAGTGGTTTATTGATCACATAAAGCTTATCCTGGCCGCGCAAGACATTATCAAAATGCAACTTCCAAACTGGATAGTTTTGGCCCGTAAGCTTCCACTTGCCCATAATTAGGCGAAGTGATTCCTCAGGTGAATAAAACGGAACGGTAGTATAAGACATCTACATAAAGAATAAATTCCGATTTAGTTTATTGATTATAAAACTTCTAATAAATTTATTTACCCTTAGAAAAATAAGTTTATTAGACTAGAACCCATATTTCACATGTGTCGGTAAGCGGCTTGATCACGCAAACCAACCCATGCTATTTCTGGTAGGTAACCACTTATACCAATCGCATTTTAAACGAAAATACGACTTCTAAAACGTCGGGACATCGAATATTACATTCGTGCATATTTAGTCCCTCTAGTGCGCTTTGGCCCGATACGACACGGTGAATTGTTACAAAAACCAAAATAGATCGCACCACTCGAGACTGGGTGTACTTGTCACACCCCTTTCAACTTGGGGTTTGAACGCGGATGTCCAAGGCTTGTTCACTTCCAACACCCGCGTACCTTACGCCAAAAGGGTCTCAAAGTGGGTCGCACTCACGTGATCTAAGATTTTTAAACCTAAGGGATTTTTAGCCAGTTTTTCAAAAACCTTAATTTTAAAACTGATTCGAAAAACACTCTGTAATCGAACCTCCAGGTTTTTATAAAACATCTCATTAGATTTTAGAAATTACGTTTTATCACAACCACGCAATTAAAACAAACCACGCAATTATATAAAAACGTAAAACATTGTGTCATAGCTTTTGCCCCTAAACTATTGTCAGTTAAGTGAGCCAACACTAAACTGACGGTCTTTAACCTAAGTGACAAACAACGCACAAGGCATGAAGGTAGAACGCTCCCACTGGCTCCGACATCCTCGGTTCTGTCTCCAAAAGTCCGTCTCTATGGTTTTCTCCGTCTTCGGTGTAATTTAAAATAATAAAATAAAATTACAATAAAAAGGGTTGTAATTGGCACGCAGGCCTCCCTTACCAAAACAGAGATAAAATAAAACACAACCATAGGTCTGGGGCTTGGCTATGACACTCGTAACTAACAGTTCAAATAAAACCAACTTGAAATAAAGCAGTTACGATAAACATGATTTAACCAAATTACAAAACTCAACTGGTTTTATAATTATCTAAAATTAATTTTAAAACGTAAAATTAATCTTATCCGGAGGTTTTAACCTATCTGATTAAAACAACCCTATTCACACGAAACCTTACCCGAAAACATCACCGGCGACGACAGCGGCAACCAAGGTCACCACCGCCGCCGCCGTTAGACCAACCGACGACAACAGCAGCAACGGCTGCCATTGCCGCCGTGGCTGGCGGTCTCGGCAACAACATCAAAACGCCACCACCACCACTCGGTGGTGTGGCCCGCGATCGTGGAAGCAACAAACGGCCACCGCCCCCGCCACGGCTTGGCCTTAGGGCAGCCGGCGGGTGGCCCGGTGGTTCGTGGTCCAACCGGTGACAACGGCTAAGGCCGCCGCCACCACCACGCTACTGCCGCCACTACCGGGCAACTACATCGCCACCACCATTCGGTGGTTTCCGATACGCCACCGTCACCGCTACACCACCGCTGCCCAATCGGGGCTTGCGGTGGTCGTTCAAACGACGCAAAAACAATCGCCGCCGCCGCCCTGGCGTGGCCGTGAGGCAGCCGGCGGCTAGGCGGGCGATCCGCGGTGTTAGCCGGCGGCGACAACAGCCATAAGCCGCTGCCACCACCGCTTTGCTGCTGCCTTCGATCATCATCACCACCGACGCCACCGTGGGGCGCGGTGGTTGTCCGGACCGACGCCGTCGCTACCATTCGTGGTGGCCGGCGATCGGTTGGTGGTTTCGATCGGCAAACGGCCGTGATTCCATCACCGATGATCGAGGTTTTCGTGCGATAACGATAAAATCCAATTTTAAAACAAACAGATAAAAATTGAATTTTTAACAAAGCATAATCCAAATAACGATAAACAGTTTATCACAAGTAAACAATCCTGATCTAAACGTTTAGGAAGTGGCTCTGATACCACTGTTGGGAATTGCAGACAAAAACAAATATGCACAGCGGAATAAAACAGAATTCCCAAACCAGAAGATCCATCCCAAACAGGTTTAGATACAATTTCAAGGGGGTTTAGAATAATACCTTATCAGATACAAAAACGGTTTCCGGAAAGCTAACGGGGAATACACCGCTACTGCACCACCACGAGAACCGCTGCTAGACCGCCTTAGGATTACCAAAAACTCGAAAAACCGAAAAACCCAGTTGAGTGTGTGTGTGGGACGATTTGGGAGAGAGAAAGAGAGAGGTTTGGCTTTTTCTTTTTCTCTAAGTTACTAATGAGATTGCAATGAGAAAACCTATTAGGTTTACCATATATTTATATTAGTAAATATGGTAATGTCCTAATAGAAAAGCCCGATTAATTATTAAGCCCGATAGGCTTTAATTAATCCTTTCCATATATTAATTTACTATTAATATATATCCATAAATAAATAGACTTTATCTATTATTTATTTTTCTCTCTTAATTAATTAATTATACTAATTAATTAATTCCACACAACTGGTAAATCCAATTGATCTCTATTCGGGTGTGTAGCAGTGTGACCCACTAGTGCCTTATAACATTGGACACGGTAAACCTGTTACTGTCTTGCACATAATCCTTTCAGGGTTTCCTCTCGAAGAGGCCGAACAACGCTTTTGAAACACTTGGTATTGGTTGCTTTCGGGTGTGGTGCACACTTTTGTAAGCCCGAAAGCTATACCAAGTGTTTGGTATCTCATTTCTTGGTTTAATCTAAGCATCGCTTTCCTTTATTTTAAGTTCATATATTATTGCACTAGTTTGTTGAATAATTACCTAGATACATATATATAATTGCTTGCATGATAAATTCATATAATTGAAACTATGATTATATGCATAGATGTATATGCATAATCATATAAGTACTTGATTAACGATAAATTATATTTCTTTTAGTTGTGTTTGATTATATAAGTACAACTGGTCAAATCTCCAGTTTACTTTTATCTTAAATTCAACTGGTCAAATTCCAGTAACTGCACTTTATCAACTGTTTTAATATTCACTGGTCACTTCCAGTAACCGTACCTTATCAACTGTCTTTATTACTGCAATTTATAACTATCTTCGTTGCACTAACGTTTTCTTGTCCAAATAATTACTTATCTAAAAATAGTCGTAAAACACACTCAAGTATGATAGGTTAATTTCATAGCTTGGGGTGTAAAGTTTAATTTGGAATGAATCTTTGGTAAAGAAAAAAGTCTTTTATATAAACTCAATTTTTACCACTTTAAGCTTAATGCCTCATTAAAGATTGTCCTTGGATTTTTACCGGTTAATCAGATATACGAAAATGCGGTATCTTTTCAGAAGTTACTAAAATGTTATTTTGGGGATATATGAGTGGGTGACAACACTCGTTGCTATTATCTCACGTCTTTAACATTTCATTAAAGAGTATGTCTAATAATTAACTAGTAATAATCCAAGGACATGAAAATGTGTTAGTCTCTTAAGGGACTACAATTGGCACTATTCCTGAAGTTGGTATCAGATCTAGTATCCCATTAAAGATTATAACTAATTATTTAACGATGAGTCAGATGCATGAAAATGTGTTAATCTTTCAGAGGTTACGTAAGTGTTGATTTTTAATATATTTTTACATTTCATTAAAGATTGCATCTAAACTCATCGATAAGTAATTGGGTTATATGAAAATGTGATAACTTTTCAGAAGTTACTTGGATATCATTTCTGCATAATTGAGATTATTAAATTACTTTTCATCCAATTTACCTATTTTTATTCCAACAAAAAGACTTTACACCCCTTGCTCCTTTTTATAATTGTTCTCTTAACGTAGCTCATAATCAACCAACCAACCAAATACTTTTTCATCCAAACCCCATTTGAAGTTAACTTTCACAAAAACTGAATTTCGAAGGATTGTTTTCACCGCTTCCCTGTGGGATCGATATCTGGTACTTGTACCATTTTTATTACTTGTTTTAGAAAAACGACAGTAATTGGAGGTTTATACTTGGACCGAAGGTTACTTGTTTTATTTCTTTTGCACACCTGTTTTTGGCACCGCTACCGTTCGAATAATTAATCCAATAATTAAAATCATAAAAGAACAGGGGGGTCCTGAAATCAGACGAACACTAGCTAAGATTATTAGTCTACATAACTTGACCGTTCCCAGTGGTAGATACGATACCTGGACTTTCCTACACTATATTACTCACGATCTGGTATGCTTGCCTGTGAATGTGGTAACAGTGGCTAGGCTTTAGAGGTTAAAACTTGTTTCACTTTTTATATACAATAATTACCGCATCAGGAGTGATAACCACAAATAAAAAACCTAACATCTTGAGAGTATGAATCGTCTTCTTGGAGAGCTTAAATCATCATCTCGATAGTGTGAATAGTTAGAGAGAGTTGGAAAGCTAATGATGAGGGAAGAAAAGCGTTGAAGACTTTATACATTAAAATGCAACATCTCATCCAGTTCGAGTTGTTTTTAAGACATTATTAGATATGCCATATAAAGTAGTATATATATATATATATATAGTTGAGTTCAAATGAGAACAATATCTATTTAAAAGAACATGAGAACCAATAAAATTATATACGATTTTGCCATTGACTTTCGAAAAAAGGCACGTAGACGACTTTGGACTCAACTTGCAAAGTCGCTTGAATCATATATGATTTTATACATGAAATCATATATGATTTTGTTGGTTTTCATTAGGGTGTAAGAAAGCCGAGCTACTCGAGATCGACTCGTTAAAAGCTCGATTCGATTCATTTATACCCTTAAATTTTATATTCTACTAAATATATACCGTTTTCGTTTGATTATTCCTCTCTTTATGTCTATCTATTGTAACAAAGAGAAAAAGATAATAGATATAGAAGAATATAAATGGACCCTGTAAAGGGGATGAATAGGTTTGTGTGTGTAGTGGTAGGACCCACTGTAAAGGGGTCTATTTTTATATAAGTGAATTAAAAGATAAAGGGGATATATATATATGAATTAGGTTCAAACAAGAACAAAACCAATTTGCAAGAATGAAGGAACCATGTAAATCATAGGTGATTTTGTACTTGGCTCGTCCACTCGCACTGACCCACGCGCCTTGTTGGCAAGTGTACTACACTCGCCTTTTCTTGTTTAATACAAAATCACATGTGATTTACATGGTTCCTTTGTTCTTGCAAATTGGATTGTTCTTGTATGAACCTCCCTCATATATATATATATATATATATATATATATATAGGAAAGTTCAAATGTGAACCACTTTTTGGTTGTGAACGTGAGGACAACCGAGAGTGTTACACGTGGCGATGACTACTCAATAAAGGCGGCTTGGAGTGTGGTCCCCCCATTAATTCAATGCCCTCCCATGAATCGCGCCTAGTCATTCGCCGTGGATCTGACATGGCGCCTAGTCATCCGCCACGTGTCGCGCTCTCGGCTGTGCTCACGTTCACAACCAAAAAGTAGTTCACATTTGAACCCACCCCTATATATATATATATATATAGAGAGAGAGAGAGAGAGAGAGAGAGAGAGAAAGAGGAAGGTTCAAACGAGAAACATATCAATTTAAGAGAACGTGTGAAACAATCTCAACCACTCATCTAGTCAACAAAGACTGCTTTGACCGGTCCCCCCTTTAATAATATCTACCCTCCCATGAATCGCGTCAATCCTCCGTGATCACGTCCACCTTAGATAAGGGTGTTTTGGAAGCATGACAAAAGTGGCGAATTCTCGGTTAAAACTTTGAGAAAGTTGATAGAGGTAGCCGGTGTTAGAGAGGTAGCAAATGGGTCCCAAACGTTGTGGCTAAAGGCGGTTCCAAAGAAGGTTTGGATTTTCAATTGGAGAGCGAATCTTGGAAGGGTGAGAGTGGAGCTCGACAAAAGAGGTATCGATCTAAACACCGTATTATGCCCTAGGTGCGAGAGTGCTAAGGAGACGGTGGATCACGCGTTGCTCGGTTGCGATAAAGTCAAATCCCCTATGGAAGCTTGTCGGAAAGTGGCTGTGGAGTCTTGTAACTCATTAGTTGAATTGCTTAATCTCGGGAACCAAGCGGGTGTTGATGTAAGAGGTGGAAGAAGTTGGATGGCGATGGTTTGGAGCTTCACGTATTTGGTGTGGTGAAATAGAAATAAATTAATTTTCGAGCATAAGAATGCTTCTTCGGAGGAGGAGCTTTTCAAATTCCAACTAAAAGCGTTTGAACGGGTGAATGTTCGTGACAAGGATATTGTGGTAGGATGGAATTCTTGGATGTCGGACCCGTTAAACGGAACCTAGTGCAACTGCTCATCTTGCTGTTCGAACTAGAGGGAATTGTCGCTTTTCAGATTCTGTTGGTTGTATTGGTTTAATAACACGGCTGCGCTTTCTTGGGCTTGTTTTGGGTTTTTATAATATTGGCTGTTCAAAAAAATAACAAATTTAATATTTTAAAAAGGAAGAGATGTAAAAGAAAATATATAATTCGAAAAGAGCAAGAAGTCATTTTGACCATTTGCTGCTGGGCAGCTAGCTACCCTAAAACCCTAAAACCACAAAAACCCCTTGTTTCATCTCTACATAATTTCACCATATCTTCTCTCTCAATGATGAAATCACTCATCTTTCCCTCAAGAACAGCCTCAATCTTAATCCCAAATCTTGTTTTCAACCCCTATAAGTCTCTATCTCTTCCATTTTCTAGTTTCATACCTATTAGAAACCCTAATTTTATCATAAAGTACGTGCTCTTAGATCATCATCATCATCCTCATCGTCTTTTTCTTATTCTTCTTCAACCTCAGATGAAAATGGCCATTGCCACCAGACTGAGGGTGAAATTCACGTAATTGTGGGTCCTATGTTCGCCGGAAAAACTACCACTTTGCTTCACCGGATGAAATCTGAGAGCTCTAATGGCAGGTTTGTAGCTCACTTCAGCTCTTTTGAAAAAAAGTTCATTATAATCATTGAATTGATTTTGAATATTCACTGTGAATGTTATTTACATGAATGTCTTGCTGTAATTTTTGCATCATATCCCAACAAGGTTGCTTGTGGCAGATTTAGGCTATGTTTGACTGATAAGCTGCTAGTAGTTGGTAAGCTAGCTTATAAACAAACTAGTGTGACAAAAACTAGTTTATGCGTATGTAAAATGACCAAAAAAGGTATATTGGGGTATAATATTAAGAGTGAGATAGCTCGCGCGTTGCGACGGGTCTACTAATCCTAAACTTTTGGTTTAATAATGTCATATAAAAGGTTGTTATATAAGATTACTTATGTAATTTACGTCAAAACAAACTAAGAGTAGCATGAACTCATACAACTTTTTAAATGTTCAACAACTTCTGTACATTCAAAAAAGCGATGCCTTGTTATTTACGGTTGTTAGTAAGATAGAATAAATAAAAATATTAATTTTAAGCAATTTGAACCTAGAGCTTTGGAATTTTTGTTTATGTAGTTAACAATAATATAATGAAATTATTTGATTATTTTTTTTATTAAAGTTACAATACTTTATTAATCAATAAAACAAAATGCATTAATAAAATAAATACATAAGTGAAAAATGTTAATTATGTAATTTGAGAATACAAAATATAAAGAATAGTCTATAATGGCCAAATCTGTAATTTAATCAAACATTTTTTGGATAAGTTAACCACTTAATTTAACAAAGTTGAATGAAAGGATGAAAATGGAATAAAAATAAAAACCAGTTAACCACTTAATTTAACAAAGTGAATGAACGGATGAAAATGCAATGAAAATAAAAACCACAAGAATAAAAAAACAGTTGTTAAAGAGCAGGGACTAAAGTCTTTATAAATATCAAACCATAGGGACTAAAATCGTAGTCTTGAAATTTAACCATAATGGCATGGCTTGTAATTTAGGCGATTTCTGGGGTCAAATTTTATTTTTCAATGTAACGGATGTATAATGGCATGGCTTGTAATTTAGGCGATATCTAGGGCCAAATTTTCTTTTTCCTGACAAATGTAAGGGATGTATAATAAGAGTATAATTGGAAAAAGCGCCAAAAAGCTACGCCCAAGTAGCTTATCAAAAAGCTAGCTTATAAGCTACTTTTTGTCCATCCAAACATTACACAAAAAATAAGCTAGCTTATAAGCTACTTTGGGTTTACCAAACAATGCCTTAGTAGATATAAATATGTAATAGTGTGGGTTTTTTAGGCTGATTCCATTAAGAACAAGATCAATTACCCTAACAATGACAAAACTTAATATTCATGAATGCAAAAATGGCTCCAACTCCAGAAGTACCTATAACATCAAAAGCTGGAATATATTCATATAACACCTTTGTTTTCATTCAGTCTAATTGGTTTATCCTTTAGAGGTACCCAAATTGCATCAGGGGATTTCCCATTTTTGTAGGAACTTCTGTACCAGAAACATATAGCTAATTTTTAAGGTTGAATGTTTATCGATTTAGACGGTTGATGGAAACTTTTCTTCTTGCTTTTTTGTTCCAAAAGCTGAATGCAATTATCACTGGTAAGATATTCCCAGATTTCAGGCTAGGGACTCCGACAACTTCCGCAGCCTGATGAAACATTGAAGAGTCTATGTTTTTCAGGAAGACTGGCTGAAGCAGTTCGATTATTATGCCATACAGGGCAACAGTGGACACAGAGACCTACTCTCTTCTTTTGCAAGACTGCATATTCAAGAAATATTATCATCGTGGTAGAAGAATCCATTCACAAATGATTGTGGTTGGTTTCGTTCCAAACGAATACTTGAAGATCAAGTTGTTAATACTTTATGCAAAATCGGGGGATCTAGTTACAGCCCATATTTTTTTTAACAGATTGCTCATGCCAAACGTGATTTCATGGAATGCCATGATTGCAGGGTATGTGCAAAAGGGTCTTGAAGAAATGGGCTTAAGTCTTTATTACGAGATGAGGCAAAGTGGCTTAAGACCCGACCAATTTACTTTTGCCTCGGTTTTTAGGGCCTGTGCCACCCTAGCGATGCTAGAGCAAGGTAAGCGAGCGCATGCTGTTTTGATAAAGAATCAGATAAATGGAAATGTTGTAGTTAATAGTGCTCTAATTGATATGTATTTCAAGTGTAGTTGTCCATATGATGGACATCTAGTATTTGATAAGGCCTTGGATAAGAATGTTTTTACATGGACTTCCTTGATATCTGGGTACGGACAACATGGAAGAGTAAAAGAGGTCTTGGATGTCTTCCATAGGATGTTAGATGAAGGGTTCAAACCAAATAATGTCACTTTTCTTGCAGTTCTTTCTGCTTGTAGTCATGGAGGTTTGGTTGGAGAGGGTTGGAGTTACTTTCGGCAATGAGAAGGGATTATGGGATTCAGCCTGGAGAGAAGCATTATGCAGCAATGGTGGACCTTTTAGGACGCTCGGGGAGGCTGGATGAAGCTTACGAGTTTGTAAGAAATGCACCATTTAAAGATCACCCGGTAATATGGGGTGCTCTTCTTCAGGCTTGTAAGGTTTATGGAAACATGGATATGGTGAAAATTGCAGCAAAAAACTATTTTGAGTTAGAACCTGAAAATGTTGGTAAATATGTCGTCCTATCTAATGCTTATGCCACTTTCGGCGAATGGGGTGATGTTGCTGAGATTAGAAGTGGATTGAAGGAACTCGGGATGAAAAAGGAGCCTGGGTATAGCATGATTGAGGTGCAAAAGAAGGCCCATTTTTTCTTTATGGGTCATAACATGCATGAAAAAACTGAACAGATATATGAGGTGGTCAAAGATATGAATTGTATCTTAAAAGAAGCTGGCTATTATTCTGACTTCATGGTTCCTAGCTTATAAGCAGTTATTTCACTTGGGTGAAATGAGATCAATCTTCTCTTTTTCAGTTGTGGATGAACCAGTGTTATGTGAGGCACAAGGTGGGCATTTTTGGATGTTGAAGCCTTGCCTTTTTGAGTTCATCAGGTCAAATAGTAGAAACAATGCCTGATGGAAGAAAGATACTCGGTACAGTTGCATACGATTCTAAAATATAAGCTTCTTGCGAGTTGGCTAGCAGGAAGATGGTTACCAGGGTTTGAGGACCCTTCCATGTTTGAATATATTTTTTCTAAAAGCTGATGGAATCATGGAAATCTGAAGGGCTTGTTTTGTTTATCAAGCGAGTATCCTCTCATCATATGGCACTGGTAAATGATAATGAATTTGAAAGTGATGTTGGTGTTTAGGGTTGTTTGTGCACTGTGATATTCCAAATGAATTGATTAACAAATAAAAAGTTCGATCAGTTCTCCAACTAGAGATATTTGGATGTTCCACGTTTTTTGAAGCTCGGTTCTATGGGCTAATTCTGTATTTGTAGCTTTACGACTGGTCGTCTTCTTTAAGAAACACAAATTAAAATGTTATATATGTTAACTTATTTTTATCTTGGTTTCCTTGAGTTCATTACTATGTAAATGTACTTTTTTTTCTTGTTCTAGTTGGGATTCTATCAAGGAGAATAAGTTTTAACACTTGTAGCATATTTTTTTATAATATGTATTTTTCCGCAGAAAAGTAGCTATTATAAAGTCCAGCAAGGATACAAGATACGGATTGGATTCCATTGTGACACATGACGGAGAGAAGCTACCGTGTTGGCCACTGGAAACGTTATCATCATTCAAAGAAAGAATTGGTCTAGAAGCTTATCATAAGGTAACTTCGGTGTCAAACTTAATATTTGAAAATTGTTGTATACTTATGTTTAGTGACTTTTTCCTTCTTGTGGCTGTTGTGTGAACATAGCTTGAGGTGATTGGAATTGATGAAGCTCAGTTTTTTGAAGACTTGTATGATTTTTGCATTAAAGCTGCTGACCATGATGGTAAAATAGTAATTGTTGCTGGCTTGGATGGTGACTATCTGCGGTAAACACCTAAACTTCATTTCAACTACAGTTTGGGGTAGAGAATAGGTCTGTATGCATCTCATCCCTGTACCCTACTTTTGAGTAGGATATATTGGGTTTGTATGGTTTTGGGTCATATTTATATATTGTGAAAAGAAATAAATGGAGATTCAAATCCACAATTCCATCTTAGTTTTTATCCTTATGAACAAGTAAAATTCAGACAAGCAATTCAGAGCACTTTCTTTCAGCCATATAAGTGTGATTTCGTATTCTAATATGAACATGATTTGCAGAAGGAGCTTTGGAGTACTCAATATAATACCAATTGCTGAATCTGTAACCAAGTTAAAGGCACGATGTGAGCTCTGTGGCAAGCCTGCTTTCTTTACGTTACGGAAAACAGAGGAAACTGAAAGAGAACTGGTTGCTGGTGCAGATGTTTACATGCCAGTTTGTCGAAAACATTATGTGAGTGGCCAAGGAGTCAAAGAAGCTGCAAGAACCGTTCTAGAGACTCACAAGGTTCAGTGTCGCTCATTATCCTAGGTTTTCACGTCACATTGAAACTTTGGATTGTGTTGTGTACACTAGAACCCATCAATCAAATTTATATAAAAATCGATGTCTTGCATTATCTTGGAATTTATTTGCTTGGAGGACCCAATCCATAATTTTGATATAACCACGGTCCATAGGGATGAAAATTGTAATTTACTCTTCTTTTGTTTATCTATCCTAAGGTTAGATATGTATTAAGTCTTGAAATAAAATTGTATAAAGTCCGATCAGTGATAACGACATCCACAGAATAGTGCATTGTGTCTGCTTGCTGTCACGACATTTGTAAATGGATGTTTGTTTTTCTGTTAATTTAATATCAAGTTGAGTTTTTATGCTATTAAGTATTACAGATGAATTGTATCTTTGTATTAATGCTTTTTAATTCATAGACCCTTCCTCGATTGTTCTTTATCGTTTTCCCAGCAACCATTGAACTTGCAGAATCTTCAGGTGTAGAGCGTAAGTTCTCAGATCACATAACCACTCATTTCTCTTATTTGTGCCAAAAAACAACAAATTATTGGCAAGTAAGCATATCATCACTGTTTTTGTGTTTTTTTTTTCCTTCTTCTGAACTATTAATTCATAGCATTACAAGTATTGTTAAATATAGCTTCTGTCTTGGATTGATGGTTTACTTGAGACCTTTCCATCTACAGAGCACAGGTTGATCAAAAAACAGTTGCAAAGCATTTGAATGAAGATGGCTCCTTTTTCAGTCATCCTCGGCTACAACACATGCATACATTTCTATCAGAAACCAAAAGTGACTTGATTATATGATGTCACTTGTTCAAAAGTGTCCGAAATGAGGTAAATGATTTATGTGAATCGATCTTTATGTTGGTAATTCAGAAGCTGTAAAAAATGGACTAGTAATTGTATTGATATGCTTGTGCATTCTGTGTATTATAATTGATGGCAATGGTTGATTTGATCAGCATGTTCATATATATATATATATATATATATATATATATATATATATACATACACATATAGAGAAAGGTTCAAATGAGAAACATAACTTTTTAAGAGAATGTGAGAAGCAATCTCAGCCACTCATCCGATCAATAAAGGCGGCTTTGACCGGTCCCCCCCCCCCCCCCCCCCCCACACACACACACACAAAATCTCTACCCTCCCATGAATCGCATTAATCCACCGTGATCGCAACCGAAGATGAGTGGCTGAGATTGCTCCTCGCGTTCTCTTAAATTGATATGCTTCTCGCATGAACCTTCCTCTACACATATAAATACATGCATAGCTGTAAAATTTATTTGTGTAACTATTGTCCAAAGCATAAACTGTTGTTCTAATATATTTATTTTTTAAGGGGTCTATATAAGTAGTGTTTCTATACATGTGACTTATGATTATTCATCTCTCTCATAATACAAGTGGATGTATTGTTTTTCTAAAATATAAAATGATGCATGTGGAATTTTATAGGTTCATAATTCCTTGTCAATAGATATAGGGATACTTGATTTTGTGATAAAACTTAGTGATTCTTTAGTACAATACTTATATGATGCTTTCTAATGTTTATTTATTCAAAATTGCTTCAAGTTTTGATCCATCTTTGTTAGTATAGTTGTTTGTTACTTGGTTTTAGATTGTTTTTTTCCAAAATTTGGTACTCCTTTTTTTGTTAATATAATTGTTTTCAAATATGGATTAAAGTGAAGGCGTTCTTGAACTATATGGTATGTTCTAACAAAAACCACACTTCTTTAATTTTTTTTGGTTAAACAGTTTGGTTAGTCTTATCTTTATTCGGTTTGGTTTGGGTTATTTTTTTTTTTACGGATTTGACTTTTAACAGGATAAGCCAATGTATAGTTATTTCTTTATACTACTAACTCTTTTGAAACTCAGATAATATTCATTTTTTAATCCATTCGTATCCTTTTTTTTTGGCTTTCATACAACTCAGTATGTGAAAGTGCTATTTTATGCTTTAGGCCATCCGTAGCACCAATCTTTCATTTCATACATTCAACCTTTCATGCCATCTCTGCATCATATCAACTTTTCTCATCCTACCCTGAACCCTCAAGTAGAGTACCACAAACATTTTATACCCTCCTAGGCTCCTACCCTGGGAACTTTTTATATTATTTTAATATATATTTAAGAGAGAGAGGGTTTGGAAGCCCGTTGCCGTACCCGCTAGGGGCGTAACACCAACCTTTGGTACCCATTGAACCTACTGCCCAACCCACGGTGAACCCGGGTTGTGGTACGCATGGCCTTAGTAATGTAATTGTGACATGCATTACTTGACTAGCTTTTACGTATCGTAAAAGTGCTAATTTTTGTGTTGGGAGCCAATGAGATTGAGATGGCTGGTGCAAGTAAATGGAAATTCAGATAGGATTTGGGGGACAAAGAAATCCAAAAAGAATCTAATGAACACTTTGAAGCAATTATGGTTTGTTATTGTGTTTGTACTAGATCACAACTTGGTTTGGTTTTTTCCTTATAACCTTTCAAGATTCTATACTTAAGATAACAAGTTTTCGGCAATGTGAACAGATCTAGAGTAAAAGATAAGTGAATTGGTAAGATTAGGTGATAAAGTAATAGAAAAAGTAAATTTTTAACAAGATATAATTAAGCAAGAGAGCTAAAGAGGTTTTTATTTATTTATTTATTTATAACTGGTTTATGATTGTATGTGTAAGATTTTCAATTAAATGTCTTGCTTTGCTCTCAAATGTTTGATTGTTACTCTTGCATATTATGATGACACAACAAATACGAGATATGCACACAACACATTGCTCCAAAACAGGCTATATGCAATGCTCTTTACGATTCCCATGTCATTTAGAATTACGCTATGGGTGGTGTCGATGATTGTTCTTTGTACAATGTTTGACACTACTTTCTAAACCAAGGGAGATACAAAGTCTACAAATCTCAAAAGAAGTATTGAACTGGTAGAGGTCGTTTTACAAACAAGTTAAGTCAGTTGAGCTAGTTTTTATAATTTTAATTGTTTAGCATTGAACTCAAAGTTCCACATGGATTTGGTGAAGTATATGTTTACATTGTTATTCATTAGCCCTTGGATTGAACGACACTTTTTTTTTCATTAATTGATAAAGTTCAAATATGAACTCATCTATCATTGTGAATGTGAGGACAACTAAGAGTGCGCCACATGACATATTCAATCTGAATATTTATGTATTATTCAAACTGAATAACACTGCATTCAGTGATGTGATGATGGAGGAAAAAGTAGTTATTGGTGGTTGTAGTAGTAGTCTACGATGGTAGACAATGGTGAATGTATATTTGGAGGTTGTTGCATCAACAATGGTGGAAGTACAGGTAGTGAGTGATGGACCTATTAAGGACTGAGGAGGTCCTGCACACCCACTCACTTGATTATTTCAAAAGAAAAAAATTTAGAATAGTAAAGGTGCACATGGTTAATTTTGAGAGTGTCCTGGAATTTTTTTAAACAAATTTTATAACAAAAATCCATGTTTGCGGTACGGTCATGATTTATTGAAATAAAAGGCGTTCCAAATTCGTTTCCACTTTTTGTTGATTGTCGTCTTATAAATTATCATGTTCTTAATAGTTTTTTTTTTTTTTTCTCTGATGCAACGATATATAAATTAAAAGACCTAAAAAAACATAGATTAACATTATCAAATACTATTAAAATGTTTTTTTTATGAAATCAACCAAAAAATAAAATAAGTTCCTTCTAACAATGAAATTTAGCTAAAAACATGTTGGGAATAAGATGTAGTCTTGTGTTTTACAAGTAATGTTGATTCAATATGAGAAAAATGTTTTCTTCCCAAGATCAACATAATTGGTTTTCCCTCATCGATTTTTCCTTTGACTAAACATGCGACTTTGCAAGCATTTGATCCATCTTAAAAGTGATTCAAGAAAATTCATGGGTTCACCACTAGAGATAGTGTTGGCTGGTAGACGATGGTGATCGGAGAGGATGTAAAGATGGTGGATAGTTGTGGTAGAGGGGGATGATGTAATTAGGTAGTTGTGGCCAACATGTTACGATGGTAGTGGCCGATGGTGGTGGTGGTTATGTTGCAGCTGGATGATGATGGTTGTCGAAGGTAATGGAGGAAATTATACAATGGTCAATGGAGATGGTCAATGATGGTGAAGCAGCAGCTAGTGACCACGGCGGTGATGGTGGACGCCAATGACCATGAAAGCCAAGATTGTATTAAGGTCACATCAAAAGTGGACAAATTGTTAATTTTATAGTTTCTATTTTATTTTTATCCCATCTTGTTTCACCTATTTTGATGGAACAAAAAAGCTTTTCTTTTCTCCCACCTTATCGGCTTATCCCATCCACTCCTAGTTATTGTTTAGTCCTACGTTGTGGAAAATATGGGACAATGGATTTTGTCCCATACTTTATCAATCTCTCAAACGCAACAAGAAAGTGGAAGAACCTAAGAAAGGTGGTGCAATTTTATGGCGACAAAGATCAAATCACCAAATACAAAATCATTAGGCACAATCGATGGTAAATAATGAAGAAATGAAGAAAATATTAAAAACGTATATAATTAAGTTACTTTTTTAATGTACAATATAATTTAGTCATCTTCATTTTAGAAGGAAGAACAAAATTTTCTTAATCAATAAATAAAGAAATCCATTAAGGATATTTATAATTAAGTTTAAGCTATCCTTTTTGAATGTATATAGTTAAGTAATCTTTATTTAAAAATGAAGCACTAGTTTTTTATATAAACTTAAGAAATGATTAAAATAATTAGAATCACAAATAGGAATACCATAAAAAATTATTTAGGTGTAATCAGAGTTGCTTAAAAAACCGGTCAATCCGATCCAAATCAAACCCCCTGGGTGTAATTGTATATATTTTTAAACTATTATAATAATAGTGATCAATCCGATCCAAAATGTATTACCAAACATAAACTAAATATTAAATATATTTAAAAAAAATGGCGGGTATTCGGTGTAACCGTTCCAAAAAATAAGAACCGAAATAGGTTTTGATCAGTTCTATATTTTAGAAACCGAAACCGTAACCAATCACATCGGCTCCAAAGGCAGATATCCGGTTTCGATGCCCACCCCTAATTTCAGATCGTATTTATAAGTGTTAGAGAATATCTTAACCATCTTGACCCTTTAATCATTCGGCACCAAATAATCAAAAGATACCACCACTTCAAAATTTCTAGATCTGAAATTGCATATTATAGTTTTGTTATTTTTTTAAGAGTAAACTACAAATTTCGTCCCTGAGGCTTACACAAAACAACGAAATTGGTCCCTGAACTTTGAAAAATACACTGAGTATTCATAAGGTTTCTATTTTGCTTTGAAAGTAGTCTCTGGTCACTAACATCGTGAGTGACTCAGTTAAATAAGGGTACTTTTGTCAAAAATGGATAAAGAAGGGTCAAAGTGAACATTAATCACTCACTCTCTCTCTCTCTCTCTCACCTAAACCCCTTCACGCAGTCACTGGAACTAACACTTATAAATACGACTTCACACTCAGATTCAAGTTTTTGTTGAGATGCCCAAAATCATGCCCAGGAAGACCGATTTTTTTTTTTCTTTTCAAACCGGTTTATGAAAGATCCATTTTTTTTCTAACCGAAACCGGTTCCATCGGTTACACATTTTCATGCTCAAAACTAGATTAGATCCAGAAAGGATTTTATCAAAACCGATTCTTTTGGGAAACATGAAAAACCGGATGGGATTTTTATTATTATCTTGTACATCTCTCTACCTCATACTCCCATAACTCCATAATGTAACAAATGATTTTAAAGCCCAAAGCCCCAAATGCTATGTTGTCTTCCTATTCTATCCTCGGCCCACACAACTGAACCCGAAACCACAATCCCCGACCTCAAGCCAGTCGCTGGTCTGCCTCCTTGCCAGTACGGCCACCCTTGCTCATAGAGTCAGTCATGGTGACCATCGATTGGTAAGTTGTTAGAACTTGAAATTAAATAATTCGTTACAATTACTGGGTCCTTTAATCGACATTTGATATTTATGTTGTATGATGATGCAATTGCCAATTTCCAATCCTCGAATCTAAATTCAATTTGTGAATCATTCAGATTCCATATTTCCATCCATCAATCCTCCAGATCTTCAACAACTTTGCTGCTATTGTTTAGCAAAAAGGAGCTTTGGAGGAGTGCTTGCTGATCCTCTGTAACCAAGTTAAATGCATCATTTGAAGTTATGCTGAAAAGATCGAATCTTTCATCAACTCATGTTCTCAAAACCCTAAAATCTTTAAAGAAATCATCCCATATCAACTCCTTATGTACTTCAGTGGGAAGTAATCCTGGGAATTGTGTTGGTGGAAGTTGTTCATCAGAGTCCGAAACGGATTGGGTTAGCTTGCTAAAGCCTTTCGATATCGAACAACTTAGGAAATCCCTTAATAGAATCACCCCACTTCAGCTTCAGAAATTGCTTAAACTCCCCCTTGATGTATCAACTTCACTTGAGATATTCAGTTGGGCGACTACACAGAAAGGGTATTCTCATACTTTTGATGTGTATTATGCTTTGATTGATAAAGTTGGGGCGACCGGAGAGTTTAAGGCCGTTGATCGATTGTTGATGCAAATGAAAGAGGAGGAGATAGTTTTTCAAGAGACGCTTTTCGTTATGGTCATGAGGCATTATCAGAGAGCCGGTTTACCTGGTCAAGCTACCAGGTTGCTTTTGGAAATGAGGGCGGTTTTCTCGTGCCAACCGACCTCTAAATCGTATAACACCGTGTTGGACATATTGGTCGAAGGAGGTTGTCCGAAAGTTGCACCCAACGTGTTCTATGAGATGCTTCAAAGAGGCATTGCTCCTGACGTTTTCAGTTTTGCCATTGTGATGAAAGCGCTTTGTTCCGTTAACGAGGTTGATTCCGCTTGTACCCTTTTAAGAGACATGACGAAGCACGGATGTGTGCCAAACGCAATTGTTTATCAGACGCTAATGCACGCCTTGTGCAAGGACGATAGAGTGGACGAGGCATTGAAGCTTTTGGAACAGATGATACTCATGGGGTGTACGCCTGATGTCGAGACTTTTAATGATGTCGTCTATGGCCTTTGCAGGGCGAATCGGATCCACGAGGCTGCAAAGTTGGTCGATAGGATGTTTCTTCGTGGTTTCGTCCCGAATTCCTTAACTTATGGGGTTCTGATCCACGGGTTGTGTCGAACGAAGCAAGTGGACGAAGCCAAGGCTCTGCTTAGCAAAGTGCCTCAACCGAATATCGTCATGTTTAACACGTTGATTAACGGGTTCGTCATGAACGGGCAGTTTGATGAGGCTAAAAGGGTTCTGAGCGATTGCATGTTGGGTAACGGATTTCAGCCGGATACGCATACGTACAACACGCTCATTCGTGGTCTCTGTAAAAACGGTAGTTTGGTTTCAGCTCGTGATTTGATGAAAGAAATGGCAATTAAAGGTTGTGTGCCTAATACGATCACTTACACAATCTTGATCGATGGGTTTTGCAAGAAACAGAGGTTAGAGGAAGCAAGTGAGATAATGCATGAAATGTCTGAAAATGGGTTCAGTTTAAACACGGTGGGATACAATTCCATCATACATTCTTTATGTAAGGTCTCCAACATCCTTGAAGCTCTACACATGTTTGATGACATGTGTACCCAAGGATGCAAACCCGACATTTTCACTTTTAACTCGTTAATCCATGGGCTGTGTGAAGCCGATAGGATGGAAGATGCCTTGAAAATGTTTCAGGATATGGTGGTGGAGGGTGTTGTTGCTGATACTGTAACTTACAACACTTTGATCAATGCTTTTTTGAAGAGAGGTGCGATTCCTGAAGCTTTCAAGCTCGTAAACGAGATGTTATTTCGTGGATGCCCACTTGATGAAGTCACGTATAACGGCCTAATAAAGGCGCTTTGCAGAGACGGAGCTGTTGAAAAAGCGTGGGGGTTGTTCGAGGAGATGGTGGAAAAGGGTCTGAACCCGAGTACGGTTTCGTGCAATCTTTTGATCAATGGATTGTGTAGAACTAATAAAGTGCAACAAGCGTTTGATTTCCTGAAGGATATGGTGCATCGTGGGATGATTCCTGATATCGTAACTTATAACAGCTTGATTAACGGATTATGCAAGATGGGTAATGTTCAAGAAGCCGTGAAACTGTTTGAAAACTTACAGTTTAGAGGTACGAGTCCTGATGCGGTTACTTATAATACTTTGATCTTTTCGTATTGTAAAGAAAACATGCTTGATGATGCATATTTGTTTTTGAATAGAGGTGTTGCTAATGGCTTTGTACCTAATGATGTAACATGGTATATACTGGTGTCTAGTTTTGTCAAAGAGGGGACAGATTTGGAATAGCACTGTAAGAGTAATAGAATTGTGATCAGATGAAAATCTTGATTGGTGTTAAGACGATTGTTTTACATATAGCGTTATATCCACAATTTGATGGATCCAATTTTTTAGAATTCAGTTGTTTTGTCCTTGCTAGATGTTCTTTAAAACAACTTTATTCTTTTATATGGATTGTAACTATTGATAAGAATTTTAAGGATCATTAACAACAGCAGCTACATGGAACTTAAAAGGGGCCCGATAAGACTGTGACTTTCATGAACTTCTTACTGAATGTTTCGAGCGTGTTACAAGTTTCTGTCATCGACTTCTGTGACATGGAGCTTTATCAGACGACTGAACCTTTTTGCAAGATCCTCGATGTGCTGGACGCTTCAGCTACTCTGTGCAAATGCGGAAGTCAATGACATGGATATGGGTTTATTGGTCCATTAGCCATCAAACATGTGATTCTTCTAATTACTAATTAGTTTGATTTTTCTGATGACAGTTACAGACTTCATCACTATTGCGGCTTGAAATTGTTTATAATTCTCGTCTGCTCTTCAAAGGTCAGTTATTTGTCTCTTTGCTCTTCTAAATTGTTAAGTTTTGGCGTTTTACACCTGAGACATTTGCTTCTTCTAATTAATATGAAAGCGTAGAAGTCACGCACCTTTGTATGTTATTTATTTATTTCATTGTGTACTGAGAAATTGTACAGGGTAAATCGTAGTTCTACAAAGTTAATGAACAAACACATTCTCCTCGTTTCACCTTCGAATTTTTGTTAGACTAATTTAACTTCCTGTGTTAAAATATGAAAACCGTATTGAGAACTTGTTACGCTGTTAAGAAAATCTGTCGAATGGGTTCGATGATGTTGGCTAACAACAGTTGGTCATTCTAACTTAGGGAGTTAGGGGCTGTTTACCCAGTGCTTACTGGTAATTCTAAACACTTTGTTTCAACTTACCGGGTAAAATTGTAGTTCATTAAAACAGCATCTTACGGAGCTTTTTTTATCCAGTAAGCACCTACCGTGTAGGAGTCGTTATTCTGACTTACCGGGTAAGACTCTTGGTACTTGTTATAGCTCTTACTCGATAAGATTTTCAATCATCATCATCATGTTTGTTCGATGAGGGAAAGTGACCTGGTAAGCACTTATTGTCCAGTTAGTTTTCTAATGTTTTTTGTGCGGGTAATTGCTGAATGCAGTTCAGTTGGTATAAGCAGCTTATTGAACAATTTAACCATAAGGTGTGGACCAAATTAGAAGCAAAACATATGATTTGATTATAAAGAAACATGTTTCCCAACTAATGTAGAAGCAAAACACATGATCATTTAGATCACCAAAGTAGCCTAAACTAAGCTACCATCGTGATTAATGATCCATGCCTGTTCACCTTTAGAAACACTTAGCAACAAAGAAAATTACTATCAGAGTATCAATCAATCAACAGTTTCACTTTCACATATTGACTAATACCACTATAACCATTATTTTACTTTCGTTTGACATTTTTTAAAACTTTCATGACCTTTCTTTGCTTCATCTTGTTCGGTTAAAGGTTTGCCTGTGTGGTTTCTTAATAAATTTCAAGTTATTTCCATTCCCTAACAACTACTTTCACAATGTGATGTAACCTTTTCTCATCATTTGCAACCTCTTGCATGTTTTCCCCACTGTCACCAAGGAACTTCACACATTCTTATATATGTTATCTCTTAGAGTGAAGCATTCATTGCCCAATGCTGCAGACGTGGATGCTGATTTTGTTCAACCCTTCTAATCATCCCAAGGTTTTTTTTAATACGGCATTCGCTCTCAGTTTTTTACGTGTTGCTTCAGTACCTCATTTATATATTAAAACACCCATTGCCATTTGCTGGTTTGTTCTCTTATTTGGTCACTATTTTTTTATTTCGACATCAAGCCTTTTGCCATCCAATAGCCCCATTATGATGATCATGTTTCTAACATGTTTATGCAGAGAAAATGAGATATTGCATGTTGTTTAATAGGAACCACTAAACGTATAACCATAAATTGCATTTACAAAATGACAATCTCGTTCAACTCCTTGGAAAAGGTCTCGTATGGATAAGGTTAGTCCTCACAAATAACAGCAAATGGTTCTTGTTATGCTTATTTTCCAACCCTTTTCTATATTAGTGTGGTTGTTTTTTTTTGGAAGAGGTATCCCATACCACATTGGACCTAGACTAATCCTCGGCAATTTTGGGCCGAAGCCCGACTGCTAAAGCATGCAGCCTGGGGTCGAAGCCGCATACCTCCAGAATGCGTCCCCAGGGCTCGAACTCGGGTTCACCACTATGTAGTGCCCAAGCCTTACCACTAGGCTAACACTCCTTTGGTGTGTGGTTGTTTATATGGTTAAGTGTATTTGGTCATCTTCACACTTTGCTTAGATATAGAGGATCACTGCTCCAGCCTCCAAGGTCTATGTCAATTTACATTGCCTAGTTATCTAATTATATGAAATAACCTTTTTGAATGTTAACCATCTCTTAGTCATATTTGTACCAAGATATTTTTTGTGAATATTAGTGCATTTATTTAAAGGGTTGATTTGGTAACGGATGAACATCAAGCTATAATCTTGAAAGCAAATTCATTGGAAGGGGATTTTTCACGCGAAAAGATAACTGAAAGCACAAATTTTGAGTTTATTGTTGCTGGCTATGGAGAAGCAATTGATCAAAGCAGTAGTTCTTCTATTGAAGAACAATCAACAAGGATGTAAGGTTTTCTATGCCGTAAATTCAAGAAGCTCTTTGGATTTTCTTTTACACGACCTAACATGGGACTAATAGTTGCATAGGAATCGCACAATCTCAAATACATACGGCTTGACTTTTTTGCGACTTGTTAGGGGCTGTTTACCAAATGCTTATTCGGTAAGTGCTTTCACCGCCCTCAATGAGTTCTATCTGTTTCTCTCTAGTTGTTTGGTTAATTCTGCCAATGTCGGGTTTCTTTGTGGCATGTTTTAGTGCGCTATCACCCAACATCCTAATCAAGGTCTTCTTGGTTGCCGGAATAATGGGTTTTTTTTTTCTGTTCTATTTTTGGGTACTTCATATTAATAATGACATTACCCGAATACTGGATTTTTATGCATCATTTGAGCCTATTTAGATACCTAGGTCGAAGCTTTTCTGTTAAACAAGTTTGGAGGAGAGTAGGGAAGCTGGAGGTGTCTCGAAATATTCCGATGATCGATGCTTGAATTGTTTTTGGAAGGTGTCCTAGGCTATGCTCAAAGTAACCCTAGCAAATTATAGCTGTAAGACATCAACCCTTGATAAACTGAAAGACCACAATTGTTGTTGACGCCTGAAATAGAACCTTGGGCAGATGGGATATTCTACCACACCCCTTTCTCAACCACTACGCCACTACCCGTGTGGCTTCGATGCTTTATTTATGATTCGTAATTATATATTATATTGACCCAGGTCGTTTAAGAAACCGTCAAATCAATCTGAACCGTTTAAATTAATTGAATTTGAATGGTCCAGATCAAAAGTTGCAATCTCACACTCCTCCACCACTCCTATTTTCACTCCTGAACTCCCCTTCTTTACTTCTTCACGATCGACTCAACTCCCCATCTCCACTATCCCTGATTTCTCTCTGCTTCTCCAAAACCAATTCTCCAAATCCGTTTCATTCTCCCTTTCACACCACTTTCTCCAAAATTCCCTACAAAAACCTCCATTTTTCTCTCTCATAACTCAAAAATTGATTCATCAGATGTCTGCTTTCTTCACATCACAATTCATTATCTTCTTCTTCTTATTCTCTTTTGCTTTTCTTCAGGCGTTTCAACCGCCGGAGCGCCGCCGCTGATCGACGGCGAGGTCAATGACATCCGTCACTGGCAGCTTCTGTACTACCGGGATGAGTTCGGTGACCGTCGCGATAATGTAAGCATGATATCCAGTAATCAATCTCTCAATGTTTCCCGAGATAGATTTTGGAGAAAGAAGCTCAAATAATCGCTGGATTAGGAGCATGATATCCAGTAATCCATCGGTACGAATCAATCATTTAATTATTTCAATGTTTTTTCTCAAATTGTGTTGAATTTTGGATGAATTTTTGGTTGCGATTTGAGCAGAGACGGAGCTCATTGACGATTGTTGAAAAGTTGTGTGCTGCATTGATATAGAAAATGACCTGTTGTTTTTCTTTGCTTCCAGGATCGTATCTATTCGTTATAATTGAACGAAATTGTGGGTCATCCCAATCTAAAGTTTCAAAATAAAAAGTCTTTCCTTGCAATTATTCCGTGAAAAACTTTCCTGATGAACAGGTGAAATTACTCACCTGTTGCTGTCTTTGTTTTTGATTTGTTTTTTACTGGTTACAGCATGTGTAATATGTTACATCCATTTCTGCAGAAAAAAATGGACTCTGAATTTTCAGCCATGTTAAAAGTTGCAGTGAAGACTCTTGGCCTCTACTTCTCATATGATGTTAACATAACACTAAGGTCCATCTTTTTCTATAAATTATGAAGTGATAAATTTTGCACCGATTCAAATTTACAAAGCATTTCGTATATGCATAAGCAAAATAAGCCAAATCCTAGACGTATGCATGATGCATATAAGCTCATTTCATTTATTTATTTATTTGTTCTTTCTTCTCATCAGCATAAATACCTATATGAAACAAGGAAAATAATAATGAATATCCTCATGCCATGAAAAAGCAACAGGATACTAAGTCTATGTTTTCTAGCAAGACGTTTTAAGCATTATGTGTGATGAAGGATAGGAAGGATCGGAATTAGTTAAGCAGTCCCTGCATAACAGACAAGTGATGATCTTTATTCAGACATATAGTTTAACTGTCTTTTTTCTTTTGGAAAAGGTTCATCTAGGCTTTGCCTAGACTACATCGTTGGCAATTTGGTAAATAAATTACAGCCATCTGAGACTAAGCCTAGCCACAGAATGCTAATGCCTGGACTCAAACCCGGGGTAGATGCGATTGTAACACCTTAGGCGTATCCCATATTGGCTGTGGACAGGAGTGATGCTGGGTGTTATAAGTAATATCTTGGCCTTCCTAACAACAACGCGTTTTGGGGCCACACGGGCTGCAGGTTCTTGGAACGCTGCAGTTAAGCGTGCTAGGGTGGGAGTAGTACCAGGATGGGTGACCTCCTGGGAAGTCCTCACCAGGTAGCCAGAAACAAAGCCGTGAGCCGGTGGGGCAAAGCGGACAATATTGTTGTTGAGGTAGGCGGGATGTTACAGTGATATTCCACCACATCCCCCTAGGCCTTTTGCCAAACACCGCCCTTAACTGTTAGCCGTAGGATGATATGTTGAAATTGAACTTGAGATTCCTCAAGTATAATGCAAAAGATGAGTACTTAAAACCTTATATACCTGCATCAATAAGGTTTTTTGTGGCCTGAAAATCAATTCAGTATGGTCCAGTAACATCAAATATCTCCTTCTCGCTCGCTCCAATGCAACATATAGCTGTTGAAGCCCTGCCTAATGCCAGCTTATGCTGCTTTGGCTTCTCCAAGTAAACAGACTCACTGTCCACAAGTTCAAGCTTCTCTATAGCTGGGCTACAGAGTACAAACCAAAGGAATTATTTAGACGATAAACACCATAAGCTTATTAGGATGATACTAATAATATATTAACTAATAATGCTTCCTTGGTGGAGCGATTGGTGTTGTTGAATATGAGGATGGAACACCTGGCAACAGAGGCAGACGTGATCTCTCCAGCCATCTTGCAGTTCAAGTTTTATTTAGACGAGGTACATTCTGGTTATGTAACATTCAATTCATGAAATGACTATCCAAAAGAAATAAATATTGGAATCAATATCTTTTATAGATTACAAGACACAAAAAGGCAATATTGAAAAGCAGTGGAATCCCATTTACCTAAATGAAACGAATTTGAGTTCATCCATTCATTATGGTGGCCAAGAAGTTTACTCTTAAAATAACCAAACAGTGAGCATCTTTCACCCTTTTTGCTACATATTAATACCTAATTGCTAAAACTAACGTCTTTAATATGCTTTTTGGTTAATTAGTTCTAGAAAGTTGGATGCGATGAGGATCCAAAAGAGAGCACTGCTTGCGAGGGAAATTGGCTGCAAGTTAACAATTCATCATGCATAAGGATTGAAGTCGGATTCAATAACTTTCATATATGAGTTTTTTCTCATTTCTTTTTGTGTAATTGATGAACTAGGTCCAGATTCAAAAAGGTCAGCAAAATGGATGCCTCAGTTCTTAATGGCAGAAAGGGGAAGCGATGGTGATGATAAGTGTAAACAATCGTTATCTTTCAAGAAAATTATCAAGAGAAAGGTATCTTTGGTTTCTTGATTGACTTTTTATGAATAATCCGATGAATTGTTAAGGTTTTTACGGATTGTTATTTTTATATAGTTCAGTGGGTAATTTTTGACCACTTAAACCGATCATAATTTAATTTCCATGGATTTATTATCGGTTAATTTGGGTTTTTGTTTGTTTCAATTGGTTTTAATTGTATATATGTCAAGCTATATTGATGCATTCTTTAGCATGATAGCATCTATGACCACTTTAAACTTCATAATTTAATTTATGATGCTAAGAGGATTCCTTTTCTTTTTATTTGGTAGTGGTGTTTAAATATTTCTTTCAAGTATGTAATGATCTTGTACGTAAGTGCCAGTGAACTAACATAGCCTCAGAATTGGTGAGAAGAAGGTTGATGTCATGGATGCAATGAACACTCTGCTTTTGAAACTCTAAAACTAGATGTTGATGTTATTTTGTTAGTTATTCTTTATTCCCATGGTATATTTTCAGGTCAAGTTGGAGAGAGATACTAACCAAGGAATGGCGTATTCTGTGTTGTTAATATCGGCGATATATCATCGATATATTGAATATCGTTGCTTCTGGAAATATCGGTACATATTATCGCGATATTTGCGATTTTGACTAAAAAATCAGTTCGAGATAACCAATATTTTTTCGGTCATGAGATTCTTTATATGACCAATACTTTCTATTCTTTCTACCGTTCTTCATCTTCTTTCAATTAGCTGGTTATCAATCTGCCTCAAGTTACACAGTTAATAGTTAGGGCAGTCTGATTTTTTTACTTATATTCACCGATCCATGCGGATCTTTGTTCTCCAAGTTACACAATTAGTAACATCTTGCCTTTTTCAATCAATCTTTCATTGTGGTTGTTCAACATATACTTCAATTTTTTCCGAGTATAGGCTCCTTTGAAATAATTTGGTATGTTGACTTGTGTTCAAGTTATTTTAAAGTGCTTTCTACTAATTCATATTTTTGTGAATACTTGTGTCTTGAAAGAGACATACAAGGCTGCTAATCATAGAACAAAATAGATGCTATAAAAGGTATGAAACAACTTTGACTTACTGTCACACATGTTCGAAATCTTTATATTTTCCATCAGTTGTTTTTATTTAAAAACAATGTAAAACCGAGTTATTTATTCTCTATGTTCTTTTTAATGACTTAATGTTGAATCCTACAACTGTTTTTTGGCATGCTTTTTTGGTAGTGATTTGTTTGAGTATTATATAAGCAAACTATATGTTGCTTCCATTCATACTATTTAACCTAAAGACAGATTGGTTCCTAGATTCGCAAAATAGAAGTCCAACAGATGATGAAGGTATACTTTCTTGCTCCTATTCTTACATATGCTATATCTGAAAAGTTCTCTATTCTTTCTTTATATAGGCATTAGAAAAGGAGAGAGAGATGAAGCTTAGCAATTCCGAAGAATCGTATTGACCATTTATTAAAGGAGAATATTTGAAGTTGTAAACTGCCAATTTTGGGCATGGATATGTATAGTTGTGCTTAGAATACATCTCATTTTTATCAAGTACGTTTAGTTTTATAAAGTCGACATTCTGATGATATGGTTGGTTATCAAATTGAATTAATACCAAATTGTTTCCAACGTAGTGGCTAAGCGCCTCAATTGTAACTATGCACGCATCCGTTGGTGGCCCGGGTTCGAATCCCACATGCCACTTTTTTTATTATTGATCTCCATTTTTTTAACAAAACTTAGAATGATTTTTTAATACTTTTAAATTAATAGTATGTCATTTTAAATACTTATACATTTTAATTATTTATCTTAATTTTTATTAAATTTAGATTTATTCTATATTTGGTTGTCTTTATGTATTAAGTTCACTTTTTGTGTCAAGTCAAAGATGTTTGAAATCTAACAACTTAAATAGTTGTTTTAGTTAAAAACTCACCACACTTTGCTATAAAAAATCGTGGATGAAAAGTGCACATGCCAACCAATTAACTTGTGGTCCTAATAAACTGTGTTTCGTTAACTCATAAAACTTACCAAATATTACAGCTCGTTCAATCGTTTGGACACAAAGTGGAAATATCAAATAATTGAAACTAAATTAAAACATGTCATATACCCGGCCTACGGACGGTACGATACTAGTTATTGACGAAGCAAAATCAAAAAGGACATACAAAGTTTGAACAATTTGGGAATGATGATAATAATTGTCGGTAGGCTGTAATATTTTTTTTATATGTTATAAATGATGATAATAATTGTAGGTATATTTTTTTTGAAGGGAATGAAAATAAATTTTGTATACATCTATTTATAATTTGCACAAAATTTTTGGTATTCTGAAATTACTAATGGAAATGATTATTTCTTTTGTTTAATTGGTTTATTGTACTTTATTCCTGGCAAAATAAACTGTATTTCTTTTGTCGTTGATAAAGCGTGGGGGGTTGTTTGACGAGATGGTGGAAAAGGGTCTGAACCCGAGTATAGTTTCGTGCAATTTTTTGATCAATGGCTTGTGCATAACTAATAAAGTGCAACAAGCTTTTGATTTCTTGAGTGATATGGTGCATCATATGATGATTCATGATATACCTTACCCGGTAATATTAGTTTGTTCAAACAACATCTTATGGAACATTTATATTTATCTCGTAAGCACTTACTTGGGTATTTGTTACGCGCTTACTCGGTAAGATCCTCAATCATCATCATGTCTGTTCGATAAGGTAAAGTAAACAACCGTATTAGTGTTGTCCAATTATTATTTAATGTTTTTGGTACGGGTGATTGTTGAAGCAAAAGCTATGGACCAAATTCGAAGCAAAACATATGATTTTAAAGAAATATGTTGTTGTCCCAACTAATTTAAAAGCAAAACATATGATGATAATACAAATGCTCACTTTGTAAGGTAAGTGTCACTCTAGAAGCATCTGGTAAATGTCCTTTTGTATGGACGAAATAGAATGGTTTTGTTTTTTACTCAACTTTTGGCACGTAAACAATCGGAACATGTAATGTATCTCACTTTACTTGTTTTCTGGTTTATTAGAAATTCGGTCCAACAATATCTAAGTCTTCCAAGTTTTTGATGAATGAAATAAAGTATCTTAATTTAAACATTTACCTTGATTTTTTTCCCAAGTTTTGCAATCAATGATGTCGATTCATTTATGATTTTTATATATAAGATATAAAATTAGCATAATGGTTATTTTCTTATTTTTGGTGTTGTAAATAATCATGATTAAATATTTTTATGCCTTTTTTTTCTCAATTTTTGATACATTACAAATTTTAATTGGGGAAAGTCTAGAAAACCCATCGAACCTTTTAATCTTAAATGATTTAAGTCCTTGAATTTTTTCGTCTTTGAATAAATAATTTATAAATTTTTTAATACCAATTATTTTCTTTATGACCTAAAAAATGTTGCTAGTAAATAAAAGGATGAGTCAGAGTAAAAGAAAATTTTTAATCATTAAACTGTAAAATACTACAATAAAGAAGTAAAAGATCAAAATTTTAAAAATTCACCTTCATCTTTTAGAGGTTATCTAATTTGGATATTACAATTATATTACTAGAATATTCATTCAATGTAATTTATAAAATATTATTTATATCTTTTAAATATTTAATTTAAATTAAATTTATTGGTTGAATGGATAAAAATAATTAATCACTCGTAAATAATAATTTAAGAATATTTCTAAATTTAAAAATTTTTATTATCTCTCATAATTTCTTATTTTAAAATAAATTTAAGGAATTGGTAAAACAAAAAAAATCCCAAAACATTTGAGAACCTCTTGAAGATGGTTTTAGCCATTTTCCCCAAGGCTATGCTATGTTTGGCAAACTAACTGATAAACTAGTTGTTAATTGATAAGCTAACTAGTAGCTCATAAGTTAGCTTATAAACAAATTATGTTTAAAAAAAAACTAGCTTATGAATATGGAAAGGTAACGTTTGGTACGCAGACTGGATGGGACGGGATGGGACTGGACAGGACATAACTAAACTAATTGTCTGTCCTACGTTTGATATCACTAGAACAAGGTTGGACTAATTGACTATTTGCGTTTAGTATACAGGACAGGACGGAACAAAACTTTTAAAATGACTAAACTACCCTAACATGAATTTTAGAGGGTGTTTGGGAGGGCTTATTTAAAATAACTTATGACTTTTGGCAAAAGTGCTTATTAACTTATGTGGTGTGGAAAATGAGTTTTTTAAAAAATGTTTGGATTAGCTTATTGATGTGGCAGAAAATTATAAGCTGATAAGTTGTTTTTTAGTGTTTGTTAAATTTAGCTTATTTATGCAAAATGACCAAAAAAAGACATACTTTCATATTATAAAGTATTTGTTTTTTAGCATATAACAATTTGTTTTTCTTTACTTATAATAAAATCATTGACCAAAATTTATATTAAAAAATTTATATTAAAAAAAGTTATATCATTAACGATTTATTGGAAAATATTAAAAATATATAAATATCAATTACTCTGAAAATTCATAACAATCACAGCAGAAGGAGGCGATAATAATTTCGAATTTATAAATATTAATTAAATTGAAAATATATAAATCAATTAATAATTTGGAAAACAGGCGACGATGTCAAATGATAAAAACAAGGGTAACAAAATTAAGGCTATAATTGTAATTTGGTTTCTTAGGTTGATAAGCAGTTTCTGATAAGTTAGAAGGATGTGACTTTTGAAAAACAACTTATTAGCTTCTCTAGGATGAAATAAGTAGCTTTTCAAAATGCTCATCCAAACACCTTAAAATGACTTATTTGCTTTTGTGGGATGAAATAAGTCATAAGCACCCCAAAATAAGCTCTCCCAAACACCCCCTTAATATTTTTACCTAATAATAATAATAACTATTATTATAAATAGGGAGAATTACACCTATATCCTTACAAACTTACGAAACTACATATATATCCTTATAAACTTCTAAACTACATCTATATCCTTACAAAAGTTAGGTAATTACACCTATATCCTTATACCCAATTTATGTATTTTTAAACTATTTTAAAATCAATAATAAATATCTCTAATACAATTTAAATGTTAAATTCCTAATCTACCCTTACCCTTTAAATCAAAATCAATCAAATTCTATCCACTTCCAAATTAGAGGACATATACTTTTTCTCCTAATTAGATGTAGTACAGTCGTACACCGTGTTCTTCAAAATCCATCAACAGATCGATCTCTTCCAATCAAGAATCGATCAACAATTTCATCAGATGGGCGCTTTCTAAATCGAAATCGATCAATAGATCGACTTCCTCAAATCAAAATCCACGCCTACTTGTTCTTCCTGATCTTCGATTGCTAAATCAATTTTCATCTTTTTGTGAAATTGGCGCATACTGTTATTCCGATTGATGATTTTCCTATTGCGATTTTGATTGCTAAATCAATTTCATCTTTTTATGTAATTTTCATCTAAGATGCTAAAAACCTTTTTCACTTTGATCTGGCCCAAGTAAGCTCTTGGAACCTCAAATACCAATGTTGTAATCCAAAAGCTTCATGCTCTTTTTCATAATTAATATAAAATTGAATGCTTAACCTTTAGATATTATTGCCAATATGCAATCCCAGTACAGGAGTGTAGATGACGTGGGAATGAATCAAATAAATTATGGAAGTATGGGCCACAACCAACTGTACATTTGGAGATGAGTGGCATGAGCAAAATTGTCAAGATTCTATGGTGAAAACGAATACCATGATTCAACTTTTGTCCCTCTATTGCATATTGAGATGAAGATAACCCCCAAGACAACATGACAGTGTTGTAAGCTGTTGTAATTAATTAAGCTTCAATTGGAAACACATAATTCTATCAATCAAAAACACAGAATTCTATCTGATTCAAAAACACAGGTCATGAATTTTGATTGCATAATCATCACTGGAAGATGAATGGCATCTGATTTTTGAACTGCAGAAAGATGAATTGCAGAATCATGGTAGGAAGATGAATGGCTGGTTATGAATTTCTATTACAAAATTTCTATTAACATACCTGATTCTTGAATCGCAAGGACATGATCTGTTGATTGTCGAGGAAGATGACTAATAGATTTTGAAGAACAACAACAGTATAGGTCGTCTAATTTGGAGGTGGATAGAATTTGATTGATTTTGATTTAGAAGGGTAAGGGTAGATTAGGAATTTAACATTTAAATTGTATTAGAGATATTTATTATTGATTTTAAAATAGTTTAAAAATACATAAATTGGGTATAAGGATATAGGTGTAATTACCTAACTTTTGTAAGGATATAGATGTAGTTTAGAAGTTTATAAGGATATATATGTAGTTTCGTAAGTTTATAAGGCCATCCGTTGTGGGAGTGGCAAGACAGCGGCAAGGGGGCCATCGGTTTGTGCAAGACGTCGGCAAGGGGGATGAACACCATAGTGGGTGTTTCGGCAAGACAACGGCAAGGTAGCCATCGGCTTGTGCAAGCCGATGCAAACCACCCTCACACCCCACTTCTCTCTCTACTTTGTCTCTATCTCTCTCTTCTTTCTCTCTCTTCTTTTATTATTTTTTTTATTTAACTTTTAATTAAATGGTTTTGGGTTGATAGTGGATGAATTGGGTAGTTTTGGGTTGTTTTGGGTAAAATAGTGGAAAGCTGATGTGGCGCTGATGTGCTAGTTTAAACCATTGGGTTGCAGTGGGTCGACAGCGGATGGTCTAAGGATATAGATGCAATTCTCCCTTATAAATAACATAGATTAAATATAATATTTAAATGATTTATAAAATGTGATTATATTGACGAAAAATTATTCAAACTTTACAAATCATTTTATAGAAAAAACAAAACAATAAAATGATAAATAAGTTTAATAACAACAATCTCCTTATTCAAAAACCTAGGCGACACACTGCGGTTTTTCTTCGAAGAGTTTCCCAGGTTCTACTTCTTTCTCCAATCTCCTATGGTGCTCATTGAACTTCAATCATAGATATGGAAATCGAGATTAGTAATCATAAATCCAAAGAACTTCAGTCACTTTCTTCCTTCTTCAAAGTCTCCTTTCAAGATCTATCAAACGTGGATTTGAAATCAGAAATTGAAATCGAAATTGGTAACTTGAATAGATAGAAACTCCATAAGAATCGATTTCTGGAGATTAAGATTAAGGATGGGAAATCGATTTCTGAAATTAGAAAACGAAATCAATTTGGGGATGAACTCTATAAATCAGTTATTCAAAAATTAAACTCAATTAATTTCTGAGTTAAGAACTCGAATTACGGGTTAAGGAACTCGAATGGAAGATGAAATTGATTTGGCATTGATGAACATTGTTGAGGCGATAGAGTTGGATTGGGGACATTAGGTTTAGTCTGATGATTTGAAGGGTATAATGTTAATCTTGAAAATAGTCCTATGTTGTTCCACTCTTTTTGGTGGAACAAAAAAATTGAGATTTTGTCCCATAAAAACCACCTTTTGTCCCATGTTGTCCCATGTCAATGTAGTTCTATGGTTTACCAAACATGGTATTATTTTATTTTGTCCCGTCCCTTCCCACGTAGTCTGCATACCAAATGCAGCCAAAATGACCAAAAAAGATATTTTTGAGTTTAGTAATTAATATTAGTAAGGGTATAATTAAAAAAAAAAACTATAAAAAACTCCTAAAAAGCTACTCAAAATAATAATTCAATGGGTGTTCATCGGTTGACATCCAATGGATGTGAGAGGAACCTATCCAATCCGATCATTCATTGCTTGTTGTATTATTCAAAACCAATGAATGTGGGGGGAACCGCCGATCCAATCATTCATTGGATGTTGTATTTTTCAAATCTAATGGATGTGAGAGGAACTAGGGGTGAGCATTTGGACCGAAAAAACCGAACCAAACCGAAAGCCAACCGAAACCGAACCGAACCAACACCGTTTATAATTTTTGGTTCGGTTTCGGTTTTCTAAATTCCCTCTTATTGGTTTCGGTCCATATCGGTTTGGTTCGGTTAAAAACCGGTATTTAACCGAACCAAACCGGTAACTCAAAAGGCAACCCAATTTTCTAATTTTTGAAAGATATTCAAATCCCTACCAAAATAAATAAATCCCTACCAAAATAAATCCCTACCAAAATAAATTGAAGAGATGGTACGTGAACAAAATGGGAATGGAAAAGGAAAGACGCGCATGGAGGAATGATTTATGGCGACGCTTTTTTTGTGAACATAATGAAATTCGGTTTACATATTTTATTGCTACATTTTGTTTGTTTTATCACTTTTATGTGTGGATTTACATACATTTTATCTTTGTTTTTCGGTGTCCAATTTAAGCTATACTTGATTTAGTTGATTAAGTTGATGGTTGTGTGTTTTGTGTAATTTGGTTTGAATTAAAAAAAATTGGCTTTCAATTCGGTTTTTGGACCGAAAAACCGGACCAAAACCGGACCAAAACCGAAACCATATATACATATTTGGTTCGGTTTTGGTTTGAAGATTCAAGCCTTATCGGTTTCGGTCCTATCGGTTTTGGTTCGGTTCGGTTCGGTTTCTGGACCACGCTCACCCCTAAGAGGAACCTATCCAATCCGATCATTCATTGGTTGTTGTATTATTCAAAACCAATGAATGTGAGGGGAACCGATTCGATCCAATCATTCACTGGATGTTGTATTTTTCAAATCTAATGGATGTCTGAGAGGAACCGATCCGATTTAATCCGATCATTCATTGGATGTTCCAGTTTTGGGTTAATTTCATGTATGCCCGTATTAAAACTTAAAATATCATATTTACCCAACTTAAACTATAAATATCATATATATCCTTACTAGCCTATCAAAATATCATATTTACCCAAATATCAATTTTTATCAATTTTAAATTAGATTTAATACTCAAAAATAATTAAATGACTATTATACCCCTTTTAACCTAATACACAAATATCAAATTTACCCAACTTACATATTACATCTTCATCTTCCTTAAGCTTTTCTTTGGAGAGAATCAAGAAAACAACACCTTTTCAAAGTGTGCACCATCATCTTTGTTAAACACTTTGTCTGTACCATCATCTTTGTCAAACACTTCGTTTGTACCATCAACTTCGTCTAAAGCTTTTCGTCTGCACTGGGGTGAGCATAAAAAGCGGGTACCTGCTTTTGGAATCGGAACCGCCGGTTCCAGAACCATGTCAAAATATCATATTTGCTTTTCCTTGTTCTCGGTTAGTTGGGTTTGGATTTGCTTTGTCGTGTGCTCATGGTGGCTGGTAAAATTTTTATGTTTGTTTTGGGTTTGTTAATATATTTATTGCTGCTTCAAAAAATGTGGATGGAGGTTTAGAGATTTTAGACAAAGATGATGGAAAACATATTTAAAAAGATGGGAAAGAAAGATGAAGATTAGGGAAAGGCCTCTATTTCAATCAAACTAGTCGAATACTTGGATTAGGGAAAGGCCTCTATTTCTCTCTGGTTGTTTGGCTGGCTACTTTTTATTTTAATAACTTGTTATTTTAAGTTTTTAACTTGTTATTTTATACAATATTTTTATCCCTAAAATATCTTATTTACAAAGATTATTATAAGCTTTTTGTATTCAAGATTTCTCTATATCATCTCAACTTCAGTCGTCTTCTTCAACTAGTACGGCTCCAGACGGCAAAACCTTCCTAATCACAGCGGTTTGTTTAGCAAAATTGCTCCTCTTCTTCTACAATCAAATCAAACAGGTTCTAATCTTTCCATTTTCATCTCAACTTTTTACCATTATTATGACCTTGCTTTCCCATGGTTTAATCTCACATCTTTTTGGGGTGTTTCAATCTTATCTTTTTTGTTTAGGGTTTATTGATATTACCGTTTTCTATATTTATTTGTGTTTAGGGTTTTAGTCATAATTGTCTGACAATTGCAAAAATTTAGATTTTAAGCTCTAAAATTCTCATATGATTGTATCAGCTTCAGAGCTTCCTAGAATCAATTTATTTCACCTGTTTATAAAAACCCTATTCGTTCAAATGCAGTTAACTGATCTAAACTATCTTACTGCTTGTTATATACTTTTGTTTCTGTATATATAACCTAGATTGAAACCAATTCCTTCCATTTGTTCTTAAAATTCCTTCTTTTTCCTCATTCAGTTTATATTTTAAGGTTGTGCGGAACGGGTAAAAGATGGTGTTCGGTCAGGTGGTAATCGGTCCTCCAGGTTCCGGCAAGACCACTTACTGCAATGGCATGTCACAGTTTCTCCAACTAATTGGGAGGTATTATTAGTTGTATTCATTGTGGATTGTATTTTTTATTCCTCACTTCCAAAAAGTTGCACTTTGATTCTGGGTCTCATGCATGTTATTTTTCAAGCTTGAAATCTTAGTATGGAATTTAAACACATCGGGAAAAACTTATTGAACTTTGTAACAGATACTACAGATTGAGAAACATTTGTGTTAGATTTGCAACAAAATCCACATTCATTTTGCATTGAGTGATTGACTATTTTGGACCGCCAGACATGTGTTTTAACCACACAACAAAGAGCAATTTTGGATAAAAAAATACCAAGAATTATGATGCTCTTGGCGTTTACATTTTCACATTTTGTTGAAATTAGCTTGTTTATGCAAATGAATTTTTACTAGAAAAATGCTTAGTTTGCAATGACAAGAATTACATGGTCAAAAAGGTCAATCACTCATTTTGGATTTGGAAAAAGTACCAGGTCTAACATCAAAAATCAAAGGGTAGCTCTTTTTTGCTTAATGTGATTATTCCATCATTGCTGTTGGTAATGCGTTTTGTAATTGTTGTTGCAGGAAAGTTGCTGTTATCAATTTAGACCCTGCAAATGATTCATTGCCGTATCCTTTTCAAACTTAGAATAGTGCAAACTCGATATTTTATTGGCTTTAGAATTACATAAGTTGGTTTTTGGCTATTGGCATTTGGTTGAGATATATTGATTGGATGCACACTTCCTTAATATTTATGTTAAGATATGATTGTGCTATCAATATTGAGGATCTTATAAAACTCAGTGATGTGATGCATGAGCACTCTCTTGGTCCTAATGGAGGTTAGATATCTTTTCTGCCGAGTTTGTTTGGTTAATTACATGTTCTTTAATATTTTCATTGGTCAAACTCAAAGCTAGAGTTCACTTCTTGGCTAAGACAATCTTTTGTAAAAATTGCTGAAATTAAGTATATATATATATATATAGAGAGAGAGAGAGAGAGAGAGAGAGAGAGAGAAAGGTTCAAATGAGAAGTGCTAAAAAAATACAAAGTAGAGAAGTGATCTCCACCACTCATCCGGTCAATAAAGGTGGCTTTGACCGGTTACGGTGGACGCGATCACGGGAGATTGACGCGATTCATGGGAGGGTAGAGATTATTAGAGGAGGGGACCCGGTCAAAGCCGCCTTTATTGACTAGATGAGTGGTGAAGATCACTTCTCTACTTCTCATCTTTTTAGCACTTCTCATTTGAACCTAATACTATATATATATAGAGGAAAGTTCAAATGTAAACCACTTTTTGGTTGTGAACGCGAGGACAGCCGAGAGCGCGACATGTGGCGGCTTTGAGTGAGGTCCCCCCCTTTAATTCAACGCCCTCCCATGAATCGCGCCTAGTCATCCGCCGTGGACCTGACGTGGCGCCTAGTCATCCGCCACGTGTCGCGCTCTCGGCTGTCCTCGCGTTCACAACCAAAAAGTGGTTCACATTTGAACCCACCCCTATATTCATGGGAGGGCATTGAATTAAAGAGGGGGACCACACTCAAAGCCGCCACGTGTCGCGCTCTCGGTTGTCCTCAAGTTCACAACCAAAAAGTGGTTCACATTTGAACTTTCCTCTCTATATATATATATATATATATATATATATAGAGAGAGAGAGAGAGAGAGAGAGGAAAGTTCAAATGTAAACCACTTTTTCATTGTGAACATGACGACGAATCAGCTACTCATCCGGTCAATAAAGGCGGCTTTGACCGGTCCCCCCCCCCCCCCCCCCCCCCCCCCCCCCCCGCGGATAATCTCTACCCTCCCATGAATGGCGTCAATCCTCCGTGATCGCGTCCACCGTAACCGAAGATGTGTGGCTGAGATTCGTCTCACGTTCACAACCAAAATTGAGTTCACATTTGAACCTGACCCTATATATACAGGGGAAGGTTCAAACGAGAAGCATGTCAATTTAAGAAAACGTGAGGAGCAATCTCAACCACTCATCTTGCGGTTAAGGTGGACGTGATCACGGAGGATTGACGCGATTCATGGGAGGGTAGAGATTATAAAGGGGGGGGGGGGACCGGTCAAAGCCGCTTTGATTGACCGGATGAGTGGTTGAGATTGCTTCTCACATTATCTTAAATTGATATGTTTATCGTTTGAACCTCCCTATATATATATATCCATCAGTAGTAGCTTTTAGGAAACAAAAGAATGCGGTATGACTTATGCAGAGTTGTTATATAGAAGAACTTGTTCGTTTGTAATTAATGCTATTTTATCTTTTTCTTGTTCTCAATTAGGTCTTGTGTATTGTATGGATTACTTGGAGAAAAATATTGACTGGTTGGAATCAAAATTGAAGCCACTTTTGAAAGGTTAGTATTTGTTGAAGGCCTAGCATATAACTAGTCAGTTGCTTTGACTTCATTTCTTGGACAAGTTTATGTCATCTTCACTTGTTATCTACTTATATAATGCACAAATGTATAGTTCAGTCTTAAAAATCTATATTTCTGTTCTCATGTATTATATATTTGGTCGATTCGGGATTACGTTTCTGGCAAATGAAGTTAACAGGCTACTTTTTCTATTTATCGGTTTAACTATTGCTTTAGCTGATATTCATTCAGTTAGCCTATTTGTTTCATGCCATCCATCCTTTCTATCCAGGGGCTGTTTGTTTACCTTTTAATAGCTCCATTAAGAGGCAACCTCTGAATCACAAAGAGGAGAGTCTTGTGTGTCAAAAAAAAGTCTGCCTCTTAATGGTTCTAAAGCCTTCTGTTTGAAAATTCACGAACATCAAATGTCAACTAAAACTAAAACCATTGAGAAAAAGTAAAAGTTTTGCACTAAACTATAAAATGACTAGATGATGTATGGATATAAGAGACACTTATGCAAGTTAGTGTTACTTTATAAAGATTTTAAGTTAAAAACTTATATGGTATAGTTAGGGCCTGTTTGTTTGTGACTTATTGAACTTAATGGACTATATAACTTAATCGCACAGCTATATTGTATTGTTTGTTTGTGGCTTACTCAATAAATACATGACTTATTCGCGCAGCATTTTTGGATCTCATGTATCCAGTCAGCTCTCTAAATGACATGTACTACCCCTCTCTCTAATGTCTCCTAGCCTAAAGTGAAAATCATTTCTTCTTTTTCACTCTTTGCTGTAATCTTCCTGGCCTTCAAATCTTCATCTTCATCTTTTCTTTCTTTTTTTTTTTCTTTCCAGGCAAGCACAACTTGCTTTTTTGCTCTTTCGAAAAAAAAAAAAAACTTGCTTCTTTGTATTTCTGTTTTTTCCATTTTTTCTCTTGATTTCTTTCATCTTCTTTCCAAACAAATTTGAGTTTTTTTAGGTTCAAATCTTTATCTTCCCCTCTTGATTTGTTAGGTTTCAGATCTTCATCTTCCCCCTTGATTTGTTTCGGTTCAGATTTTTTAATTTGGGGGGTTTGTTGGTTTTTTGGGTTTAGATCGTCATCTCTCCCCTCTTGCTTTTCTTTATTTTGGTTCAGATTAATTTGGGTTGCATTTTGGATTTTATAAATTTATATTTTTGGTAGAAGCATGATTATCATGGAGTTGCAGGTTTTGAGGTATGGGAGATGGGTTGTTTCTTTTTCTTGGTGGGTTCATGAAGATAAAACTCTTGTTAACAACAATAGGGGTAAAAATGGTCTTTTTCACCATTCAGACATATTATTCAGCATACTAAGCAAACAACAATCTTATGGTACTCGTTAAGTCAACTTTATACATACAGGACTTAACGAAAAAAACAACCAAACATGCCCTTGATGCCCTATCCCATAGCATGTGGTACTCTCGAAGTATATAACCAAAGACTTTCATTAAGACACTTTAGTACATCCATATCTGATTGGTGATATACATGATTAATTTGCAGATCATTATCTTCTCTTTGATTTCCCTGGCCAAGTAGAACTGTTCTTCCTCCACTCAAATGCGAAAAAGGTCATCATGAAACTTATTAAAAAACTGGATCTTCGGGTACGTTATGTCTTTTGTTCTGCTATTTTTCTTAAAATAAATACAGATACACACACGACCCCTGCTTCTGCAAAAGTGTTAAATAGTATTCAATCTCTTTTTTTTTTTTTTTTTTTTTTACAGTTGACTGCTGTGCACTTGGTAGATGCCCACCTTTGTAGTGACGCCGGGAACTATGTGAGTGCGTTGCTACTTTCACTATCAACAATGTTGCATATGGAACTGCCCCATGTCAATGTCTTGTCTAAGGTTGATCTTATAGAGAGCTACGGAAAGCTATGTATGGAAATCGTTCTGATACTTTCTTTATTCCAAAATTGAAACATATGACAACTTTTTGTGGGCAAGCAGCCAATGTTTAATATAAAAATACACTGAGGTTCAAATGAGAATGACAAAAAGTTGATGTGATTAAACATGTGATCACAACATTTTTTTAGACAAAAAAGATTTACCACTGTGTTTTAATTGAAAATAGGCAAAATATAACCAAAATTGGAGCCTTACAAGTTATACCAGAAAATCGAGCATTTTATCATCTCCAATTTGACATCCATGTTGTTATACTTTTCACCTGTTTTTTCGTCATGCTCACATTCTCGACTTTTTTGTCATTCTCATTTGAACCTGCCCGTACAAAAAATATGTATATATGTAGAAACAACTACCAATAACCAAGGTTTTACACTTACAAAATGGAATTAAAACATCAATGGAAATATTGATTCTGCAAGTTGTATAGTCTTCAATTTCATAACGGAGGTCAGAGAGCTGTTAGTAAAATTTCTTTATTTCTCTATCTCTCTTATGAGTGAAGAATCCATTCCTCATCTCTCAGTAGCTGTTGCTTGCTGTTTCTTGTATATGCAGCCTTCAATCTTGATTTTTACACCGATGTGGAAGATTTATCTTATTTACAGCACCATCTAGATCAAGATCCCCGCTCTTTTAAGTATAGGTAGGTTTTTGATTTGACATATCAATGGTTTTAGCTTTTACATTTCTTCTATAAGGAAGATTATACGCTGTTCAGGAATCCAATTCTGTCATATCATATTGTACACAATTTATTCACCCATAATCCTTTTACCATCTCTTTGTTACCTGGTTCCAGCCAGTGTTTAATATGCTTTGGTTGCTGATATTGGCTTCCACATATATATATATATAGGGGTGGGTTCAAATGTGAACCACTTTTTGGTTGTGAACGTGAGGACAGCCGAGAGCGCGACATGTGGCGGATGACTAGGCGCCACGTCAGGTCCACGACGGATGACTAGGCGCGATTCATGGGAGGGCACTGAATTAAAGGAGGGGGGGGGACACTCAAAGCCGCCATGTGCCTCGCTCTCGGCTGTCCTCACGTTCACAACCAAAAAGTGGTTCACATTTGAACTTTCCTCTCTCTCTCTCTCTCTCTCTCTCTCTCTATCTATATATATAGGGGTGAGTTCAAATCGGTAAGTATGTTAAGAACTGGAGAACCAACAATTTCATGGCTTATTCATGATGAATGAAGCTGATTATTGAAATTATTCATTGTAAATCTCATGATAGATAATCTTCACGAAAATTATTCATAATGAAAATACATGATCCTCATGTTCATGATGAAAATACATGATCTTTTTGTTAAAAATGAGTGATATTCTTGATTATTTATCGTGAAGAACAAATGAAATAGTTGGTTTCCTAGTTCTCAACATATTTATTGTTCTCATATTAACCTGCCTTATATAAATTATTGTAGGGGAAGTATCAAATGAGAATCACCAATATGTTGAGAACTATGAGAATCAATCCTAACCATTTAATGAGTTTCTTTTGAGGCTAGGATGGTGGTATACACCAGCTGAATCTAACCGGCTGATTGTAATGAAATTGATCATAAAATGGTTACAAGCTTTCGAGAGGCTTGTTCTCTCCCACAGAGCCGAAACTCAGTTTACAAATTGACAAAACAGAATCCCTAACTAACACCCCTACTCCCTTATTTATACTACCCCAACCGACTCTCACACTTCACCAACTACCTCGACTAACTAGACTCACCAGACCGCTTAACAACTTTGACTAATTGACTTAACGAACATCAGACCACTTGACCCCAGGGTATAACAGATGGAAGGTTTCTTACATGTTTTGTTCTTTTGTGTGTGTTTAGTTTGTTTTACATGCAAAACAATTCTGTACTTTTCATATAAGGAACAATGGTGTATGTAAACAACATTGTAAGGCGCACACTGATTCTCACGGTTCTCTACATTTTTCTTGTTCTTATTTGATTTGCCCCCTATACTTGTTTTGGGTTATCAATTGTTTACTTTTATCTTCCGATGTGTGCCAATATGTGGTGCTTTCCTCTCTGGTATCATGTAGAGGCAAATGCACATAGTAAACTTATGAATTTGTATTTATGGTGTTAGAAAACTCACAAAGGAACTGTGTGAAGTAATTGAAGACTTTGGCTTGGTCAACTTCACTACTTTGGCTATTCAGGCATGCTAGTTTCTCTCATCCGTTTCATGTTGTAAGTTGTCTACTTAACACTTGATAGACATTCAGTTGTTTCGACTCTTTTCAGGACAAAGAAAGTGTTACAAATCTTGTGAAATTAATAGACAAGACCAACGGTTATATATTTCGAGGCATTGATGCTAGTGCAGTTGAGTTCAGCAAAATTGCCGTCGCACCAACAGATTGGGATTACTACAAATATCCTTTTCATATATTACACTCTTCCGCGTCATTTGCTTATTTCATTTGGCTTTTCGTAGTTTGCATGTTGTATGCCTTAGTTCCTATTTAGCATTAAAAGGAATGTTTTTTCTTTAATCAACATAATGAAGTTCCAAAAGTTCCTATTTTGTGCCCATTTGACCGGTAGCCCTCTGATCTTGTAACTTTTGATGACTTAAATGCCAAAATTGGCCATCAATATATATTTTGACCGGTAACCTGTTGATTGACCATTATACTTATAGGGGAATGATCGTGTGAGAAGTTGAGTTAACATGAGATGTGTGGGAAGTAGGTCTGAACCCTTGAAAGTTGAGTTAACAAAAAGAATGCACCTCTCTCTCTCTCTCTATATATATATATATATATATATATATATAGGGGTGGGTTCAAATGCGAACCACTTTTTGGTTGTGAACGTGAGGACAACCGAGAGCGCGACACGTGGCGCGATTCATGGGATGACTAGGCGCCACGTCGGATCCACGGAGGATGACTAGGCGCAATTCATGGGAGGGAATTGAATTAAAGAGGGGGACCACACTCAAAGCCGCCACGTGTCGCGCTCTCGGTTGTCCTCACGTTAACAACCAAAAAGTGGTTCACATTTGAACTTTCCTCTATATATATATATATATATATATATATATATAGGGGTGGGTTCAAATGTGAACCACTTTTTGGTTGTGAACGTGAGGACAACCGAGAGCGCGACACGTGGCGGATGACTAGGCGCCACGTCAGATCCACGGCGGATGACTAAGCGCTATTCATGGGAGGGCATTGAATTAAAGAGGGGGACCACACTCAAAGTCGCCACGTGTCGCGCTCTCGGTTGTCCTCACGTTCACAACCAAAAAGTGGTTCACATTTGAACTTTCCTCTATATATATATATATAGGGGTGGGTTCAAATGTGAACCACTTTTTGGTTGTGAACGTGAGGACAACTGAGAGCGCGACACGTGGCGGATGACTAGGCGCCATGTCAGGTCCACGGCGGATGACTAGGCGCGATTCATGGGAGGGCATTGAACACCTTTATTGACTAGTCTCCGCCACGTGTCGCGCTCTCGGTTGTCCTCACGTTCACAACCAAAAAGTGGTTCACATTTGAACTTTCCTCTATATATATATATATATATTATTTTTTGTAGCTCAATAAGTTTGCCTTGACGAGTCATCAAACTTTATAGTGTAGGTTACCTATCGGCCTATCGGAAATGGGTACTAAATAGGAAATTTTTAGAACAGTTAACATTTTTGAGAAAAAAAGTGTCGTTTACACTAAATTGGAACTAAAGTGAACTTCGTCTCTTTATATATATATATATATATATATTAATTTTTGTAGCTGAGTCATCAAACTTTATAGTGTAGGTTACCTATCAACCTATCGGAAATGGGTGCTAAATAGGAAATTTTTAGAACAGTTAACATTTTTGAGAAAAAAAGTGTCGTTTACACTAAATTGGAACTAAAGTGAACTTCGTCTTATTTTCATGCATTTTGCCCTTTTATAAAGTTGTGGTTTTAAGTTGGTATGCATCATACATTCTCGCATTGTAAATGCCAAGAGCTTATAATCTCTAAGTGGATAGCATCCCAGAAATTGGGAGGGCAAACTATGTAAGGTTTAGACGGTTTGGTTATGAAGCATATAATTGTCATATTGTTGATAAAACCCGAAAAGGATTTAAGATGGTTTACTTGACAGTAATTTCACAACAGCAGCAGTGCAAGAAAAGTACATGAAAGATGACGAGAATTTTGATTCGGATGATTAATGAAAGATGAACACCAACGGTGAGTTTCTTCATTCCCATATCCTTTTGTATTTCCTAAGATGTGAATGCTAGTTTTTTTGCGTTCAAAGTGAACTTCAACTATATAAACAGACCTTAAATGCTTGTTTATAACCGAAAACAGAATTGGAGATCACTGTTGAACAAGTTCAAGATCGTGCCATTGCCAGGTATCAAAATTCTTTTGCTGGGTATGCGTTTAGTTGTGAATAGTCGTAAATAAGTTTAGTCTTTCATCTATCTTTATGTTAAGATGACTGTAAATCGATGGCGTTATTATGAAGATATTTTGCGTTCAGCATACTTTGATGTTATTACTTTTGCTCGAACCACTAAAGGTCGATGATTTAGCCATCCTCTCTTGCAGGGTTAAGAAATGAAAGTGCTGTTAGGAAAGAGGGATTGTGAACCCAGCAAACTTTTTGTTCATATTTTTTTGTTTTTATAGTAACCATTATGATCAAATTACTTTATATGAACGTTTTATTTCTATAAACGAGACCGCTTGACCCATAAGTAGTCGTCTTGTAGAACATGATACATGTAGCTATATGAATTTATGTCCAATTGGTTACAATGTACTTTTAAGAGTCAATTAGATTCTTGGTCCATGGTGTTTAAGCCAACTTTTGGATTTTGTCCTTGAAATGAAATGCTTACATTTTTGTTGCGAGATTGGTTTCTTGCCCTAATTATGTTAAACTTCCATCTATTGTGGTCGAACGGTTCTAATTGTATCGGATGATTTTCTACACACCCTTAATGACAATGGCCTATTTTCTTGATTTCCATCATATTGCTGCTTCACTTGGTAAGAATATATAATATATAACACAAGGTGCTTTTCGTGTCTCAAATGCCTCACATAGACGCTATTGGTGTATGTCTTTGGTTTAGGGTTAGATTTCTTTTTGTAGAAGAGGCTAAAGTCGAGTCAGCCGTAGCTTAAAAATCTTTTAGTCCGGATGTGCTCTTGTGTCGGTTTAGTTTAGGCATGAAGCAAGGTGTTAAATAAACTGCATGGATCATGTCAGGTTGTGTGGCTATGAAGTGCATTATGTTGCCGATCGATTTCTTGTACAATGTGCTATTTGCTTCTTTTCGTGCTTCCTTTGCGAGAACAAGATTGTAGTTCTGTATTCCAATTCTTTCGAGCACCTCGTTAGCATACATCTCTGGGCACAGATGGATTCTTTTCAAGCTATGATCAATCATCTCAAACTCATGCTTCTTTGTATGGATTGTTAAAGAAGTGTTATGGGATTCTAGATTAGATACACATGGAGACATTTTACAACATTTTGGATGCTCAGAAGAGGATTTTAGGAGTTTATAAAATTCTTACTAGGTTATGGTATAGCATCGTCGGTCATGAAAATTGATTGTTGGTAAACATCTTGAACCTTCTGAGTAATAGTCGTTTCCTACATTTGATGGGTTAGTAAGTGCATAATGCACACTGTGAAAGGTTTGCTTGAAGCTGGGATGCTGGATGTTGCCATATGGTGGAGTTGTGCTTTGTTATGAGATTCTTCTTCCCTCGAATCTTTTCTACAGAGGAAAAGAGAAAAACAATAGTGAATGGTGTTGGAAGTTAATCAAATAGATATATAGGACAACTAGTGGCACTAGGATTCTCAAAAAGACCGAATAGATTATGAGGAGGTTTATTCTCTCGTGGTGGATGCAACAACTCTTTGATATCTCATAAGTTTGGTAATACAAGAAGGGATTGATATTTGTCAAATGGATGTCGTGGGAGCTTATCTAAATGGGTCACTTGATACTGATATTTACATGAAACACCTTGAAGTATCAAAGCTGCCTTAATCATGTAACATAAGTTCTCGAGAACATTGTTCAATCAAGTTAAATAAATCATTATATGGCTTGAAACAGTCAGGGTATATGTGGGACAATCACCTCAGTGGATATTTATTTATTAAAAGAAGGGTATAACTCCAACTACCCATGCATTTTCATAAAGAGGTCTGGACCCGAGTATGTTATATATGTCGTGCATGTGTATAATTTGAACATAATAGGAATTCTTGGTGAGCTTCCTATGACGATAGAATATTTGAAAATGGGTTTTGAAATGAAAGATCTTGGAAATACCAAGTTTTGTCTTGGGCCACAGATCGACCACCCTAAAAGGTGGAATCCTTGTGCACCAGGAAACGTATGTAGAATTGGTGTTGAAAATGTTTTGCATGGATAAATCACATCCACTGAGCACCCTATGGTTGTGAGGTTGGTTGATGTTGAGGACCCTTTTCGATAAGGAGCCACCGATAATATTCTATGAAGATAATGCGACATGTATTTTTCAGCTTAAGGAAATGGCACATTAAAGAGACAGGACCAAGCATATATTTCCAAAGTTCCTTTCCAAACATGATTTGCAGAAAAGCGGTGACATCAGTGTTCAACAAGTTTGTCCGTGTGAGAACCTTGTTGATTTATTCACCAAGTCACTTCCAAACTTGATGTTTTAGAGACTAGTTCATGATATAGGGATGCACCGACTTAAGAAGCTCAAGTGATATGATTATCAGGGGGGAGAAAATATGCGTTGCACTCTTTTTCCTTTGATCATGGTTTTGTTCCATTGGGTTTTCCTAACAAAGTTTTTAATGAGGCGAACGACCCCAATCGTATTTGGAATGACTATGGACTTTTTTTTTCCTTCACTATTTTTTGCCACAAGGGTTTTACTTAATAAGGTTTTTAACGAGGTATACTGCTTTTAATAGACATCCAATGAGGTATATGGAATGGATGTCAGTCCAATTATTATTGGTAAATATCTATAGGGGTAATTTCATATATGCCCTTATTAAAACTCAAAATATTATATTTTCCCAACCTAATATATAAATATCGTATATGCCCTTCTTAACCTATCAAAATATCATATTTATCCAAATAACAATTTTTGTTAATTTTTAATCATTTTAAATTTAGATTTAATAATTAATAATTTTAATTTTAATGAATTGACATCTTTACCTTTCATTAAAGCTACATGGTTTCCTCCGTAGCATCTCATCTCTTTGCATCTCTTCACTTCTCCTAAACGTGATTTTCTTCTCAAAACAAAGCAACGTGGGTTTTTCTTCTCTTCACAAGGTAATACTCGATTCTTGAAAGGCCCCACAAAGTGATGGAAGATATATTCTACCTTTTTTTAAATCAATTAATTAGAGAGGATATGAGGGGTATGGTTAAGGATGGTATGGTATGGTGTTGGTAAGGTGTTGGTAAAGTTGATGTGGCGCTGAGGTGGCAACATGTATGATGGGTATGAGGGGTACGGTTAAGGTGGCAACATTTCAGATTTTTAATTCTTTTAAATCTGATTTTAAAGAATTAAAAATCGACAAAAAATGTTATTTAGGTAAATATGATATTTTGATAGGTTAAGAAGGGCATAACCTACGAGTTGGGAAACCGACTTGCGGGTAACAACGAGCGAGCTGCGGGTGGGTACCCGCCGGTGACTCGCAGTTTGCATTGGGTTGGTTTTCCACTTTTTCAAATCCGTTTCGTTTGGGGTTCTTTTATTTATGTTCCCTTAAGGGACATTGAAACATAGTGTTTGGTGAAGTTTAGGAGTAACTGGAATAGTGTAGCGATGCTATTTTGATAAGAGGGTACGGGTTAGACTTTAGTATACATGTTAAGCTATGTATTGATATGTGGTAGATGAAAGTGTTTAGGTGACTTGTCTTGAGCATCATACTTGCAAACGTGTGTGTTATTGAGCTACTATCAAGTAAGTACTCTATCTATGTTATCTATGATGATGTGTGTGTAATTAAAGTGCATGTGTGATTATGTGTTATGTTTGCATGATATGAGTTATGATAGTACCTATGGTAGTATTTGTTACCCCTAGGAAAGATGTTATGGATTAAGAGGCCTGATATCAATGTCAACGGATTAAGTTACGTGCATATGATGACTGTGTATCTTGGTTATGTATGCATGATTATAGTTGGTATAGATGTGTGCTCACTAAACGTAAAGCTTAACCGTTGTTATTTTTTTTCTTTTCTTTTTAGTGTTAGGTGCTCCTTCGGGTAGTAAGGGAAAAACCCACATGTGATGATCCGGATGGTGACAGCTCAGTCAAGAGATTTGATGTTTGATGAGTTTGGTTATGAATTATGTTTAAATTAGTATTTTTATGAAATGTTAATTACGTTTTAGTACGGTTATGTTTGGAACAAATGGGGTAGTTTCAATTATTGTTTCATAACACTACCTTTTTGAAATGACATTTGGCTCTCAATTAAATCTTTATGATTGGTTAGGTAAGGCTTCCGCTTGTTTGTGTTTAAAATCCGTTATTGTTCGGTTTTATTTAACCAAGGTGTTACATATATATAAGAATGTTATGAAAAAGTAAGATAACGAAGTAAGTCGTTGACAAGATAATTATAAATATAATAGGTAAAATTAATTTGTATAAAAAGAAAACATGTAAGGTAAAAATCAATTTATTTGAAAATAAAAAGAAATTTAAAAATTAGTTTGTATAAAATAAAAGGAAAATAGAATAAAAAGTGAGAAATGAAAAATATTTTGTTTATTTAATATATAAAGAGTTTGTAAAGGAAAATGATATTTTAATCCATATTTGAGAAATGATAAAATCTTATTGATGAGACAGGTGGTATAGTATAGAAAAAATTGGCACGGCTGATTCTTTCCGCTCATGGTCAATGTTAATTTGATTGTGTTATTAAAAGTTCAAGAGAGGTGTCGGTCAGTGTTTGTTCTCCATTTCTTTTTTAAGAAAAGCATTATTATACCCTATAATAGACTAAATTACAATTTTGGTCTATGTTGTTTCATATTTATAATGCTTTTCATCTTTAATCTTTAAAAACATCTCTTTTCATTCATGTAGTTTTTGTTTTCATTATATTTTCATTTCTTCATTCAATTTTATTAAATTTAATAGTTAATTCAACCAAAAAAATGTTTAATTAAATTGAATATGGTCTCCTTAGGTCATCCTTTATGGTGCAGCTCATATAGGGATGGAAACGGGGCGGGTATTGTGCGGGTAATACATCCCCCGTCCCCGACCCCGATTCCCGTTTAAACCCCCCGTCCCCGACCCCACCCCGACAAATCCCCGACGGGTTTTGGGGAAGGAAATCCCCGGCGGGTTTGGGGAACCCGTTGGGTACCTGTTTAGTAAAAAAATAATAAAAACAATGTATTTTAATATTAGTATTATATTAAGTCATCACTTTATTAATCATCAATATTGAAAAGTATATATATTTATCATTTAATAGTAAATATATAGATATAGTGGGTTCAATTGCAAACCACTTTTTCATTGTGAACGTGAGGACAAACGAGAGCGCGTCACGTGTCACTCTGAATTTTGGGCGACTTAGTGTTATTCATACTGAATAACACTATTATTCAGATTGAATAAAGCGTTATTCAGTATGAATAACACTAAGTCGCCCAAAATTCAGAGGACACGCGCGACTTGTAACCAAAAAGCCCGCGACCTTAGTGTTATTCATACTAAATAACACTGAATAACACTGTTATTCAGTATGAATAACACTAAGGTCGCGGGAAAGGTCGCGCGTGTCCTCTGAATTTTTTGCCACGTGTCGCGCTCTCGTTTGTCCTCACGTTCACAATGAAAAGGTGGTTTGCAATTGAACTTTCACCTATACATGCATATTTATTTATGCACACAATATATACATATAATAAATAAAATAAAAAAGTTTATCGGGGTCGAGTTTGGGGCGGGTAATGTCATCCCCGACCCCGCCCCGAACCCGATACGGGTATGAAAATAAATCCCCGTCCCCGCCCCGTTATCCGACAAACCGGGGAATCCCCGCCTCGTTAGGGTCGGGTACCCGTCCCCACGGGTAAAATTTCCATCTCTAAGCTCATACCCCTCCTACAGACTGCCACATCAGCTTTCCACTATCTTTACCACTACCCTACCAACTCCATACCTTTCATCTACTATGGTACCCCTCATACCCCTCATTAATTATTGATTAAAAAAAAAGAAAAAAAACGGTAGAGAGAGAAAGAAGAGAGAGATAGAGAGGGGGGGTAGGGGGGTGGCATGCTTTAATCAATCGATATGTGGGCACCGATTGGGAGGGTGTTAGTAATTATGTGCAGAGTTGACAAACCAAGTGATCACACATCCAATGTTGCAAGACACTTGAGGGTTACACATGTGAGGACCTATAAATCGAATAAGTTATATGGAACCCAGTAATGGAGAGTTAGGATTTATAATAGTCAATTATAAATCATTTTGGTAATTTCAGTCAGAAATCCCAAAGTTGGAGGGTTATTAATTAATTAAGTAGATTGTATATTTATTTGATGAAATAAATATATAATAATTAATTAATAGAATTATATATATATATATATAGAGAAAGGTTCATACGAGAAATATAACTTTTTAAGAAAAAACGAGGAGCAATCTCAGCCACTCATCTCAAGCCAATCATATATGAGAATGACTTTTGTGTATAAAATCACATATGATTAACAAAGGAAAAGTACTGATGAAAAAAAGGGAAGCGGGCGGGTCAAAATGCGGGTCGTGAGTCGCATATGACCCGCGCAGGTATTAATCATATGTGATTAACAACATGAATCATATGTGATTTCCTATATGAATCATATATGATTTTGTACATGTTTTTTGTACCTGGATTTTTCCTTTGTTAATCATATATGATTTTGTACACAAAAGTCATTCTCATATATGATTGGCTTGAGATGAGTGGCTGAGATTGCTTCTCGCTTTATCTTAAATTGATATGCTTCTCATTTGAACCTTCCCCTATATATATATATATATTAGATAAACATATATATATATATATATATAGATAATTATCATAAGCAAATTCTTTTCCAGGAAAAGAAAAGGAAAAAAAATGAGATAATTACAATAAGGAAACTGGATCTTATACAAACTGTATTTTTCCTCCATATAAATAAGCCTTATGGGTTTAAGGAAAAATAATTCAACCAACTCATAAATCAGTTTCCAATTTTCTCTCACTCTCCCTCTTAACCGGCGCTGCCTCCTCCCTCGGATACCAGTTCGGTTTTCTCAGTTTTCGGGTTTCAGTTCTGCTAGAGGAACAATTCGTAGGTCGTTTACGGGGGGATCTATTCTCAAGCAATCCAGGTAAACCATCATAAATGTTAGAATTAATTAAATTAATTGATTAAGATCCATAAGCTAGTTTAGGGTTTTTAGCTTAAACGCTTCCGCATAAGATCAAATCAGTGTGTTTTGATCATATAGGTCTTTTACCAGCCTGGTTATCAGATCTATGGGATTCACCGAACCAGTAAGGTTTCGTGATCCATGATAGCCCTCGTGTCAGTTTGACCCGAGGGAACCCACAAAAACCCAACAGTGGTATCAGAGCTTCTGGTCCAATCGTTTTTTAGTTTTATTTATTCTCGAAAGATCCGTTAAAATTATATCAAGTTTTAATTTGTTCTCGTAGTTTTTCAATTGTACACCGAACCATCAAAGACCACCAAGTCCAGCGGTGGCCATAACCGAACCACCAGCGTGGTGGTGGCGGCATTAGCTGTCGGCCCAAACACCGACCAAACCACCAGCTTGGTGGTAACGGCAGCGGCGTGGTGGCTTGGTGGCAATGGCACCATGGCCGTGAACCACGACTAAAACACACACCATAGCCACGGCTGCGCCACCAGATCGGTGAACGCAGCCGGCCACCAATCGCAGCAGCGATGGTGGCAGTGGCGGTGGTAGTAGATGAAACACACAACTCGGCTGTGGCCGAGTTCAACCAAAAACCGAGACCCAATTCACAAAAACCCGCAACCACCAGAAAACCGTAGTAGCGGTGGTGGACGGCGGTGTTCACGGCGACGCGAAACGGCGATAGCCGCCGCACATAGCGGTGGCAAACGCCTGGCCAAACCACCAGAGAGGTGGTGGCGGCGTTTTCGTAACCGCCAAGCCAGACCGCCAGTCACGGTGGTGGCGACGGCTATTCGATCGCCGGCTGCAAAGCGATGCTTTGGCGTAGCAACGGCGGCAGAAGGGTGATAATGGTGGCTGCGGCTTTGGCCGTTGTCATCAGATTGAACCACAAACCACCAGGCCAACCGCCGGCTGCCCTAAGGCTGAGCCAAGGCGGTGGCGGTGGCTGTTTTGTCCTTCGTGAATGAAAGCCGCACCTCAGTACGGTGGTGGTGGCGTTTGCTGTTGATAATGCCACCGGCCATGACGGCGATGGTGGCCATGGCTGCCGTTGTCGCCGATTAGCTTAGCGGCGGCGGCGGTAAAAACAAACCACCACACCAGCGCACGTGGTGGTGGTGGTTGCGATCGAAATCGAAAGCCACTGTTGTGGCGATCGATTGGACAAACCACCGAAGCCGGAAACGGCGACGGTGGTGATGATGTTTTGGAAACAGCCGCAGGAGGCGGCGGTGGTGGTGGCGTTACGCTGCTGCTACCGTCGTACTCTCAATCGACCGCCACACCACCGTTTGTGGTGGTGGCGGCGATGGGTTTTTTGGTTTAAATGAAGACCGCCGAGAAGCGGCGGTGGTGGTGGCGTTGCGCTACTGCTGCCGTCGTTCTCTCAGTCGACCGCCACACCACCGTTTGTGGTGGTGGCGGCGATGGCGTGGTTGTTATCATTGTTGCGCCGACAGGCGGTGGCAATGGCGGCATTAGCGGCTGTTGTCATCGCCGATGGTGGCAATGATGATTGAGGTGGTGGCGGTGGTCGACAACCGCCGCAATGGGGTGTCGGCCACTGCAGTTTTGAGGTTTCTCGCCGCGAATCGAATACCGAACCACCTATCGGTGATACGCGTTGGTGGTGATTGCTTGCAAAACACGGGACGATGCATGACGATTAGGGTTTCTCGATCCACGATCGTTTTTCGGACAAATCATAGAAACCCTAACGGGGCCGAAATTTACAGTTTGATAAATAGGCCCGTAAGCCCAGTTTTTAACTAAGTCTATGGTCCATATATATTTTTTTTATTTGACCCGATTAGTCAAATGAGCCCAATATCGTGTTTTTACTAATTAATTAAAACACAAAGGTCAGTATTTTAAAATTTGATCGGTAAACCCGGTTTGATATAAATTTGGATAAAAGGCAAATATTTTAGCTAATCAGTTTTATTTATAAAAGGGTATTTTATTAAATAGATAAAACTAATTTTAGACTAAAATATTAGTTTCGATTTATAAAACAGTTTGTTTTTATAAAGCTTTGCGTTTTTTTTTTGAGACGAGATAATTTTAACGGATCTAGGTTTATTTCTCGTTTTTATATTGATGCTTTATATAATTGTGTGATTGCTTGTTTTTAATACAAACTATGCACTTGCTTGTATGACTATTATAGATTTTGCCAACTTAGACCCTTGACATATTTACGGGGAGGCATGCGTGTCATTTACAACCCCTTATGTAATAATGACCTTAGGATAGATAGTTCTACTTTTCCCTCTTGTTCTTGCGAGATGGTGAGGCCAGTGGGAGCTATTGGAGTTTTTCCTCTTTCCAGGAGACCAGACGAAGATGACAAAGCCAGTGGGAGCTACGCAAGTCTTAAGAACTTTAAGAATAGGTCATTATTGGTCCCTAGGAAACAAACGTTGGCAAAAACTATAATTGGCAATTATGTGATTAATTGTTATTTAATTGCATGGTTGAATGTTTATTTGTGGTATCTTGCATGTAGTTTTTAAATATGAAGGTTATTTTAAAACTAGGTTATATCACAAAAGCATATAGGTTTCTATATTTAGAATTATCAGTTTTTGAACCCTTTTCAAAACGGTAGATTTTATTTTAAACCTATAAATGATTGTTTCATATAAAAGGCAAGTTGACAAAAACAGTGAGTTTTAATCAACTAGGTGTGCTATTAAAACAGTTAGTTTTAATTAGCAAGTGTTTTTAGAACAGTTAGTTTTTGAAATAGCATGTATGTTTAAAACAGTTAGTTTAAAACATCAGTAGCCTTTATGACAATCAGTTTTTCAAATCCTGGAAATAAAATTTTCAAAACCCCGAAAATCATAGATCAGTAGTGCAACCCATCTAGGGGCACCTTCGGCGTAAGGTACACAGGCGTTGTAAGTGATCACACATTCAACGTCAGTGTTCAAACTGAAGCTGAAGAGGTTACATAACTCTGCGAATTATCTCCGGGTGGTACCGGCCAGAGTAAAGTGATCAGGTCTCCAAAATGGTGAGATCTATTTTGGTACTGTGAAGTTCACCGGGAGGTACCGGGCCAAAATGCACTAAGAGGAACCGAAACATGCACGGATAATTACCGTGGTTCCGAAAAGATCTAGGAGTCATATCAGTTAGATATGATTGGTAAAAGTCCTTACCTACCGAAATAAATACAGGCCTGGTGGAGCAAGAACATACCGCACATCAGGACGTATGAAATAAGGATCCTAGTCCAATAAATTGATCATTTAAGGGTTTATTGATATTTATTGGAATTTAATCTATTTACAGTTGCTAAAAACCAAAAATTTTAATGTGTGTAGATGGCAAACACTGTTACCAGCACTAACAATCTTTCCCTCCGCTCTATCCTGGAAAAGGACAAGTTAACCGGCTCCAATTTCCTTGACTGGGAGCGCAATCTGATGATTGTGCTCAGACACGAAAGGAAATGGTATGTCCTTGAAGAGCCTCTTGGGGAGGCTCCTCCGGTAACCGCTCCGGCTGCTGCTAGGAATGCCCACAAGAAGCATTCAGATGATCTACTTGATGTTGCCTGTCTCATGCTTGCAACTATGAGCCCAGATCTGCAAGCAGGGCTCATAAACACAAATGCTTATGACATGATCCGCCAGCTGAGGGACATGTTCTAGATACAGGCTCGTACAGAACGTTACGACGCCACAAAAGCATTTAATGAATGCAAGATGGTTAAAGGGACATCAGTAAGTGACCATGTTATGAAAATGAAACGGCACTTGGATCATCTGGAAAGACTTGGTCACCCAGTTCCGTTGCAGCTAGCAACAGATACTATACTCAATTCACTGTCAGAAGACTACAGGCCTTTTGTAGTCAATTACAACATGAATAACATGGAGAAATCAATAGCAGAATTACACTCCATGCTTAAGACAGCTGAATTGAATATGGGGAACAAGAACAAGACCAAGGATGTCTTGATGGTAAGAGACGGAGGGGTGAAAAAGAAGAATGGGCATGCTAGCACCAGCAAAGGAAAGAGACCAGTCCAGGCCGTCCAGAGTGCACCCAAAAAAGGCAAAGGCAAGGGCAAGGGCAAGAAGGTTAAGCCAAATAAAGCTAGGACCGAGAACCGCTGCTTCACATGCAATGAGGTCGATCACTGGAGGCAAAACTGCCCAAAGCGTCATGAAGTAGGTATGTAAACCTCAGATATTTATGATTGCTTTAGTTTGTCACTTCTTACTTGTTATTTTACAAGTATACTGATACCTAGAGCAAATGTCTATTGCAGGAGGTCAGAAGTGAAGTGCCCAGAAGTTGCTGAGAATCTTAAGTACCAGTTCATTTCAATTCTAGTCAAGACATTTTGGATTTATGTTTTTAAAACAGTTGTTTTTTTTATGGTTATAATTTTATGGTTTTAATTTTAAAGGTTATTGTCTTGACATCGAAATATCTGATTGCACTTAATATTCTTGAATCCGTTTGATCCTAGATATTGCCTGTTATAGTTACTTCAATAGTCTTTATTAAATTGAAGTAATTTATATGAAAACTATCAAAACACACGAAATTCTATAGGAATGTGTTTTGGGAATAAAACATTTATGAATAATATTGTGATCAAGTTTGATTATTCAAATGTTTAGAAGAGAATCTGGGATATTAACTTAGACTAGGTTAATAACAGTATTTATAAAACTAGGAAAAATTCCAAGTTTTGGAATTAGGATTTAACAAAATCCAGTTAAGTTTTATAAATAACAAAATTTTCAAGTGTATTACTTAAAATAGAATTGACTAATCAAAGCTTTGACTGAGTCAATAGTGAATTTTTAGTAATAATCAGTTTTCATATAGGTTAGTGGGAGCCCAATTTATTCTCTATCTAGTCTAAAGATAAAGAATAAAAGATATAATTATTGATTCAATATATCTCGGAATTCATGATCCAGGTAGGATGAGAATTCATAAGATATAATTTACCTTATAGTCAAAGGATAAAAGATCCTTGAAACAAAATAGAGTCATGATTGACTTTTAGATCAATAATTAAAGTGTTGGATTAAATGTAGAATTCCAGTAAATTTACCAGCATAGTAAATGGAATCTGATTTCAGGTAGAAATCATTTATCTACACAGCAACTAAGGAAAGTTGCAGTTTAGTGTTACATGTTCAGGAACTGGTAGTTATTCCAGGTCTCCAAGTTCATGGAATATGATATAAGTCTAATTATTGTTTTAAAAGTGTTTGCAAAACAATGATTAGCAGATACAAGTAGACAATATCAATAAATACATACTTGTATTATTTGGTCACCACTTTGATTAAAATGGTAAACTTTGATCAAAGGATTTAAACTGAAGATAGGTGATACTTCATTTTAGATCAGTATTTAACAAACGTTAAATAGATATTATAAAAGTTATTAAGAAAAGTCATTAATTTTGTTATTATTACAGCGTGTAATATGGACTATACAAAATTAATTTCTTTATCACTTTTATATTTTGCATGTTTTATAATCCAGGAATGAAACTAGTTTTTCAGTTTTTCATTCAAAATTTGTCCGTGACGACTTATCGTGGTGGGAACCCAATAAGGTGTTAAAGTCATTGTGAACTTTTAGGTAGTTATGATCAGTTACTAAATAACAGCTACAAGCGTTGTAGACTAAAAGTTGCACAGATATTTGATAGAGTAGCAAATATCGGACGTGATCCGCAGTTGAGATTACTTCTTGGAATTAGTCATAAGTAAATCTCACAGTGGTTGTCCCTATCACCTGAGGTATCTGATTTGATATCATGAGGACTACTGAATACTTAGTGCGCTCAACCGCTACGCCGTAACAGGGTGGCTATAAAGGGCGTAACTAGATTCAGCGGAAGCCGTGGTGTTAAAGGCAGATATGCAAGATGGGATTTGCACCTCTTCTCTGAAGAGAGATATTTCTGGGCCCATCTTGACTGACTGAACATACTGATGAAGTGCATGGCCATGCCCAAACGAACTGATTAGTTCTTTATCGTTTACCTATCAGTAAAAGTCGGATAGTCAAGAAAACAGAATCTTGAGTATTTAGAGTTGACACTTTCCAAGCTCATACTCACAGATGAAATATCGTGATGCAAAGGGAAAAGCCAAGATATACCCAATCAATGAACAGTAGTTTCATAGATGCTATTTCCTTACGGAATGATTATATCACCAGTCTGGGTATAAGAGTTCTTGTAACCTGGTCAGCCTAAGTGCCTGTCTAGGGGCCTCCTTAGGTCCGTGTAATCAAGGCGGTATTGCCAACTTGCACAAGTGGGAGTCTGTTAGTAATTATGTGCAGAGTTGACAAACCAAGTGATCACACATCCAATGTTGCAAGACAGTTGAGGGTCACACCTGTGAGGACCTATAAATCGAATAAGTTATATGGAACCCAGTAATGGAGAGTTAGGATTTATAATAGTCAATTATAAATCATTTGGGTAATTTCAGTCAGAAATCTTAAAGTTGGAGGGTTATTAATTAATTAAGTAGATTGTATATTTATTTGATGAAATAAATATATAATAATTAATTAATAGAATTATATATATATTAGATATATATATATATAGATAATTATCATAAGCAAATTCTTTTCCAGGAAAAGAAAAGGAAAAAAATGAGATAATTACAATAAGGAAACTGGATCTTATACAAACTGTATTTTTCCTCCATATAAATAAGCCTTATGGGTTTAAGGAAAAATAATTCAACCAACTCATAAATCAGTTTCCAGTTTTCTCTCACTCTCCCTCTTAATCGGCGCTGCCTCCTCCCTCGGATACCAGTTCGGTTTTCTCAGTTTTCGGGTTTCAGTTCTGCTAGAGGAACAATTCGTAGGTCGTTTACGGGTGGATCTATTCTCAAGCAATCCAGGTAAACCATCATAAATGTTAGAATTAATTAAATTAATTGATTAAGATCCATAAGCTAGTTTAGGGTTTTTAGCTTAAACGCTTCCGCATAAGATCAAATCAGTGTGTTTTGATCATATAGGTCTTTTACCAGCCTGGTTATCAGATCTATGGGATTCACCGAACCAGTAAGGTTTCGTGATCCATGATAGTCCTCGTGTCAGTTTGACCCGAGGGAACCCACAAAAACCCAACAGAGGGTACCGGTCACCCTACCCCTCATCCACTATGGTGTTGCCGGCGGTACATGAGGGGTATCGGCCTCCCCACCGACCCCATAGTGGATGGCCTTATAGAGTTATAGTAGATCTTTATATTTTTAATTCTTAAATTATATAATTCATTTTTTCTTACTTTTTATTCTTTAATTATTTTACCAACACATTTTGTTTTATTGGTTAATTACAAACTATTCAAAATGATTTCATCAGGGAAAAATATACATGAAAACATTTAATTTTTATGTGAAAACATTTAAATATGAAACAATTTCATAAAAAAATAATTAACATAATATAATTTCATCGTAGTAAACAACTTTATGATGTATAATAAGATAATGAAATAAAAAATTATTCAATATTATGCTCATTTTGATGACATCGATGAAACTATTATAATGATGTAATTTGTTAAAATTAGAACATATTTTTTAATATATTTTAGTTAATAAACGATTATATGTGTTAATATTATTAAAATAAAAATAATAAACTAAAAGGTATAATATAAATTTTTAGATAAATCTAAGGATAAAAATTGTAATTCAATTCTTAAAGTTTGAAAGCTATGAGGGAAGATATGGAGTAGGTAGGCTGAAATCTCAATGATGGTGTAATTTGTTAAAAGTAAAGCTTTTCATCAAAATAAGAAAACAATAAAATGATAAACGATTTAATTAGAAAAAACAAACATGAAAATATTTCATTTTTACGTGAATAACACCAAAATATGAAACATTTTCATCAAAAGATAATATTATCCAAAAACAATTGCGTAAAAACACTAAAATATGAAACATTTTCGTCAAAAAAGAATTATATAATATAATGTCATCTATTAAACAATTTCATTATATATAATAAAGCTAATGAACTCCAAAAATATTTAATATCAGGTTCATTTCGAACATATCAACGAGACGATAATAATAGTGTAACTTGTTAAAATTTAAATGTATTTAAATAATGTATTTTAGTTAATATACAATTATATGTGTTAATATTATTAAAATGTAAAATGAAAACAATAAAGTAAAAGGTATAAAATGTATTTACTAAATAAATGTAAGAGGGTAATTTGTAAATTTAATTCTTAAATTTAAGTTGCTGTGAGATTTGAGGGTCCATTTAATATCACCTAGAGACAATCCTTTCACTACAAAACAAACAGGCAATTCTGGCGGCCAAATCCGTCGGAAATCCGCCGGAATTTGGCATTTCCGGCGGATTTCCGACGGATTTGGCCGTCGGAATCCGGGGCGCTGCAAATTCAACTTTCTGGCCAAATTTCTGGCGGATTTTGACTTTTCCGGCGGATTCGGGCGCCAGAAATCCGCCGGAATTATTTTTCAAAAAAGATTATCTTTTGTTAATTAAAAAGACTAATTAAGTTTTAGATTAACGTTTCCGACGGATTTCCGGCGGAATTTAAAAATACTTAATTTATTTTTTATTTTTATTTTAATTTATTTCCGGCGGATTTCAGGCGGAATTTAAAAATATTTATTTATTTATTATATTTATTTCCGGCGGATTTCCGACGGAATTAAAAAATATTTATTAATTTTATTTTTATCTATTTCCGACGGCCAAAATCCGTCAGAAAAAAATACATTTTTTACAAAAAAAAAATACCTGCTTTAAAATTAAAACCCGTAAATTTGAAAATACGCTAAAAATACAGAAATATTGTAAAATACATTAATTAAACGGCTAATCATCCGGACATAAATTATACAAATTATCCAATACAAACACCTAATTTATGCGAACGAAATCGATCCGCCAAAATGCTTGGATATTTCGCCATCCACCTCATTCATACAGTTTGTACGAATCACCAAGATACCTTCCCTCCAATCCAAAAAAAGCTCCGCAAGATCATGAAATTGCCCATCAATATCCCCACAAATTGTCACTGGTTGCAAAAAATAAATGCAAAACGTTAACGAGAATATTTGGAAAACAATCTACACAAAAAATCAGAAACGATAGTGTACTAGAATATTTGGAAAACGATAATAGATACACCCTACATAACACATACACCATCATGTTTTCATCAAATGTACAAATTTCCAAATCTGCCCCTCTAAATGGATTCTTTTTCAAACCATCAAAACCCTAATTCCTTTAAATATTTCAGTTTTCTGTTACATTTTGTGGACAGTGAAGAACAAGAAAACACAAAACCAATGATTCTAACAGTGTCTAATTGTTCTTCCATAAACAATTTAATCAAGGCTTAGCAATGAGATAAGAACAAAAAAAAAAAAGAAACATACCTGCACATTGCTTTCTTGCATCAAGATCTTTGCCTTATCACATAATGACCAAACCTACATTCATAAAAAAAAAACATAAAATTCAGAAACATTATTCCACCAATTCACCTAAATTTTCATTAATTAATCTAATCAATAGTAAATCATATAGCGCATTGCACGACGGTGATGGTTTGGTGCAGTAGTGAGTAGCGGTGGTGCATGGTGGTTTGGCTGCAGATATAGGGTCTTGAAAACAGAAAGAAAACAACTGAGCTTATGTGGTTTGGCTGCATGGTGATTTCCCCGGTCCCAAAACCCGTTCTCCGGGAATCCCCGACCCCGTTCGGGGCGGGTGAACCACTGGGTCGGGCGGAAATTATCATCCTTAGTAGTGCCAATAAAATAGAAATAGATTGCCAAAGAGTCAACAACATAGCATACTTCAACTAAAAAAATGTATCCATACAACCAAAAAAAATCAATCAAAGAGCATTTTAGTTGTAATAAATAACAAGTACAAACAATCTTGATGGCATAAACAGTAAAAAAAATCCAGTATGACCATTAACAATAACAAACAAAATGTAAAAAAATGTATCCTTCCTTTTTCACCTTCCATAAAACATATAAAAACAGTAAAACTGTTTTAAGAAAACAATAAATCAAACAATATTTCAAGAAAAAGAGTTTAAACATAATGATGTAAACTAATCAATATTTATCCATGTAATATAGTTATATGTTGTATAGAATACATCCAATTTCAACATAGTTCCAAGGAAAACAGTTAAAGCACTCTAAATTTTAACTAAGGAGTTCTAACTTCTTACATAAATACATAATCAAGAATCCAACATAAAGTATCTCTTATTATGAAAAAAGTAATAAAAACAAGAACATTCCAGTAGCAACCATCAAAAGTAACTTAATACATTATTAGCTTTAAAAGTGTATAGCAAGTAAGAAGGGAAGTCGAGATGGAGAAGACAAACCAAAGGGAAGCCGCCGGATGAGAGCGTGTCGGCCGTGTGTTTCGCTGGAGGAGAGGTCGCCTGAGCACAACTCGAAATAGAAACAAAAAATAGTGAAAACAGAAATTGGTTTGCAAATAGAACCCTAAATTAGTTGCAAATAGAAATCGAATTTGCAAATGAAGATGAAGAATTCGATTACCTGTTAGTTCTTGATTTTGGGAGGAAGCAAATAATTAGGGTTTTGGTGGCGGTGATATTTTGGGAGAGATGAGAATGCAAGATTTAGGTTAGGTTTGGGAAAATAAGAGGGGGGAAATTTTGGGAAAAATAAGAGGGAGGGAAAAGTAGTGGGAAATTTTTTTGGGGGACTTTTCAAAATAAATTTAAAATTTTGGAAACTGGTTTAGATGAAGTGAAGTTTCGTGTATATATATACATGGTTTTTATTCGTGTATATATATACATGGTGTATATATATACATGGTTTTTATTTTATTCAAACGAGAATGACATCAATTTAAGAAAATACGAGAATGATTTTTATGTACAAAATCATATATGATTAACAAAGGAAAAATTCAGGTACAAAAAACATGTACAAAATTATATATGATTCATATAGTAAATCACATATAATTCATGTTGTTAATCATACATGATTAACAGCTGTGCGGGTTACATGCGACTTACAACCAGCATGTAACCCGCCCACGTCCCCTTTTTTTTGGTTCAATACTTAATTATATATGATTTTGTACACAAAAATCATTCTCGTATTCTCTTAAAAAGGTATCATTCTCGTTTGAACCTCTTTCTATATATGTGTATATATATATATATATAGAGAGAGAGAGAGAGAGGAGTCTTCATGTAAAAACTACTTTTTTTGTAAAAACTCATGAAAACTGACTAAAAATTATTATTTTTTACGATTTTTTTTCCATCAAATGTTAGAATTGATATATTGTTTCACATATATTTTTTTCATAAGGTGAATAATAAGTATATATATATATTATTCTAGGCATACGATCATGTGAGAAATTTTAGTTAACGGTGAAATTCAACTAGTTGGCAAACTTGCTGATAAGGTAGCCGGTGACCGATAAGATAACTGATAAATAGGAGGGTGACCCGATCAAAACCGTCTTTGTTGACCGAATGAGTGGTTGAGAATCATGCCTACCTTTTCTTAAAACGTTATGTTTCTCGCATGAACCTTTCTCTACATAATTATGTATATATTTAATTAGGTTCAATTTTTAATAAAAAAGTTATTTAATTTTTTATTTTTGTCTGTCGAAAATCAGTTTGTATTGTTTTGATAAATCAATAAAAATTTGTAATTAAAGTCCGACTAGGTTGATTCAAACCTAAACATATCAATTAAAGTCCAACTAGATCGATCTAAGCCAAACTAGATCGATAAATCCCAACTAGATCAATCCAACCTAAACATATCAATTAAAGCCAACTAGAACGATTAAATGCCAACTAGGTCAATCCAAAGCTAAATATATCAACTAAAGTCCAACTAGATCGATCAAAACCTCAACTAGATCATCAAAGCCCAAATATATCAATCAAAGCCCAAACATATCAATCAAAACCCAAACAAATCAATTAAATCCCTAGTAGATCATTCAAGATATTATATGAGTGAACCTATTACGGAATCTAATTAGTCGAGTAGATATATCAAATCCCAAATATATCGATCAAAGCCCATATATATATATATATATATCAATGAAATCCCAACTAGATCAATGAGAGCACAACTATATCGATGAAATCCCCAACTAGATCGATCAAAGCCCAAATATATCAATGAAAGCCCAATTAGATCGATCAAAGCTCAAATATATCAATAAAAACAACTAGATAGATCAAAGCCCAAATATATCAATAAAAGCCCAACTAGATCCATCAAAGCCCAAATATGTCAATGAAAGCCCAACTAAATCGATCAAAGCCCAAATATCTCAATGAAAGCCCAACTAGATCGATCAAAGCTCAAATATCTCAATGAAAGCCCAACTAGATCGATCAAAGCCCAAATATATCAATGAAACCCCAACTAGATCGATCAAAGCCCAAATATATCAATGAAACCCCAACTAGATCGATCAAAGCCCAAATATAACACAACTAGATCGATCAAAACTCAAATATCTCAACGAAAGCCCAACTAGATCGATCAAAACCGAAACATATCAATGACAATTAGATCGATCAAAGCCCAAATATAGCACAACTAGATCGATCAAAGCCCAAATATAACACAACTAGATCGATCAAAGCCCAAAAATATATATTTTTTATTAATTTTTTAAATCCGCCGGAAATCCGTCGGAAATATTTCTTTTTTAGAAAAATATATTAATTTTTCCGACGGATTTCCGGCGGATTTAAAATATATATATTTTTTATTAATTTTTTAAAATCCGCCGAAAATCTGCCGGAAATATTTCTCCTTTTTTATAAAAATATATTAATTTTTCCGATGGATTTCCGGCGGATTTAAAAAATATATAAATATTTTATTAATTTTTTAAATCCGTCGGAAATCCGCCGGAAATATCTCTATTTTTTAGAAAAATATATTAAATTTTCCGACGGGTTTCCGGCGGATTTAAAAAAAATATTTTTTTATTAATCTTTTAAAATCCGCCGAAAATCCGTCGGAAAAATTTCTAATTTTTTTCAAAAATATAAATATTTCCGACGGATTTCCGACGGGATATAATTAATTAAAAAAATTAATTAAAATCCGTCGGAAATCCGCCGGAAAATGTTAATTAATTATATTGAATTAATAAATTAAAAAAATAATTAGAATCCGTCGGAAATCCGTCGGAAATCCGCCGGAATATTTTGTTGATTTTTTATTTTTTTTATTTTTGAAATATTTCCGGCGGATTTCCGGCGGATTTCCGACGGATTTCCGACGGAAGTCAACTTTGTTTGACTAAATTAACATCCGTCAGAAATCCGTCGGAAATCCGCCAGAAATATTTCTGGCGGATTTTTCTGCCGGAAATTTCCGCCGGAATTGCCTATTTTTCTAGTAGTGTTTGTATACACGAAAGCTTAAAAGTCTAAGGTTGTGTTGACTTCGTTTTTTGCCTAGCGGCAACAATTAGAAAACTTTGAGTTTGGTCATTGTTTATTCAAGTATAAACGAAGTCCTTAAACTTTATTAATTACATTAATATTCACTCTAAAAGTTTTTTTCAATATATACATGTTTAAAACATGTACAACCCATTAACTATACTGATTAAAATTAGAATGATTATTTTTGAATTTCTAGTAGTCTAAACCAAAAAATCATCTTTTCTATTACGAAACATATCTATATTACATTTTTTGACTTATTTTGTAGAGCATATAACATAACATCGAACACATTTGGGTAGACTTGAAATTTTATCAATTATATGATGGGCACTAATAAATGAAACAACATAAGATAAAAGAACATGAAAATTGTCATAAATAAAAGAACATTCAATTAAAAAATTACAATACCAATGAAATTAACAATACCAATCAAATTATAAGTGTCATGAAAATTGTATTTCATCTTTTATTAGAGGTTGTTTTATGTCTTTTAAATTTAAAAGAAGTTTAAACTTGAGATTGTTTCTTAGAGATAATTGTTTCTTTAACGATGGTGGAAAATGTATAATTGATGTATTTGAGTTATGTTATATGTGCTAAATGAGCAAAAAAAAAAGATACAAAATAAATTGAACTAATAAGAGGTTTAAGGAGAAGTGAGTAATTGTGAGATAATTAAACTGGTAGTATAAATTGTGTCTAGATATATGTTAGACGAAAAAAAAGTTGAAACCGACTCAAAAAAAGGATAAGACGTGGCAGATATATAGTATTAAAATATAATATAGAAAAAAGTAATAAATGAAATTTAGATGTAATATTTAAAACTCCATATACCATAAAAAATAAATAAATTACCGTTGCTTAGGAACAATAACTAAAATTTGATAAACGTTATAATTTATAATATATGATATAAAATTATAATTAAATCTAAAAATATTCAATATTTGACCTATTTTGAAGGTATCAAATATATAATTATAATGGTGTAAGTTGTTAAAATTAAAACGTATTTTTTAATATATTTTAATCAATATACAATTATATATGTTAATATAACAAAAATATAAAATAAATTATAAAAAAGTAAAAGATATAAATCAAATATTAAATAAGTATGAAGGTGTGAATTGTAAATTTTATAAAAAGGTAAAAGGTATAAATCAAATATTAAATAAGTATGAAGGTGTGAATTGTAAATTTTATAAAAAAGTAAAAGGTATAAATCAAATATTAAATAAGTATGAGGGTATGAATTGTAAATTTTGAGGAAGTAAATTGTAATATAGTGGTAGGACTATTGTCGCTTATGAATAGTATGATTACATTTGATAAATGTATATATAGGAGGCTTTTGGTCCCGCATTGCAGGGATATGAGATGTTATAAAAATATAACGCATAAATCAACAAAAAACAGTTGAAATGTAATATAAAATCGATAGGACAACTATGACTCAAGTGGCGGTTAACCTAGAAAAGAAAATCTCATGAGAACATATAGAATTGAAATCGAGTTAACGTAGCTTTTGGTGTGGTCAATATCTCTGGTTAACTATATCGATTAAAATTAGGATTAAGTCTTCGAAATACAATAACTATCAAGTCTTTGAAATAAATTACAGTCAAGTCTTCGGAATTAAGACATGTTCTGTTAACAATTAAGTCTTTAAACATTATATAATGGCATGAATTGTAAATATTTAAAATATTTTCATATAGTATATATTATATAAAAAATCATAACTAACTCAAAAAATATTCAATATTGCACCCATTTGAAAGGTGTCGAAAAGATGATTATAATGATTGTTTATGTAAAAAATTACACAAGTCAATTGTCGTATGAAAATGTGTGAGGCTTAACCGTCGAGAGAAAGAAATTGCAGTCGATAAGAAGTGCGATAAAAGTAAAATAAGACAAAGAATCTGATGATGCAGGAAAAACCTCTGGACGGAGGGAAAAACCTGCGGTCGACCTAAAGTTAAGTCGACAGTGCATTATAGTCACCAAACAGGGGTGATGTCCTTCAAGATTACAGTGTGCGTCGAGGGATTACAAAGAGAATAAACGTGCGATCGAACGTAATTACAAGTATAATGAATTCTAAACTAGAGAGAATGTATTGGTTTCTTCCAAAGTTGTCTCGTTCGTGTCTTTCGAATGTAGTCTTGATTGATTTATATAGCTTCTTTGATAACGGTCGTGCATTTAATGTCTCCAACGGTCATAACGGACGTCGCATTGAATAGGATTAACTCTTCGTCTTGATGACCTTGGATTGAGTCTTTAACTGAAGGCGAGATATCCGGTAACTGACGATCTCCTGTAATAAATAAGAAAACTTACGATACAAGTTACCGTTAGTAATGCGTCGTACGTTGGGATATATATGTCGTTCGATTGATTTATTGAAGAACGTTCGTTATAATGATGAACTCCAACGAGCATAACATAGTAATCAGTTTCTGACGTTCAATGATAATCAGCTTGCCTTCATAAAAGACGTAAGTATTGTACGATAATATCATTCGACTAATCGTTAGTTCTATTCGACCGATTGATTCGAGGGTATTATTAAGTTTATTCTAGGACCTTATCTTAATACAGAATTATTGTCCTATCATTTGTCTTACGATTATAATCGGTCATCGTGCAATTGCGGATTTTTACCCTAACATTGATATAACTTATTAAAAATAAAAATGTATTTTTTAACGCATATTAGTTAGAATACAATTATATGTGTTAATATAATAAAAATATAAAATGACATCTTGAAAACTAATATGTATAAATTAAATAACTATATAACTATAAGGGTATATAAATGTAAATTTTGAAATAATTTAATATAAAAAAAGTGAAGATATGTGGCAGATAGGATCAGGACCATATATTTGAATATGTAAGATGTATTTTTTTTTTATTGTTTATTATAACTTATTACACTGTTCTGTTCCTTAGGAGCAGTAGGAAAAAAGTTGGTAAATGTATGGAGTTTTAATGTGGCGGATACGATCAAGACCATATATTTGAATATGTAAGATGTATTTTTTTTATTGTTTATTATAACTTATTACACTGTTCCTTAGGAACAATAGGAAAAAAGTTGGTAAATGTATGAAGTTTTAATGTTACAGATACGATCAGGACCATATATTTGAATATGTAAGATGTATTTTTTTTATTGTTTATTATAACTTATTACAGTGTAGGAACAGTAGAAAAGATGTCTTTTAAACATTAATAAATATAAATCGTTTAATCAATTTTTTATATGGCATCGTTTTTAAATACAAATTTGAAAAGATGGCATATATAAATTTATTTTTCAGAAATTAAACTAATAAAAATATAAATTTATAAGGACCAATAATATAAAAAAAGAATTGTACGAAAATATTTAATTTATCATAAACAATAATTTTTTTTATGTATTAACACTTTTAACAATATATATATAGTTTTCTCTTTAACCCAATATTAAAACAGTAAAAAGGTGAACATCAACAAATGCAACATCTATATTCAGTGGCGAATCTAGAACAGAAAACAACGCGGTTCCCTACTAAGTTTAGACGGAAAAAATGAAAATGTCAAATATACTTTTGTCGGGCCGGGTTATTAAAATTAAACATCAAACATTTACCCAATAGTGATATTTTAAAGTTTCTTACAATTGTATTCGACGAGGTCTTATACCTTGATATATTGCATAATCGTATCATTACTAATACCTTCTAAAATAACCCTTTCAATATACGAAACTAAATAATTACTCAAAAATTGATCACCGATTTTGTTGTTCGGGAATCATTCGCACACGATGAACTAGATTCTCTTTTCTTTTTAAAAAACTTCAACAATGACATTCTTGATTCTACGATAAATACAATCAAATATTCAAAATGTCATTATGAATTAATAACTATATCTAATCAGATATTTTATATTTTACATTTGATTATAATATTAACTCCTAATCCGTAATATAGTTGAGATGTATAATTATATCAATTCACAAATACAAAAGAAGATTTAAAAGCTTTGATTTTGATATTTGAACAAACCTGGTTGCACTACAATTGAAAATCGGATTTTGAATTGAAAACGAATTGCAAGATTCAATTGGTCGATTTGTTCAGATCGGAGATTGAAGGCCGATTGGTTGAAGTCGAATTCGATGAAGATGTGGACTTGTGGTATAGACTTAAAATTGTTGGGCCTAAACAAAAAACAATAGAAAAAACAATATATCTTTTTGGAGAACTATGAGATTTGAACTTGAGACCTACCACACAAAAAAAAGGAATGTTTTCCACCAGAACACCATTGATTTGTTTTCCTTAAGGTGCTAAAAAATATTTAAGGTAGTTCCTTCAAAAAAATTTAGGTAGGTCCCAATTTTTTTTTTATATAACTTCTAACAAAAAAAATATATTTAGGTAGGTCCCGGGACCTACCTAGGATATGCCTAAATTCGCCCATGTCTATATTTGAAAGTAAATTAATTAGGGCTATAAAAACCAAATAAAATATTATATATTATACTTAAATATATCTATATATATAAATTAAAAAATTAAAATATATTTATTATGAAATAAAAATGTTTTAGGTATTCTTTTTTTTTTATTGGAGCTAGTTTTCGTAATATTTAATAGACTCGTCGCTTTTTAATATTATTAGTAATTATACTTTTGTTTTCTTAGTAACTAGTTATTAAATGCCCTAGCTTCGCGCCGAGTTATAAAGTGTGATTGATTTTATAATAAGTAGTAAGACGGATTTATATGAAACATAAGTTTGTACATATATTGTCATACGAAAGCTAAGTATGACATACTTCATGCATTGTGTTGGGTGTTTAGCTATATGCATTTTCTTGGGTGTTTAGCCTATGCAAATCTCTATTCTCCACTTTCATCAATTTTCTTTATTATAAATTTAGTTTAACTAAATCAAATGCACTTTTGAGAAATGTTCTTATATACCCTTATATACAATAGATGCAACATTAAATATTATTTTTTTAAATTTACATATAACACATGAAATTATCATTATTCAATTTTCATTTACTTCCAAGTTTAGAAGTATGTTTTGAAAGAAGAATAATTTTAATAATTTATGTTTAAATAATTTTAAAATAATCTTTACCTTTATAAAGATGAAGAAATTGTAAGGTGAAAAATATTATAAAAGATGAAGAAATTTTCACCTTATAAAATATTATAAAGATGAAGAAAACATTTTATAAAGATTAATGTGAAAAGTATTATAAATATGAAACTGTAAGGACTAAAATGAAACTTTGGTATAATATTTTATTATAAAAAACCTTTTCCTCGTAATAGTAGGGGTGTTATAATGTGAGATTAAGAAAGCTAAGGTGCTAAGTATGAAATTGAAAATGACATATATGTAATTAAAACAATTTTGAGGGTCACCTTTGTTTCTTTTCTTTTTTTTCCATAAAGAAAAGTGACACCTGGCAAGTATATGAAATTGAAAATGGCATATTTGTAATTTAAAAAAACTTTAGGGTCATTTTTGTTTTTTTTCCTGCAAATTAATTGGTACTATAATTGGGTTAGAGGTTGAGGTAATTTCATTGAGGTTTCCTAGAAAGATGCCATGTATTGTTTGTTAAACTTGAGCCTCAAAGTTCAAACAGCTCAAGAGAGGGATCAAGTTTTCGACTTTTCGTTCATGTAGTTTTTGTTTTTATTTTATTTTCATCTCATTCATTCAATTTTATTAAATTTAATTGTTAACTCAGCTAAAAAATGTTTGAATAAATTGAATATGATCTTCTTATAGAGTTATAGTAGATCATTCTTTATATTTTTAATTCTCAAATTTTGTTGCTTTTTCTTTAATTACACATTTTATTTTGTTGGTTAATTATAAACTATTATAACTTAATCAAGAAAAAAAATCAAATAATTTCAATAAACTATTCATAAGTACATGCTATTTTTTTCCAAAATTTTGGTCCATAAGGTTTGTCAAATGTAATAGATTTGGTTCTTAAAGTTCATTTACTACAAAATAAACCTCTAGGTATGCAATTTGTTATGGATTTTATCCCTTATGTTAACAGTCATCCATTAATCCCTTAAATGATCTGGCAGAATGACTATTATACCCTTTCAAATCAATTGTATATTTTCTTACTTGAATATAACAAATACGTAAAATAGACATCAGTTGCACTATATATCTCTTTTCTTTCCGTATGACAACATATATACAAACTTATGTTTCATAAAAGTTTATTATACTACTTATGATAAAATGTATCATACTCTATAACCTGGCGCAAAGTTCGAGCTCTTAATAACTAGTTTTCTACATGAAGGGGGAGAGGTGGTGCTGGTGACTTGGTTGGTTGGTCCACCTTTTCTTTCTATCTCTCTCTTCTTTTATTTTTTTTAATTAATTATTTAGATTGGTATGGGTGTGGATGAATTGGTAAGGTGTTGGTAAGATAGCAGAAAGCTGATTTGACACTGATGTGGTAGCTCGTACCATTGGCAAGCAGCATGACCGCTGTATATTTGATTTTCGCTATATATAAATAATATTATATATATATATATATCCTCACGTTCACAACCAAAAAGTGGTTCACATTTGAACCCACCCTTATATATATATGTATAAATATATAGGGTAAATCAAATAAAAATGTTTTAGTTTTTTATTTTTGTTTGTGATTGAAGTTGGTTTTTGTAATATTTATAAATTAAGAGACTTATGGCTTTTAATATTATTAGTAATTTTATTTTTCGTTTTTTTAGTAGTTGAGGTAATTTCATTGAGGTTTCTTAAGAATTAAGCTGCCATAGCTTAAACTTGAGCTTCAAAGCTCAAGAGAGGGATCAAGAGAATTGGTCTTGAACCGATGTTTCTAAAACTTGGAATCTTAAAAGTCTAAGATCGTCGGTCAGTCTTTGTTGTCCTTTTTTATTAAGAAAACCATTTTCTACACGCATAGGTGTTGTTATTGTTAATATAGGTGTAAAAAACCAACGAACCCGAACAATCCAATTTAGTCTGATGTAAAATAATATAACCCGAAGCAACCTAATATCTAATCGGGTTGAATTTTTTTTTTCAGATCGTAGATATTGGGTTTAGCGTCATATTAACCCAACCCAACCTGACCAACCCAATGGTTCGGTTCACAATTACCCTCAGAGTGTTTTGATGTTCACAAAATATATACTAGAAAATAAAGTTATTTTATGACAAACTAAAACAATTAACAGTAAAAATATTAGAAAAAGAAAATAAGAGTACGGATGATTGTCGTCGATTCAGATGTGCAAAAACAATCTAGACCGGTAATGACCGACAAACCAATGGCAGTGGGAGGTAAACGAAGAAAACACGACATGTGATGGAGATGTTCTTAAGATTTGTAATTTTTTAGTACGAAGTATTAATAAATATATTTTTCTTAATAAATTAAATATATACGGGACGGAACGGGTATTGGCGGGTAGTAAATTTGGATAACCGGACTCGACCCGCGACTCGGTAGGTACCCTTATTTTCAGGGTTTTCGGGTAACGGGTTGCTCGGGTATCAATTTCTCGGTTTTAGATCATACGGTTCAATTCGTTTTTCCCGAACACCCCTATTGTTTATGGGTTTCAATTTACTAGGATTCTTGATTTTTGGGTTGATTTTGATCCATAGATTACAAATTCGAACCCAAATCGACAATAAATTACAAATTATAAGCTAGGAATGAAAAGAGCAATAAATTCAAACCATAAAAATGAAAACGAAAACTTCAAAATCACAAAAACAAAAATCACAATTTTTCATAAACTATACAAAAACTATATGCACCCAAAAAGTGCATCGGGAATTGAAAAAGTAGCATCGGGAATTGAAAAAGTAGCATTTGACGTTGACATGCGTGTGTATAACGCATTCACTTTTTGGGTGCATTTGGTAAAAAGTCGGGAATTGAAATAAATGTTTTGGGAATTGAAAAGGTGGTATTTGATGTTGACGTATATATGTATGATACAATTTACTTTTTGAATACATATAGCAAGTTAATGAATGTATTTAGCTTCTTCCAAAAAAATCATAGTTTACTTTTAAAAGTCGTTGTAGTCAAGCTGGTCGAAAATGACAAATGACAAAAGCTGTGATTAAATTGTTTTTTGGGTGATTGGTGCGCGGGAGGTGGGTGTGTGGAACGTAGGTGGTGGGCCTGTGGGGGTGGGGGGACCCACATTGTTCCAGGTTCAAGACAAGTTCAAGTTAAGGTTCAAGGTCCGAAGTAAACTTTAATTTTGGTCCTCCAAATTTTGTGAAATGTAAGAAAATAGGATCTGAAACTTTGATAAGTTTACAAATGGTACTTGTAGTTCTCATGCTGCTTTGAAAAGTCTTCATTCATCCATTACTAACCCCATTAACATTCTCCATTAAAGTGAGAGATAGTTTAGTTATTTTAGCTATTTTTTTAAATACCTTAAAAAAATAGATTATATAATTTATCCTACTATTATATATACATAATATATAATTTAAGGATGTTATAAGTAAAAAAAGGTGAATTCCAAGTTTCCAACTATCAAAGTGGTAGTATCTAGAAAACCAACTTTCAAAACCTAACCAAATTCCAACCAACCAAGTTCAGCTTCAAACTTGGCTTCCTTCCTACATGGTTGCTTCTTTACTTTCTTGCAATACAACAAAATGATACATCAAAATCAGATACGAGGAAGACGACATCTGGCTTGGACGTATCTTTGTGTTTAGGAATAGCAAATATCGCCATGGGAACAACTCCAAGGAGACCAATAATTGTGCCTTTTTGAGAGGAACTCTGTCCCTACATGGCCATCCCCAAAATAGCTTTTGTTCATTGACTCTGTAAATGTAAGCTTGATAATTAAGTTTTATACGAACATCATATAAATGAGTTTTATTCTAGTGTATACGGATATTTGTTCTCTATCAAATCCCCAAAAGATGAAGGATTTGGAAGATTGATCAGATTGATAGACATTGGTGAGGTTGAGAGGTTGTAAAAGAGGAAAGTATGATAAGTATAACCATGGTTGATATAGAAAACAAGTTTGATTCTTGAAAGAATAGTGAAGATTGATCTGGCAAGCAATGACGCTATAGTATCAAAACTTTTGTTGCCCAAATAATTTTCTTTTAGATGCTTAACATCATTGCATTAATTTCAATTCTTCGTACCATCAAAATCAACATATACTTATCATATCTTTCACCTTAACCGTTTAAATGTATGTCTTGAAGCATGCTAATCAAAATAGAAGAATCAAAATTTTACAAGTAACATATAGTGCTTATGTGTATATATATGTATTTTTCCAACTCTATATTGAGCCCTCAAAATGAACTTGGTACAAAATACCTTGAGGTAGTAATGAGATGAACCGGACAAGAGAGAGAGAGAGAGAGAGAGAGAGAGAGAGAGAGAGGTCGGAGTTGAATAAAGGGGATAATCCTATTAGCAACTATGGGTCATGGGCGAGGGTCATCGAATGAGGAATACGAAGATGATAGGAAAGACGGATTTGTCCGTATGGTTTTATATTAAATGTTAGATGTATAGTTTTTAATGTTTACTGTGATAAACAATAAAATCATACGTTATTAAATTTAATAGGAAATGAGAGAGTGGGTAAAGGATGAAAATGCTTTTGACTTAACATAGTTATTTTAAGAGAGTTAGGCAAAGTGATGAAAAATCAAAACAAAGCAAATCACAGGGACGAAAATGATAGTTTCAAATCCATAAGGACAAATATAATTACTCAACAAAACAAAGAGAGACCAAAGAAAAAAAAAGAGTTAATTACATATTTGGTCCCTGTGTTTTGGGTGAAATTACGATGGAGGTCCCTGAACCCTAATTTTCATGCCTACGGTCCTTGTGGTTTGTATTTCGTTACGATGGTGGTCCCTTGCCCTAACATCCGTTAAAAATGGCTGTTAAATAATGGGTAAAAGATGAAAATGCCCTTAATATTTATATAACCCCTTCCCTTCCCTTCTTCCCCAACCCCAAACCCTTTCCCTTCCCTTCTTCCCTACAACCACCATATCCACCGCCGGCCATCTCCACCGTCGCCATCTTCGACCAACGCACCTCCTCCCGCCTCCCGTCGCCATCTCCGACCATCACGCCTCCTCCCGCCTCCGTAGTTGATTATAGGGCCATGACAACAGATCGAGATCCATGGCCACCGCCGTTTTGTCGCAAATCCATGGCCACCACGGGTTCTAGGGTTCGCCATCTCCATGGCCGCCGCTGTTTTGTCGCAAATCCATGGCCTCCACCGTCGTTGTTCATGCCTCCCGTTCACCGCCGTTCACGCCCCCTGCCTCACTCCCCCAACCTCACTTCCATCTCCACCATCGCAGCTACAAGCGCCGCCACCGACGACGACGAGAAACCACCTTCGTCGCTACAACCATCCTCTACAACTGCCGCAGATATGTGACAACCACCACTTCGCCACATCTGTGAAATCAATATCTGTGAAAATGGTAAGTCGATTTCATCCATATTTGTGAAATCAAATCGATTTGGGGGTGGTGGTGGTCGGATCTGGTGTTGGTGGTTGTTAGTGGTTGTGGTCGGATCTAGTGTTGGTGGTTGTTAGTGGTTGTGGTCGGATCTAGTGTTAGTGGTGTTGGTGGTTGTAGGTCGGATCTGGTGTTGGTGGTTGTTGGTCGGATCTGGTGTTGGTGGTGGGTTAAAGGTGCTAGTAGTCGGATCTAGTGGTGGGTGTTGGTGGGTTAAAGGTGGTGGTGGTCGAATCTGGCGGTGGGTGTTGGTGGGTTGAAAGTGATGGTGGTGGGTTGAAGGTGGTTGTGGTGGTGGGTTGAAGGTGATGGTGGTGGTGGTGGTTGGTGGTGTTGGTGGGTGGTGTTGGTAGGTGGTGGTGGTGATATTAGGTGGTATTGTATTAGGAAGAAGATAGAAAAATGTTAATAGAAAACAAAACAAAATTATGAAAAGACCAAAATACCCCTACACTAACGAAACTTTTTAACAGACGTTAGGGCAAGGGACCATCATCGTAACGAAAATCAAACCACAGGGACCGTAGTCATAAAAATTAGGGTTCAAGAACCTCCATCGTAATTTGACCCAAACCATAGGGACCCAATTTGTAATTAACTCTAAAAAAAAAAATACAAGTTCAAGTTCAAGTTCATTGTTACAATAACAAAGTTCAAGTTGAAGTTTTGTTAAATGTTGTTCAGTCAACACGGTTTCTGACTTTCCATTCCAAGTTCAAATTCATTGTTACACACAAATGACACAATCCTCTACCAAAACTTTCGCAGACGCAAAACTGAAACAATCTTAAAAGCTTCACTTTGGGGGCAGAAGACAATATCTCGTTTCTTCAAGTAATTAGGTATGATGAACATACTAATTATTGTTTTCTTCATTTTTGTAAATGCTCATCATCTTGTTATGTTTTGTTCAAGATCTGTGTTTCTATATATATATATATATATATATATATATATATATCACAAACATAGATTTATTTTAAGGTATTAATCTAACTTTTACGATCGAATATTTCAACAACTGTTAAAAGGATGTTTGGTTGATTCTCATCAAGTCCTCTTGTTGTGTTGATTAAGCTGCTCTGCTGCATGAGTTACAAAAGTATTGTCTGGGAAGGTGGTGTTTCGTAGAGGCAAAGATGGTCGGTATGTGTTCTCCTTTTTTTCTTTCTAGCCTTTCATCTGATTGATAGTCTCTATTTTCTTTTTCTTTTTTCTTAAGTAATTAAATAAATATTTCATAAATTAATTATTCATTTTACATTTTGTATTTTTCATAAATTAATAGTATTAAGAAAGATTAGGCAAATACTTGTTGTTACAGAACAAGACATAATCCATCAAAAAAATAAAAAAAGCTAATTAATCAACAAAACCAAAACTTATATATGCACTCTCTTGTAACTTATATATGCACATTTTCCAACCCAATCAATCCTGTCCTTAGAGCGCCATAAAACCGGTCACATTTGACCTGGTCCTTTTGGAACCGGGCCGGTTGAACCGGTTTTTAAAACATTGGCAAGAAGCTTATGGATGCTCTTCCCAAGCCAATCAACCAGCCACGACCCCGACCCAATTGCAAAACAGACCACCCATAGCTTCCAATCCAATTTTGCACCATGGCCGAACCACTCTTCAATACGAACAAAACCGACCTGTAAAGCTAAAAATATACTTCCAGCAATCCAAAACCCGACATGCTGACTGATGCCTCTGAAAATGTTTTTGATTTCTAGCTCTCTGGCGTTGAATAGGTTAAAGAACTGAAATAGGATGAAGCCGTTTGAAACCATCGCTCCCTCTCCCATGGCTTTTTGAAGAACCATACAACATACAATTTGATACAAGACCTGTACCGATATGTTTATGGTCATACTTGATGTTATAAGTGATTGTTTTCCACCACTTAACTTGATTGGTATATCAACATCAATTGCTGGCTTTGTTAGCAACACATAACCTCCAAGGACCACCTCCACCAGGATCACCCATAACAAATCCAATGTTGTTAAAGGAGCATCCCCAAAGGCTGCAGTCCCCAACAAATTTAATAAAGAGCTGCTAATGGACATGATTAGAAAATGCTGCAGAAATCTCTGAATATTCGCATACATGCTTTTTCCTTCATCCATCGTGCTGATCAAGTCACCAGTACTCCCATCCCATATGATGCTTTTTCCGCTTGCCTTTAGTGTTGGTGCTCCATCTCTTTCTTTCAACGTACTCTTTACAAGGAGTAATCCGTTATCCGTAGATGATACCTTTGTGCTCGAGTCCATTACAATATCAATTCCACGATCTGTGAATTGTTTCCCAGTAACCTCCGTCGTCCCATTCTCAATAGAAACACAAGTCGTTCTAATCAACCCCATATTGGCAGCAAGTACTGAACCGGTGGCTAATATACCAGATAGCTTATGATCGTTGAAGTAACGAATTGGAAATGAAAGAAAAGGTACCTCCTGTGTTACTCCAACCAGTAACACAAACAGTAACTTTAGCAGATATCGTGCTCTGTGCTTAGATTCTTTAACGTCATCCCTTTTGCCAAACATGTCCCACAAAAACGACCCTATAGGACATAGAATACTGCCGACAAGTCCTATACAAAGTATGCACTTGTCCCAGCTGTCAATCTGGAATTCTACAATAAACTTAGCATCCAAACTTCGTTTTTGCAGGCCCTTGCGGAAAAAAGTGTAAAGAACGATAATAGTTGTTGCAATTAGTTGAATTACCCCTTCATGCCAACCATTCTCTACACCTCCTTCAATGATTCCAAATCCAAGTGTCATGGATGCAACCACGAAAAGGAGAGTGATTATATACTGCGCGACTATATTAGAGAATTTGCATGCCAAATTAGACATAATATGCAAGGACACATGTTTTCGAGTAGCTTCATTTCCAGATTTTCCTGTCTCTATGTCTGTAGTACTTAGTGCTCGTGGGATTTCACCTAAACCTCCATCCTGCACAACCATCGATGTCTGTTGTTGTTGATCAACACTTATGTGATTGTTTCTGGTTGTTTGATCATGAATAGTGAGGTGGTGCTCACACGATGAGACTGTTGAATTATCACAGACTTCAGCAATTTCTGGTTTCTGGTAAAATGTTAAAAGCATACATACGTTATTAATATTCTTATGCATTCATGCATGACATATTAGATTAATAGATAAGTAAATGTATTGAAACTTAACCCTAGGCAAGTATAGAATCATGAAGAAATTTTATCTTTCTAGCTTTTGTAAAAATGAAATCTTACTCTGGTGGTTGCATTGGAGTTGCCAGCCTGATGATCACAATAATTAGTTTGAGCTGCATCAATGCTCTCATTTTTGACCTGCTTATAAAGAAATCAATGTGTATGTTAACATATGTGTATCTGTATGAAACAAATATGAAGTACGTAGAAATATGCATCTTTGCAGTTGATGATGGAACAATTGCTACGAAGCTTTGAATTCGTAGCCTAGGAAGGCAGCTTGTCCAATGAAGAAAAGTTTATATACGTATGGAATGTGCTTAATTTGATTTAAATTCCCCAAATTAACATGACCTTTTGATTTCACGCTTCGTATTTGTTGTATCTATAAATATGTGTGTATGTACATATATTTATATATATATATATATCTATATAGAGGGACAATCAAATACACACCAATTAGTTCATACACACTTACACACCAATCATATCCCTTGAAAATCAATAGAATTTTTGTATTTTCAAATTCCTTCCAAATTATGAAACTAATTAGAAGCTAATTTCTAAACTTAACATTTACACCCTAATATTATGCACCATTAGATTTCATTTTCAAGGGCTATGATTGGTGTGTAAGTGTGTATGAATTAATTGGTGTGTATTTGATTTTCCGTCTATATATATATATATATATATCCAGGGACATGATGAGCCCATGCATCATTGATCTTTATGTTTGCAAATGCTTGATTATGAACCTGATGTGGGTTACAGGAGTTTGGATTGTATAGATCCAATGAAGCAAAGTGTTCAATCGAAGTATGGAGTATTGACAGTGGTGGAGACGATGAGGACGCAATAGCTACTTTGATAAGGTAATGTCCAACTGAAATATACATTTATACTATTTGATAGTAGACTTCTATCTTTACTATCTCAATCATGACTAGATCTAATATTAAAAGTATCTTCATGTAACTTAATTAGTTAGTACTAGTCTTAGCTAGTAACTAGTTACTTGGTATATATAGGGGCGCAAAGCCTCGGTACCAGGTACGACGTGATCTTGTTCACCTATAGTTCTGACTGTCTGAGGTGCTGACAGAGTCAGCCACCATGCAATAGGTCATTGGTCAAGTCAACTTACGCATTTATTACATAACACTTGGTAAACAACCATTTCATACAGCCATTAGACCACCTTTTACCTGGTTGACGAGTTGGTAAATAGCCCGTTAATTACTATTTTACGTATTAATAAATGTACAAAATTTGGTTAGTCACATTTTTTTTAGTTTTACGTATACACTTCGAAAATGACATCATAGAGAGTCTTCTACTCTACACATTGATTATTTGTTTCTTCTGCGATTAAAGCTTTCAATTGACTATGGTTTTCTGTTTTCATTTTGCATTGAAGTTCTTTAAACTACAATTCTTCGAACCACTATAGTCGAATTTGTTGTAGTCGATGTTCATGTTTTGATTGATTTGGTTGTAGCCATTAAGATCTCTTGAATTTGATCATTAATCTTTAGCTTATTTGTTTGTTTGGCGTATATCCTTCCTTCAACATACATACACACTTTAGATCTAGGGTTCTTTGCTTCACATTACGAGCCACTAGTCTCTTCTGATAATCTTATACCAAAAACTTGAATATAATTTGTTTGTCCTTTATAATTCGGATAGTCCAGGACTTGTGCTTGTTTCACAAACTCTTAGGGGAGATAATTATAGGCGGGTTACACAAATCGTGTGAATGAACTAAGTAGATCTGCCAATGAAGTTGGAGTTGGTGGAGAAATATTCTCGTTTTCATCTTGTTTTCGTATATGCATGTCCCATAGCAATGTATATTGAATTTGGGGGTGTTGCAAATGATAAATGGAAAGAATCTTTCCTAGAATGATGAGTGCCTCAGATTCCATTACATAACAGAGAGGCTTCCTGGCATCAAGTAATCAATTGGAAAAAGCCATCACCGATGGATCATTGCTAGAGAAGTGTGGTCGGTGTTTGTGAATATAGGTGGATTTTTAGTCTCCGTTGGTGATCAATGACGGATCCAAGAATTTTGATGAGTAGGGTCGAGCATTAGTGAAATATTTTCTCTTAGATGATCATGTGGTTGATAAAATACTTTCACTTTATTTGATCTGCACGATTAATTTGATACCCTAAAAAGAAAATTTTCTGAAGGGATTTCAAAGAAAACCATTCAAAACAAATTTCCATATCCAACAAAAGCTATAGTGCAATTACGATTGTATGTTAGTACTTTTCTTTTTAAAACATCTTGTTTGTTGTTGTAGTTCATTAATAAGGATAATTTTGTTGTATATGATAAGTGTGTCATCGTTTAAAAGATCCGATGATAGAGATAGATATAAGAGTTATTTATGGAGTAAATCTCCTTCGATGCTTATTATTATCAATATCCTTTCTGTTAGATTTAAGTAAATCAATTAAGATGTCAAAAGAATATGACATATTTACCAATCATTACCTAAAATCATATTTGAAAAACATGTAGAAAATATTTAAATACAAATGTTTCCGAACTCCCTTGATTAATGCATGAATCAGTAGGAGCATGCCTATATATATATATATATATATATATATATAAGGGTGGGTTCAAATGTGAACCACTTTTTGGTTGTGAACATGAGGACAATCGAGAGCGCCACACGTGACGAATGACTAGGCGCCACTTCAAGTCCACGGCGGATGACTAGGTGCGATTCATGGGAGGGCATTGAATTAAAGAGGGGGACCACACTCAAAGCCGCCACGTGTCGCGCTCTCGGTTGTCCTCAAGTTCACAACCAAAAAGTGGTTCACATTTGAACTTTCCCCCCTCTCTCTCTCTCTCTCTATATATATATATATATAAGTGAGGAGCAATCTCAGTCACTCATCTCGCGGTTACGGTGGACGTGATGATGTAGGATTGATACGATTCATGCATGGGAGGGTAGAGATTATTAAAAAGGGGGGGGGGGGATCGGTCGAAACCGCCTTTGTTGACCAAGATGAGTGGTTGAGATTGTTTCTCGTGTTTTCCTAAAAAGTTATATTTTTCGTATGAATCTCTCCCCCCCCCTCTCTCTCTCTCTATATATATATATAGAGGAAAGTTATATAGTATATATATATATATATAGATGGTAAAAATGAAAAATGAAAACATAAGAAAATGTAAAATATATTACTTCATATATTTTTGATAGTTAATCAATCATGTGGTGACTTTTACACTTAATATATTTTTCATCATGATCATTACTCCATCACTCTTAGATCTTGTACTTAATGTTTACATTATAAAAATCTAGGTGTTCATTGTGGTTGATTTGGAACCTACAATATTCATAATATTTAATAATAAAATTAAATAAAAATATGCAATATTGGGTTCATTTGGAAAGTATTGATGCAGCGATTATAATGATATAAATTGTAAAAAAAACGTAATTTTTGTTCATAATATACGATTATTTATGTTATATGATAAAATTGTGAAATGAAAAATGAAGGTAAGGGGTTAAAATCAAATAAATAACTAAGGCTTTGTTTGGCAAGCATAAGCTAGCTTATAAGCTAGTCCATCCAAACATGTACCAGGAAGCTAGCTTATAAGCTAGCTTTTTGAAACGCTACTTTGAGTAGCTTATGAGGAGCTTATTATAGCTTTTTCCAATTATACCCTTATTAATATTAATTATTAAATTCAAATATACCCTTTTTGGTCATTTTACATACTCATAAGCTAGTTTTTGCCAAACATAATTTGTTCAACAGCTAGCTTATCAGCTACTAGCAAGCTTATCAATCAACAGCTAGCTTATCAGCTATCCGCTAGCTTATCAGCTACCAGCTAGCTTATAAGCTACGCTTGCCAAACATAGCCTAATTATATGAGTCTTAAGTAAAAAAATAGGAGATTAAAAGTAAAATAAATAACTAAAAAGTAGATGATGAATAGGAGGATATGTGTCAATCAGATAAGCCTAAATGAACCGAAAGTGTAAAGTGCGTCCAGGTGCGTGTTTAGGTGTGAAAATCTTGAAATCGACTCACCAGACGACGACACGTGGCGGCCTAGTTACTCTTTTATTATATACTAGATTTGATCCCGTGTAATACACGGGATAATTTAAAAAAAATTCATACCAGAAAAACTAATATTATAAATATGATTTGCTTAATTTAAATTATTTAATATAATTCAATTTATGTTAATAGTATTATATCTACTAATTAGTTTATTTTAAACGTATTGACAATAGACTTATATTATATACTCTATTATTTGCATTTGAATTAATCCGTTGACCATCCATCAATATGTATATATATGTATGTATAATAAATTATTTTTTTACGGAAATTAATATATTTAATATTGTAAAACATATAAATATATTTAAATTTATAAGTTGATTTTTAATTTTTTCTTTCACTGGACTTTTGATTTTTTTCTTTCATAAAGTTGATTTGTTATAGTAGACAGAGATAGAGATAAGAGATAAAATATGTAGATCTATATATAATAAAAGAGTAACTGTCTGACACGTGTCGCGCTCCGGTGAGCCGAAATTCTATTTTTCCCGCCAAAACATGAACCTAGACACTTTTTTAGTCTAGATTCATTTTGCTTACTTGTCACTATTTGCCACATCATATGCATATGTGTCATGTGTCATATGTTGACACATGGCACTAATTCAAAATTTAAAATTATTAAACTTTATTCTATTAAATATTAACTGATTCAAAATTTAAAATTATTAAACTTTATCCTATTAAATATTAACTGATTCAAAATTTAAAATTTTTAAACTTTATCGTATTAAATATTAACTGATTCAAAATTTAAACTTATTAAACTTTATCCTATTAAATATTAATTGATTATAAATTTAAAATTAGTAAATTTTATCAAAATTTAAAATTATTAAACTTTATCTTATTAAATATTAAACTCCATCCTATTAATTCAACTATTTTATTTTAAAATTATTAATATTTATTATATTAAATATTAAACTCTAATCTATTAATTCAACTATTTTAGATTCAAAATTTATTAAATATTAAACTCCATCCTATTAATTCACACACATATAATAATAATAATAATAATAATAATAATAATAATAATAATAATAATAATAATAAAAAGAGTAAATTACATATTTGGTCCCTGTGGTTTATACCTTTTACCCACAATGGTCCTTATTTCAAAATAAATACATGAATGGTCCTCATAGTATTCAATTTTGCTATTTTTTGGTCCCTCTGACCACCATCTCATTAAATGCAACAATTATATAAAGAGAGGGACCAAATTTGTAAAGGGCACTTTTGTCTTTTTTTAATTTTGTCTCCCATTAAAATAATGTAAAACCACAAGGATCAAATCTATAATTGCTTTTGAAAAAATAAAAATATTAATTTTCAACTTAAATTAATTAATTATTATACTTTAATATACATTAATTATTATACAATAAGTTTAATCTTATATTTAACCATATTTTCTTTAAATATAAATACTGATAAAAATATATAGTTATTTTAATTATTAAATTAACTATTTATTATATTTTAATATATAAATATATATTAACAATTATATTTTAAATTGAATTTTAATATATAATATAGCTTCTTTCAAAAATTTATGTATTACGTGCGATCATGCACACACAAACACGCGCGCACACATACATAGGGAGATTCTGTAAAAGATGAAATACATGGATCATTAAGTTAACTGATTTAGCACATGATTAAAAATGATGTTTATAATAATCAATCCTATCGGCCAATTTATTTCACTCATAAATTGATTATTTCACTCGGTTTTGTATAGATCATGCATACACGACGCTTCAGTCGGCCAATTTATTTCACTCGGTTTTGTATACATTATTTTTATTTTTTTTTGGAAAGCAAATTATTGATTATGTAAACTTCAATTTTAATCATATGTGCTTAATCAGTTAACCTAATGATCCATGTATTTCATTTTCTACAGGATATCTCTATGTGTGTGTGTGTACGTGTTTGTGTGTACGTGCGTGCACGTAATATATAATTTTTTGAAAGAAGCTATATTATATATTAAAATTCAATTCAAAGTATAATTGTTAATATATATATATATTAAAATGTAATAATTAGTTAATTTAACAATTAAAGTAACTAAATATTGTTGTAAAGTATTTTATTTAAAAAAATATGTTTAAATATAAGATTAAACTTATTGTATAATAATTAATGTATATTAAAGTATAATAATTAATTAATTTAAGTTGAAAATTAATATTTTTATTTTTTCAAAAACAATTATGGATTTGATCCTTGTGGTTTGTGTGCTTTTACATTATTTTAATGGGAGACAAAATTATAAAAAGACAAAAGTACCCTTTACAAATCTGGTCCCTCTCTTTATATAATTGTTGCATTTAATGAGATGGTGGTCAGAGGGACCAAAAAATAGCAAAATTGAATACCATGAGGACCATTCATGTATTTATTTTGAAATAAGGACCATTGTGGGTAAAAGGTGTAAACCACAACGACCAAATATGTAATTTACTCTAATAATAAAGGATAATTTTATATCAAATAATAATATATATAACATCAATAGAGATGCAAATAATATTGCTCTTTTCAATTATGCAATTTGTAAATGGACAATGCTCTTGAATTTGGTGAGATAGGCATCTTCATGACTACATTTAACTTATCTTCTTGGAATTATTAATCAATTAAATATAAAAACGGTGTCAATAAAATTCAAATTTATAAGTTAGACGGTTGACATTAAATTCAAAATTTCATTATTAAAAATATATTTTTATCACCTAACTACCATTCAAAGATAATTATCTATTATCTTTATTTTATTTTAATAAATTTAAAATATAAGCTTCCTACACAATTCATCAAAATTGTAGGGAATTAAAGAGATAATTATTTATTATCTTTATTTTAAAAATTTTATATTTATTCTATTAAATATAACTGATTCAAAATTTAAAATTATTAAATTTTATCCTATTAAATATTAACTGATTCTAAATTTAAAATTATTAAACTTTATCAAAATTTAAAATTATTAAACTTTATCCTATTAAATATTAAACTCTAACCTATTAATTCAACTATTTTAAATTCAAAATTTATTAAATATTAAACTCCATCCTATTAATTCACATATATATAATAAAAATAATAATAAATGATAATTTTATATCACATAATATATATATAGGGGTGGGTTCAAATGTGAACCACTTTTTGGTTGTGAATGTGATGACAACCGAGAGCGCGACACGTGGCGGATTACTAGGCGCCACGTCAGATTCACTGCGGATGATTAGGCGCGATTCATGGGAGGGCATTGAATTAAAGAGGGGGACCACACTCAAAGCCGCCACGTGTCACGCTCTCGGCTGTCCTCACGTTCACAACAAAAAAATGGTTCACATTTGAACTTTCCTCTCTCTATATATATATAACATCAATAGAGATGCAAATAATATTGCTCTTTTCAATTATGCAATTTGTAAATGGACAATGCTCTTGAATTTGGTGAGATGGACATCTTCATGACTACATTTAACTTATCTTTTTGAAATTATTAATCAATTAAATATAAAAACGGTGTCAATAAAATTCAAATTTATAAGTTAGACGGTTGGCATTAAATTCAAAATTTCATTATTAAAAATATATTTTTATTACCGAACTACCATTTAAAGAGATAATTATCCATTATCTTTATTTTATTTTAATAAATTTAAAATATAAGTTTCATACACAATTCATCAAAATTGTAAGGAGATTAAAGAGATAATTATCAATTATCTTTATTTTAAAATTTTTATATTTATGCTATTAAAATGGTTTTTAAATATAGTAAACACTAAAATATATAAAATATTAGATTAAAGTTAATATAAAAAAGTAAAAATTAACGAATTAAGTGAAGTTTTTTATAATCTTAATATATATATATATATATATATATAATCAAGCAAGTTTATTTAGTAATATATAAATAAAATTATACTTTATAAATTTAGAAGTATGAAAAATAAGAATTTTGTAGGCACCATAGTTGTGGAATTATTTATTTGAGGTTTTCGTTTTATTAAACTATCAAACTAATTCAAATTTTAAAAATATTAAACTATTCTATCTCTATTAATTCAAATATTAAATTATTTTATCTCTATCTCCCTCTACTATAAGAATCTCTAACAACCATTTGAGAAATCTGACATTCCCCTCATACTTTTAATTTGCCAATGGTGAATTGTTTCTCAAATGTTGGGCTGATTATGTGTTCATTGTTTACTTTGTTTCTCAAATGTTGGGTTGATTATGTGTTCATTGTTTACTCCATAAATGTTGATTATTTTTGTTCACTTTTTTCAGATTGGATTTTTTGAGGAATAAGTGATTAAGTTTGTTCATTTCTCTTGCAAAGGTATGATTTAAATGATTCTTTCAATTTGTTACTTTCTTTGTTTTTTTTTATGGGGCATAGTTTATTTTTTCTGAATTGTTGATGCTAAGCTATCGTTTGTTTTTAACATGTTTGAAGTCTGAAATCTTATTTAACCTATGATGAAGTCTGAATCTAAATTTGCATTATAAGTTTTCTGACAAAAAGTTACCCCGTGTATTACACGGGTTAAAATCTAGTTAGTTTAATATTTGAATTAAAATAGGTAGATTAGTTTAATATTTGATTTAATAGAGATAGAATAGTTTAATATCTGAATTAATAGAGATAGAATATTTGATATGGTTGATTTGTTATAGTAGAGAGAGATAGAGATAAGAGATAAAATAGGTAGATTAGTTTAATATTTGAATTAATAGAGATACAATAGTTTAATATTTGAATTAATAGAGATAAAATTTTAAAATTTTAAATTAAAGTGAGATGTCAGCAAATGACACATATGCATGACATGTGTCAAGAACTGACACATAGGCGAGAATGAATGTAGACCATAACAGTGTCCAAGTACGTGTTTTGGCAGAAAAAATCAGAAACCAGCTCACCAGAGCGCAACACGTGGCAGACCAGTTACTCTTTTATTATATATAGATGCATTGATATAGATTAAAAAACTAAAAAAAATAGAATCATTCAAGATAAAAATATATGCTAAAACGATAGAATAAAAGTAATAAATTCAAAATTTTAATTCACTAATATTTATTAAAATAAAATAAAAACATAAACAAATAAAAATTAACTTTTAAGATATTGATAATGGAGTTAAGTTCCGGTGAGACCAAGCTTTTTTGGTGAGACCGGTGAGACCAACATATTTTACTTGAAACTTCACATCAAAACATTTGTGAAGGTAAAAAAAATTGAACATTCATCGTTAAAACATACTAAAAAACACTATTGTGAAAAAAAATTCCAAAAAAGGTTAAAAAACGAAACATTCGCAGCAGTTTTTTTTGTGAAGGTTTGCATTATATATATGTAACCTTCACAGAACTTGAGCTGTGAAGGTTACGTTTTTTAGCTTGTTTTCGATATTTTTTTGCATCGAAAGTGAATTTTAGGTCTGCGTATTCTTGTTTTATGTACATTCACGGTGTTTTTTTTGTGAAGTTTCATACGTTAGGTATTGATCTCACACGGTCTCACGATAACAGCTTGGTCTCACATGATCCTAAGTTTTGATAATGTTGGATTTTGATTTAAATGAAATGAAAATGAAAAGTTATTTCATTTAATGTGATATCATAATTGTTGACTTGTGACTCGACTAGCCTCTTAAGAGTCATGACATAAAAATTTATATAATATATATATATATATATATATAGAGGAAAGTTCAATTGTGAACCACTTTTTGGTTGTGAACGTGAGGACAATCGAGAGAGCGACACGTGGCGGATGACTAGGCGCCACGTTGGCTTTGAGTGTGGTCCCCCCTTTAATTCAATGCCCTCCCCATGAATCGCGCCTTGTCATCCGCCGTGGCTCTGACGTGGCGCCTAGTCATCCACCACGTGTCGCGCTCTCGGTTGTCCTCACGTTCACAACCAAAAAGTGGTTCACATTTGAACCCACCCCTATATATATATATATATATATATATATATATCGAGGCAGGTTCAAATGTGAACCACTTTTTGGTTGTGAACGTGAGGATAGCCGAGAGCGCGACACGTGGCGTATGACTAGGCACCACGTCAGGTCCACGGCGGATGATTAGGCACGATTCATGGGAGGGCATTGAATTAAAGGGGGGGACCTCACTCAAAGCCGCCTTTATTGACTAGTCTTCGCCACATGTCGCGCTCTCAGCTGTCCTCACGTTCACAACCAAAAAGTGGTTCACATTTGAACTTTCCCCTCTCTCTCTCTCTATATATGTATAAAGTTAAAAGTATAATAAGTTACATTTAAACAAGTTTAGCTAAAATAAAGATAAATTTTGAACCTTTAGGGTAAAAAAGGTAGATTTTGAAACTTACGGGTAAAATAAAGGTAAATATTAAAAATATTAAAAGACCCTAATCTAATAATCAGCAGCCTCAGCCACCTAATAAGACCTCAGCCACATCCATCTTCTTTCCCTCTCTCTTCTCTATTTTCCACGGTCCAGACTCCAGACCAAGAAGAGACTTAGACACAACAACAGATTAAGACCCGGAGATGAAGAAATCGAGCAAGGTCGATTAAGACTTAATCTTTTTGAAAGAGGTATCCCAGACCACGTTGGGCTCAGACTAATCCTCAGCAATTTTGGGCCGAAGCCCAACTGCTGAAGCATGCAGCCCGGGGTCGAAGCCCCCATACCTCCATAATGCGTCCCCAGGGCTCGAACTGAAGTTCACCACTATGTAGTGCCCGAGCCTTACCACTAGGCTAACACTCATTTGGTGATTAAGACTTAATCTTCATCTTGAAGGTTGCCGGAGCTCCGACTAGGATTGTTCTTTGCCTTTCTCTTTGACTCGTACGAGTCACAAGTTGGCTCGACTCGGACTGAGTCAAGGACTAAACTGCGACTCAGGGACCGAGTCAGGGTTTAGAACGAGTCAGTCAGCGAGTCGTCTCATTTCTGGTGTATTTTGACTCGACTTGTACACGAGTCGACTCGTGACTCGTACGAGTCTAACAACTATGCATATAATCATTTAAAAATAAATTAAAGAAATAACAAAAAAGATAAATAGTGTATAAGGGAAAATTGCAAGAAGATGGTACCAACTTTCACTTGATTCCTATTTTAGAGAACCAACTCTAAGGCCATCCATTATGATAAACATTCAACCCAATGAACTTAACTGTCACATAAGCTATCTACTACCCTACCCAAACCAACCCTAATCATCCACTATGGTTTACCTACACCAACTTTTTAAACGTTTTAAAAATTAAAATACATAATTAAAAGTTACTAATTTAAATAAAACTAATAATAATATTCAATATTTTAATAATTCAAAATTACATAAATATACCTAAAAAATAAAAAATTACATTAAAATTTATTTTGAGCATTCAAATCGGATGCGTAAACGTGTGCAGTTAAATCGGCGTGAAGGTTGGTGCACGTCTCCCGATTTTTATTTGGTTGACGTTTTGTGGTCGTTCTTCGGTAATATCTACTTCGATATCTACAATAACAACTCTGTTATGACCAAAATGTTCTAATTAGAGAAAGTTTTATAAAGAAAGCTTTGAGAGAGATTAATTAGTGATTAGCTAATAGTTGTAGCTTGGGCTTAGGCTTTTGTATACGGACCCTATATATAAAGGGTTTAGGGTTTGGGAAGAGAGAGTGAGAGAAACCATTTCAATGAGTCGTATAGTGTGTTTGTGTGTGTTTTCTTGTAGCTTTGAGAGCTCTATAATAAATGCAAGAACAATCTTTTGTCTATCAATTTCTTCTCCTAAATCCTCTTATTGTTTGATTGTTTGGGACCAAGAAACTCACTACAATGTATTTGTTCACACATCATAGTAAAGTTTAAGGGTTAATTACACGAGTATGTATCGAACTTGTCACGTTTTTTCATTGTATGTATCCAACTTTTAAAATTGCCATTGTATGTATCAAACTTGCTAGAAATTGCCATTGTATGTATCATACCTGATATAGTAGGTAAGAAGCTGATGTGGCACAAGTTATGTTGACGTGGCAGGTAAGAAGCTTACATGACTGCTTACATGGCTCTTCTTCAACCTCCTACCACCACTAAACCTACCACCATCAAACAACCACCACCACACCACTACCACCAAACCTACCACAACCACCACACTACCACCATCAAACCATCACCAACCACACCAACAACACCACGACCACACCACTACCACACCACCACCACCACCACCACCACCAAACAACACCCCACCCACCATCTCCAAACAACCATCACCACCACGAAGCCACCACCACCACAGTCACCACCAAACCGCCACCACCACCACACCCACACCCACCACCAAACAACCATCACCACTACGCAACCACCACCACCGCCATCACCCAAACCCAAATCGAAACCCATCACCACCACCGCACCTGAGTTTTGGGATGGTTTTCTACAATTGACGGCTTGTTTAGGATCGATTTTCTATGCTTAATTCATCTATGTGATCGATTTTTGATTTCGATTACTAGTTTTCGATTTCTAGGGTTATGGCCGTTTTTAGGGTTTCGATCGATTTTTTGATGACTGTCCAGATTTGGGAACTAAATTTGGGGGTTTTGTTGATTTGGTGGTAGTGGTGGTTTGGAGATGGTGACGGCGACGGTGGTTTGGAGATGGAGATGGCGGCGGCGGTGGTAGTTTGGAGATGGCAATGGTGGTGGTAGTTTGGAGATGGCAATGGTGGTGGTGGTTTGGAGATGAAGATGGAGATGGCGGTGGTGGTGTTTGAAGATGGCAATGGTGGTGGTGGTAGTGGTGGCTGGTGGGAGATGGCGGCGGTGGTGGTGGTGTGGTGATGGAGATGGCGGCGGTGGTGTGGTGATGGAGATGGCGGCGGTGGTGGTGGTTTGGAGATAGCAATGGTGGTGGTGGTTTGGAGATGACAATGGTGGTGGTGGTGGTAGTAGTTGGTGGTGGTGGGAAATGGCAATGGTGGTGGTAGTACACATGGCATCCACATCAGCTCCAATTTAAAAAAAAAACAAAAATTTAAAGAAATTACCGGCTAAGGGCTCAGCAGGTAAATGGGTACATACAATGGCAATTTCTAGCAAGTTTGATACATACAATGACAATTTTAAAAATTGGATACATACAATGAAAAAACGTGACAAGTTCGATATGTCAAGTTCGATATGTCAAGTTCGATACATACCCGTGTAAACCCAAAGTTTAGTAGTGATTTTACTTAAGTGGTTTGATACAAACTTGATATGGCAGAATCTGGATTTAGTAGGTCATGTATAGTGTATCCTTTGATTCCTTTCCATTGAGACTTTCCACTATTTTTGGTTCAACCATAAGGTTATGGAATCTTATAATTAATGAATTGAGAGATTAGTGTTAATATCTAACTGTTGAACAACATACATTGTTGAAATCTTAGTGTGTGAGAAGCATATTTCACGACTCAAAATTTGGATCCAAATAGCAACGGAATAGGTGTTCTTTGGTTTAAGGTCGGTTTATTAAATACAATATAATTCAGTATCAATAAACCAAAAAAAAAAAAAAAAAACAAAATAAATAAATAAATAAACAAAAATTAAGATGTCCAATATTTATTGCATCAAATATGAAGCACAAAAATCGACCACTAGATTCGAGCAGCAGATTAGAAAAATCGAAAACATACCTGTGTAGCAATGTGTTGGTCGATCGGAGCAGAGAGCACAGATTGGAGGCGTCCCTGGTAACAAGAAGCAATCAAAAAAGGTGCGCTACGTTAAAAGAAAAGAAGAAAGGGTAAAATGATAAAATATGTAGCAGATCGTACAACAATCCTATGGTCCTATAAACGTTCCCAACTCTATTCTATTACATTTACGATCCTAATACGATCCAACTCGTTTTTTAAAAGTTTGATCGTAGGATCGTGATCACAATCTTAATTAACAACCATGACTTATAGGTTTTTGCTTTAATTTTGTTTAGTTCTTTAATTTTTCAATTTAGTTTATGCATATTAATAAATATATAAAAGGGGTCAAATATATTTGTCAGGGTCGAATTTGTGTATTGAATTAATAAAAACCAAATTTTATATTTATCTTGGAATTTTCTTAAAAAATAAAAGCGTGGAATAATTATTTTTAATAAAATAAAAAAAACAAATGAAGTGGATTTATTTTTAATTGAAAAATATGACATGAAATTTTAAAATATGATGTGGATTTATATTCGTAATAGTGGAATCTTAGTTGGAAAAAAAAAGATGATGTCATAATTAGTAGTCAACAAGTTAATCAAGTTTTTAAATAAACAAAATTGTTCCAGACCCCTAAATGATAATTTTAAAAGTTGATTTCCTAAAATAAGATTTTGGTAAAATTTTGTTCGTTTTTGATGTCATTTTCCCTAGGTAGAATGACTCATCGATTCACTTTCCATAGTCTTCCTATATATACACATATATATGACTTAGGATCAGGTGAGACCAAACTGTTACTGTGAGATCGCGTGAAACCAATACCTAACGTATGAATCTTCACAAAAAAACACCGTGAATGTACATAAAACTCGAATACACAAACCTAAAAATCACTTTCGATGCAAAAAAATATCGAAAACAAACTAAAAAACGAAACATTCACAGCTCAAGTTTTGTGAAGGTTACATATATATAATGCGAACCTTCACAAAAAAAACTGCTGTGAAGGTTTCGTTTTTTAACTTTTTTTGGAATTTTTTCGATAGTGTTTTTTAGTATGTTTTAATGATGAATGTTCAATTTTTTTTACCTTCACAAATGTTTTGATGTGAAGTTTCAAGTAAAATATGTTGGTCTCACCGGTCTCACAAAACAGGTTTGGTCTCACCAGAACTTAACTATATATATATATATATGTATGTATATAGGGAAGTTTATTTAAAAACCAAAACATTAATGAAAAACCGTAAAAACTCATGGTTTTTTTGGCTTAAATCAACGAAAACTTTTCGTGAAGTTGTTTAATATGATGCAAATGTTTCATATAATTCATTTTTTTGCTGTTTTTATGGTGTTTACTAATGTTTTGGTTTTTAAATGAACTTGACTTATATGTCATATACGTGTATATATATATATATATATATTGGGTCAGATTTAAATGTGAACTGATCTTTCAAGAACCACTAATATTGTGGCACAAGGTAATATTCAGTCTGCATATTCATATATTATTCAATCTGAATGAAGCTTAGATGCACGATCTAGAGTGATTGCGTCTAAGAGTTATTCACTCTGCATGTGCGCATCTCACAGTGCATTATATTCATATTAAATAAAGCTTTGGCATTAATTCAAATTGCTACGTGTCACGATTTTAATGATCCTCACGTTTATAATGAAAGATGAGTTTGCATTTAAACTTTCATCTCTTTTTTCTTTTCTCTCTCTCTCTCTCTCTCTATATATATATATAGGGGCAGGTTCAAATGTGAACCACCTTTTGGTTGTGAACGCGAGGACAGCCGAGAGCGCGACACGTGGCAGATGACTAGGCGCAATGTCAAGTCCACGGCGGATGACTATGCGCGATTCATGGGAGGGCATTGAATTAAAGGGGGGGAACACATTCAAAACCGGCACGTGTCACGCTCTCGGTTGTCCTCACGTTCACAACAAAAAAATGGTTCAGATTTGAACTTTCCTCTCTCTATATATATATATTGATTGTTAGGTTAAAAAGCCTATAAAATTAAGGAAAGAATAAACAGACTCATTCAAATAAAAATATATGTTAAAACAATAAAATAAAAGCAATAGATACAAAATTTTAATTCACTAATATTTATTTTAAAATTTTTGAAAAGTTTTTGTATTTAATGTGATACGAGCATTTAAAAATTAATTAAAAAAATGAAATTTTTTTTCCATTAATCCACTCTTAATAGTCTTACTAGATATTGATATATTGATATTGATATTGATTAATTGTTAGGTCAAAAGTAAATAAAAAAAATTAAGGAAAAAATAAATAAATTCATTAAAAATAAGAATATATACTAAAACAATAAATAAAAGTAATAAATTCAAAATTTTAATTAACTAATTATCTGTTAAAATAAAATAAAACCTAAAGAAATAAAAATTAGTTTGTAAGATATTGATGATGTTGGATTTTGATTTAACTGAAATTTTTTTGAAACGTTTCGTGCATTTAATTTAGGGTAAAATATGATTTAACCTCTAAACTTTTTTACTGAACGTTTTAATCCCTAAATTTGCTATAATGAATGTTTTAATTCTTAAAGTTGTTATAACTAGTTGTAGCCACTTGACCTGCTATAGCAAGTTACCACACTTTTAAAATCACTTTATTGACAATATATGAGTTAAGCCTTAAACTTTCTATTTAGAAATGGTTTAACCTCTAAATCTTTTAATTAATGTTATAATCCTTAAACTTTTTATAGTATTAATTAAATACCTAAACTTATTAACATAATTATTTTTTTCATCTTTAATGAAAGTTTAACACTTGTTTGAAGTACTTCCAAAACACATGATCTTGAATATCTCTAACTTGCACTTCTTGATTTTCACATCCCTTGATTGGATATAATCAATAAAATTTAGGGTATAAAGCAACAATAGACTAATGAATTAAATTAACCAAAAATTTAACAAAAAATAATCATAAGATGTTTGGTGATTCTGTGTTTATCGTGATGCAAATTTACCTAAAATTTAATGCGTAGATTTCACGGCGAACATCAAATGCGGAACAAATCAAGCACATAAATGACATAAATGAAATTAAACGAAATGTACCAGTGAGTTTAGGATGAGATTATTGGCGAACAAATTCGATTTGACCGAGTTGCAAACTATACTAGATTAGAGACGAATGGATGTAGGGTTTTTCCAATCGTGAATGGATGGTAACGGGTTTAGACGGCAAAATGTCGTATTAAATTATTTTAGGGAAAAAAATAATTAGGTTCAACAAATTTAGGTATTTAATCAAATACTATAAAAAGTTTAAGAATTATAACATTTATTAAAAAAATTTAGGGGTTAAACCATTTTAAGTAAAAGGTTTAAGGGTTAAATCATATTTTATCAATAAGTTTATGAATTTAAGTAATTTTTAAAGTGTGGTTACTTGCTATAGCAGGTCAAGTGGCTAAAACAATTAAGTATAACAAGTTTATGGATTAAAACATTCATTATAACAATTTTAAGGATTAAAGCATTCACTAAAAAAATTTAGGGGTTAAACCATTTTTAAGCATAAAGTTTAGGGGTTAAATCATATTTTACCCTTTAGTTTAATATAATCATTTAAAAATAAAACAAAAAAGAAAAGAAATAATAGCTAAATTGATAAAATGACCTCTCTTTAATCCAATTTCTATATATAAATCCATTATAAAGGAAAGCTATTTTACAAACCAACCAAAGGTGACAAATTTTACAAACAATTTCTAATCTACGGTTATAAAATAAGTAAATAACACCTTATTTAATTCATTTAAAAAATTGTATATTATATTAAATTAAGAAATCCGGGCATCACAAGGGTAAATTGGGAAATCTGATTCACCTATAATATGAGAAATTTTGAATCACTCATATCAGTCCCTAAAATATAGCATTATCATAAACACGCCACTTCAATTAAACCCAAATCATCAATCCCATATTAGAAATCAATTTTTGGTAAGCAACGAGTGAATCACTGACAGACAGAAGGAATGTGGGTATATTAACCATAAAGCTTCACATTCAGTTGATGAACTTAAATTCAGTATATGAAATTCATCAACCGCATGTGAGTGCATTAGCTGCAATTTAAGGTTTCACTAACTGAATGTGGGTATATTAACCATGAAGCTTCACATTCAATGATGAATTTAAATTCAATATACGAAATCCATTTGCAAAATTTATACTGCATTACGTGCAGTTTAAAGTTTGACTAACTGAATATAGTTTGCCTGTTGAAGTTTCATTTCAAATAAAGACAGTAACTAATAATGAGATTAATTAAAATCATTTAGATCCATAAATATTACTGTTAGAGTATCTTCAACAACTTTGCTATAATAGAAAAAATGAGTTTTTATTTGCTAAAGTGCTCCAACACCTTTGCTAAACCATTTGAAAATAGAAATTTTAGAGTGAATTCTCTAAAATCTCTAAATAAGGAGAGAGAAATAATTTTTTAATACCTTCCACTAATAGTATAATTGATTGTTTAAAAATTAGTTAAATTTTTTATTGAAATACTAAACTTATTAGGGTTTCATGTATTTTTTCAAATTGGTAAAATCGTTTCATGTGTTTTTCTTTTTATGATAGAACGTTTTCATTTTTACCCAAAGAATACAATTTTAAGAAACAATTTTATCAAGAAAAGAATTACATAAAACACTTTCATCAATTTAATCATTTTCATGATTTTTTTTATTAATTTAATCAATGAAATTGATGGTTTGTATTCTAAGAGTGGTTTGCAAATGAACCTTCCCACATATAAACAAGAATGATAACTTTTACGAGAATGCGATAAAGATTTTTATTACAAAATCATATAGGATTCATCACTAACGGCAAAAAACAGAGTTTTTTACAACTTAAGTTGCAGGTAAATGTTGTGAATCATATATGATTTTGTGGGTGAATCATGTGAATTTGAAAAGCTTCCTATAAAGTTTATAGGACAGTTCTCAAAATGGTCCTATAAAAATAGCTAATACGATGCTTTTTATTTGGAAATGACGTAAAAACTTGTTACGATGCCTAAAAACGTCTTATAAACTTATTGCAACGCCTTTAGATAGGACGATTTTGTGTTTGGTTCTATAAATCAGCGTCCTATAAAACATTATATTAGGATGCTTTTTTATTTTAGGCGTTCTATAAACTCAATTATGTTATCATGTATTGTTAAATTTTTTTTTTCTATTTTAAAGTAAGTTTAAATAGTTATTACTGTCATTCTTTATCTAACAAGTTAACCTAATTCAGAAGTGATTTTGACCATTTCGAGTTTACTTTAGAACGTTTTATTCATAATTGATTCCCAAAATTAGCTAGAATTTTCGAAAACAGCTAAACTTACAAATTATCATCACCCGACTATTACCATGATATTTATTTCATTTATATTAAAATCACAATAAACATATAAAATAATAAAAAATACAAATAATATACGTACATAACAAGGTTTTGATACCCGCGCTTTGCCACGGGTTAGCCTTTGCTTAAAAACAATTACCCAAAAAAATTTGTACCTGCATTTCTAATATTAGAAAAAATATATATTCATGTTTTGTTGATTATCATATACCTTAATTATTTGTCTAAAAATTTAAAATATTTTATTTTACGATCTATTAGGAAAAAATCCAACATTTTAAGTGCTTCTTTAGAATGGAATGCTTCCCTTCTTTTGTTCCAACAATCTTTTTTGTAAGTTTTAATTTTATCCTCCTGTAGTTATTGTTGAAAAAAATTCAATATTAGATTCATTTCGAACGTGTCGACGATACGATTATAATGGTGTTATTTATTTAAACTAGAACAGAGAGAGAAAGAAGATGATGATGAATCGGTGGAGAGAAAAATGTTGCTTATTCTGATAGATTATTATTATTATTTTATTACTATAATAAAAGTTTGATTAAGACCTTTTTAGCTCATCAACTATTTTTAAATACATATATAATCGTCCTATATATAATATATAATAAAATAATTAGATAAAAAAATATTCAATATTAGGCTCATTTCATACGTATCGGCGACACGATTATAATGACATAATTTGTTTAAAAGTGAATCAATGTTATAAGTCTAAAGGGTTAAATCGTAACTTTTACAATTCAAATTTATTATAATAAAATTTTGATTAAATAACGTTTTTAGCCCTTTTACTATTTTTGAGTAAATATATAATCGTAATATATATGATATAGAATAAGATAATTAGATCAAAAAATATTCAATATTAGACTCATTTCGAAGGTATCGACGATACGATTATAATGGTGTAATTTGTTTAAATTGAAACGCATTTTTTAACATATTTTAGCCAGTATACGATATATGCTAAAACGCGAAATGAAATACAGGAAATTAATAGGTATAAAGTGAATAAAGATTATAAGTCTAAGGAGGTAAAATGTAAATTTCATAACTAAATTCATTAAAATAATATAAAGTTTACTGTTCATAAGAGGGAAAAATATTAAAAAAAATGCTACTGTTCAAACTGTGTGTGTAAACACAATGATAAATGTAGGTTTTTATAATTTCCTAATATATCTTTTAGTTATTAGAATAAAAAACAACAATAAAAATATTGAAGGTACTTAAATGTGATTTAAACTGACATAATTAATTTAATAATATTATCTGAGTTAAAAAAATATGTTAATTAAAATATCATTATTATAAAAGTACAAAAAATATAAAAAACGTAATTATTGTTTTTGTTATAATGGTTTAGAATTAAAAAATTTAAAAGCTTAAGATTACAATAAATATAGGTATAATTCTATCATATTTATTTAGATGAAAAGGCTCCAATATGAGGCTAGAATTTATACATAGATGTCTAAATAGCAATATCCTATAAAAAAAAAGTTTAGTATCAAACTAGTAAGTTTAAGATACTTTTTATAGTTTTCTACGAAGAATATTTATTATTTTATTAAAAACTAATTAATTAATTCTTTATCAAACTCTCTTCCATCATCATTAGCCCTTATGATCTAGGGTTGCTATTTATAAAGTTTGTTGGTTTGGTGGAAGTTTCAGGTGTGATAGCAACTACCAGAAAAGGCAAATCACCCATAACGACAACGTTAAATATCTCCTCGATGATTAACGACTAATTAATTAATTAATTCTTTATCATCATCATCATTAGCCCTTATCATCTAGCTAGGGTTGCTATTTAAAGTTTGTTGGTTTTGTGGGAAGTTTCCTTCAGGTGTGATATGCTACTAGCAACTACCAGAAAAGGCAAATCACCCATATATAACGACAACGTTAAATATCTCCTCGATGATTGCTCCTAGTGTGCCTAGAACTTCGATTCCGAAAACCAGAGATGGTGAAAGGGAAGACCGCTGCAAACCCCCAACGAATTGAACGCCCATCTCTTACTAGCGTAAAAAATTAGGGTTTTGGTTGGCAGAGGCATGCAGTAGCTATTTCAATTCTACATGCATGGGATGAAAATCAGATCTTCTTCAATGATGTATATAGGATTAGATTCGGGACTGTTGATTCAACTGTATGATAATCAAATTGTTTAAATCAATCTGGAATTGTGTTGGAATATATTGTGGTTGTTGGATATGAATCAACAACAGCTTCGGGGCTATTTTCTATTCTTTTTTGATGTATTAGTTTGCGATGGGAGTTAATGTACGTAGCTTCTGCTTACATAGAGTCGATTTACATTTGTCTCACAAATAATCTTGAGTAATTTACCGTTATATATATATGGTAATTTATGTACTTTTGTAATTCATATTTGCATAGATTCATTATTTATAGACTAATTACGGGGCCGTTTACCAAACATTTATCCGTAAACGCTCATCAAGTAAATTGTGACGATATGTGAAGTAAGTGACAATATGTGATATGTGAAGGTCATCATGCACAGTGGCGGACCTAGGATTTTCACCGAGCGGGTGCACATTCAGATTGAATAAATACCGGCAAATCCCTTTGATGTGTTTTTAGCTTAATTTTTCATCCTAAAAGCTTTTTAAGTTCTTTTTGTTGATTTCGAGTGAGTTTTTTTTATTAATCTTGAGGTAGTTTTTTTTTTAAGTTTTGTTGTTATTTATGTGGACTTTTTTCTTTTTGGTTGAATCCAAGAGAATTTTTCGATTTTTTGATTGATTTTAAAAGAATTTTTCGATTTTTTGGTTGATTTGAAAAGAATTTTCTGATTTTCCTAGTTAATTTCGAGACATTTATTAGGTTTTATTTAATAGAAAAAAATTAATAGAGCATTAGGAATGAATGGAGTTAATAGAGCATTAATTGTATTTGTTTTGTAGAAAAAAATCAACAAAATTAAGCTATAATTGGATTCGAACCAGCACCTCCCCTTGGTTAGACCCTCTACCTCAATAGCGCTAACCAATCCACCAACTGCTTATTGTTGGTAAAACTTTTAAGGAGCACCAACAAAAACCAAGCGGGTGCACAATCAAAAAACCTATATTTTTCTCTTTACGACAACCAAATGAGCGGATGCACGGGACCCCTATGGCTCCTTACTGGGTCCGCCCCTGATCATGCATATCTTACCACGGTTAGTCTTACCAAGTAAATTGTGGCGTACAATATCGTTTTTGTGGATTAAAATCTTACCTGAGAAGTAAGTGACAATGTTGAATTTTACCGGTAAACATTTACTAAACGACTCCTACGTTGATGTATGTCAAACAAAACCCTCTCTCTCTCTCTCATGTTCTATAGCTAACCAACAAACGAACATAATGTTAGTTCTCTATGGTAATCGGTTAATAATATTTAAAGTAATACTTGTTTATTTATATATTTGCAATCTTTATAGGTAGCAAAATAAGATTTGTAAGGTTACATAAAATAAGAATTAAAACACAATACGTTATACCCATTACTAGTTCGTATTAATATGTTCTATGTAAAATAATTTATAACTTCATATTAAATAAACAACAAATTCTAAGACTACATCAAAACCATAGTGAAAGTAAAATATTAATGTTCAATAAAAATTTATATATGATTCACGTACAAAATTTCATTAAAAATTATATATGATTCATGTACAAAATTACATACTATTCACGTGACTTTGCCCTCGTCCAGGTCACGCGCATCCCATTTTTTTCGTTAGTGTAAAATCACATTTGATTTTTATACATGGAAGATGCTCATCTCGTTCTTCTAAGTAGTTAGTCTTCTCGTTTGAAACTTTTTCTCTCCGTGTCTCTATACATATGTGTATGTATGTGTATCATAAAGATAGACCATAATTCTATATAAGAAGTATCCAATTACTAAAGAATCATTAATAATCCGAATTTAAAGAATCATTAATTAACTACAACACTTATTATTACATAATATATTAAAAGGTTTGTAGAGTTCTTACATGAATTTGACGATTTCTGTTGGAGTCCATACTCTTGCTGGAAGTAACTCTGTTGGATTTCATTTTACAAGAAGGATTCATAACGAGAATGCTATTTTTATGCACAGTTGGCCGGGTATGATAAAATCGACCAAAACTAATCAAGAATTGAGGAAGAGAGACATTAACGCGTTTAGAATTTTCAAAGGTACCTTAAGAAATTGCAAGGAAGGAACTTAGCGTTTTCTGCAAAATTGCAACCCACCATTACTAATTAGTAATTACACCTGGTAAATAGTTGCTAAATTTTATCTTTTAGAGATGAAATCGTCTCTATAATTATGTTCTTTTAAATCCTTTTCGCATGATTAACCCGGATCTTCACGAAAATAATTAAACCACTCCCCGGGACGGACCCCAGGTGGGGTAAGTGGTGGAATGGACTAGACCCCGTTCCTGAAAATTTATTCTAAGGTCGCGTTTGGTTTGCTGGAATCCTTTTGAAGGAATTGGAATCCTGAAGAAATTGGAATCCTAAAGAAATTGGAATCCAATTCCATAATCTGTTTGGTTGGCAGAAATGTCCGATGGAATTGGAATTCAGATATGCAAAATGACAGAATTACCCTCCTTTTGTTCTTATGTCGAAGCGGTGGCGCGGTCAGCGGTGGGTTGAAGCGGTGGCGGCGATCGGAGGTGGGTCGAAGCGGTTGCGGCGGTCGGCGGTGGGTCGAAGCGGTGGCGGCGGCGCGGGCGGCGGGCAGCGGTGGGTCGAAGCGGTTGCGGCGGTCGACGGTGGGTTGAAGTGAAGTAGTAAGTTAGGGCATCTAATTGTAGGGTAATCTAGTAATTTGGCAATTCCCATGTCAAGGGATTTTAAAATCCTTCCATGTACCCAAAGATTTCAAATTCCTTCATATGAGGGATTTTAATTCCTTTCTCCAATTCCAATTCCCTTCTCTAAATCTTACCAAACGCATGAATCCTTGGAAATTGGATTCCAATTCCTTCAGATTCCCAAGGAATCCTGCATACCAAACGTTCACTAAGGCTATCAGTAGCCCAACCCTCCCAACCCTCCTAACCCTCTCAACCTAACATGCCACATCAGCTGACACATCAGCTTTTCTCCAACCCTCTCATAAGCCCTCTGCAACCCTCTGCAACCCGTACCCCAACCCTCTCACACAACACACACACAACTCACGCGGGTTTGGCGGTGTGGCCAACCCACCAAGGCTGGATCCCGCCGGGCTTCTTTCAAGGTGTACCGGAACCCGATTAACCCGCGGAGCCCGCCGGGCTTAAGCCCGCGAGCCTGCTCTCTGCACTACGCATAGCCTAATGAGATGTAAAAGAGGCTCTCGATAAGAGTAAAATTTTCGAATACACTGTTTTTAACATAAAAAATAACATTAAATTCATGATTTCCTTTTGGGTCCTATTATATACTAAAGAATTTTACGTCTCTTTTATTTGTTGATCCTATATATTAAATAAAATGACCCATATTTATTAGCGCATCTCCAACAGCTTTTCTAAAATAAAGAAAATTAGAATTTTATTCTCTAAATTGCTCCAATAGCTTCCATATGGTTCTCTAAATAGAGAAAGTAGAAAACTCTTCAAGTTTATAGAATTCTCTAAAACTTGATGTATGGAGGAGAGAGAAATTGCTTTTCTATTCATTTCCACCAATGAGGTTGAATTATTATTATTTTATATGTTGATCCAGCTCTCCTAAGACCTGATGAAATGATAATGATCCTGAATCTTTACTTAGTGAATAGGTTTTACTTCTGTTATAGCTTGAGGAATTATCACTGAGTCTGTTCAGTGTTATTCCATGTTACTTATGCTGTAACTTATTTTTATAGTAATCAGGATCAGGATCAGGAGACGAACGAGTCTGTTCTGCAGTCTACTGATCCTGTCCACTGAAGTGAAGACCTCTTGAAGACATCAAGATCATACTCAAAGAACCATCAGCGACGTCGAAGAATTAGCTGATGACAGGAACAGCATGCTCGTGATCTGAAGACGGAACTCAGTGATAGCAGGATGCTCAATATCGTATGACATCCTGAAGATTCATCAGGATACAAGTGACCCTGAACAACACCAGTTTCAGGACTCTAGTCACTGATCAGTATCCTGATCCTGAAGGATTAGTGTAATGTCTTAGTCTAATGCACAAAAGGATTATCCGCTTTTACTAACACAAAAGTACATAAGGACAGTCTCTTTACTGTTCCCTCCGTACTTATCAGACCTCAAGGCAACTGTTTACACACTTCCTCTTTTGCACACCATGCAAAGAGTATTTGTTTATAGTAAATAGTACAAAGGACCACTTACATTGTGACACGTACACAAAAGCGAGTCTACATGCATTTAATGCATTGGGTATAAATAGGACTTGAAGAGATGTTCTCCATACTTCTTCTTCATCCTAAAACTACCCTAATCCTTTCTTTCTTTATTCCCTCTATCTTCTTTCTTTTCTCCTTCTTCTCACTTTAGTGCATAGTGAAAGAACTTAGATTGTTTAGTTTAGACTTATTGTCTTTTCTATTTCCGCAACAATCTGTAAATTCATATTGTTAATACAACAAGAATTTAAAAGTGAAAACTTGTGTGATTATATTCAACCCCCCCTTCTATAATCCAAAACACTATCCTTGCTTGAAGGTCACCTCTTTGGGACCAACAAGTGGTATCAGAGCAGATACAAGCTCTCATTTTCTTATTAGAAAAATCTGGTGATCCTCTCTTCTAATCCATGGCTCTTGAAGCTAAGGATAACTACTTTGATACCGGCTCTGCTGGAAAGCCTCCTAGGTTTAACAAAGATAACTTCTCTCTTTGGAAAACCAGGATGGAACTCTTTCTCTCTGGTTCTGATCCCCAGATTCCATACTTTCTGGAAAATGGACCACATGTGCCTACACAAACCGTCCACCCCATTCCTGCTGCAGCTGGCCAACCAGCTGTACCTGAAAGGCAACTGGTAAAGCCTGTGACTGACTGGAATGATGAAGACAGACGCCTGGTCAACATTGACACTAAGGCTAGGTCTCTCATCGCCATGTCACTCCCTGACGATGTATTCCATTCTGTCTGTCACCTTCGCTCTGCTAAAGAAATATGGGACACTCTCTGTGTTCAATATGAAGGTACTGCTGTTCTCATGGAATCAAGAAAGATTTTCTTGGTTCGTCAGTATGAAAGCTTTATTCATCAGAAGGATGAAACTCTCTCCCAGCTACATCAGAGATTCAACTGTCTTCTGATTGATCTGAAGACTATCGGTACTACCTACTCTAACTCTGAGGTGGTTACCAAGTTCATGGAAGCTCTTCCTGAACACTGGGAAATCTACACCTCCTGCTTAACCATGTCAAAGGACATAAAGACACTCACACTAAGTGAGTTGTACGGTATTCTTCTTAACCGTGAACAACAGAAGAAACTGAAAAAGAATCTCATAAGAGATTCTAAAGATACCAAAAGTAACTCTGTAGCATTGGTCTCTGATTCAGTTCCCACTGTTGCTACTCCTTCTTCTGTAACTATTACTGAATTAGAATCTTCTGACTCTGACATGTCAGAAGATCCTGAATTCAATGAATCTCTTGCTTTATTAACTAGATCTTTCAAGAAGTTTGCCAAAAAGGGAAACTTCCACAAAAAGAAACATCTTACTATTACTGACAAGCCTAAATCAGATCCTGTTGATAAGGCTACTGCTATCTGCTACAACTGTCAGGGCAAAGGACACTTTGCTAATGATTGCAGGTACAGGAAAAGTCAGTTTGCTCCCTCCTCTGCCAAATCTTCTTCTAAGAACCCCAAATACCAGCGCCTGAAAGAAAAGTACAAAAAGATGAAAATTCAGCGCAAGAGTAAAGGTCTTATCGCAGAAGACTGCGATTGGGATGATGTCTCCTCTGATGACTCATCTGATGAGGAAGACACTCAAGTGGCACTGATGGCCATTATTGAGGAACCTACCTTAGCTCTCATGGCTAAGATAGAAGAGGTCCCTGAAGAGATTCCTACTCAGGCTCCTGAAGCTTCTTCTTCCACAACTCCTGAAGCTTCCACCTCTGCGACTGATTCTTCCAGTCAGGTACCTATTCCTCTCGTCCCTCTTGAAAGCTTAACTCAGCTGGACCTGGTCACTCTTGATCTTTACAAAGCCCTTAATGGTAAAACCTCTGCTGAAAAAATGAATATTGATCTTCGAGGTCAACTCAAGGAATGCCAAGAAAAAATAAAACAGCTTACCATTCTGGAAGAAAACTATAAAGACCAGGTCACTGTAAATAATGTTAGGAATTATGTGCAGAGTTGACAAACCAAGTAATTATACATCCAATGTTACAAGACACTTGAGGGTCACACCTGTGAGGACCTATAAGTCGAACAAGTTAGATGAAACCCAGAAATGGAGAGTTAGGATTTATAATAGTGTATTATAAATCAATTGGGTAATTTCAGTAAGAATTACCAAAGTTGGAGGGTTATTAATTAATTAGGAGATTGTATATTTATTTGATAAAATAAATATATAATAGTTAATTAATAAAGTGATTTATATATATATTAGATAAATATATATATTTATAATTATCATATGCAAATTCTTTTCCAGTTATTAAAAGGAAAAGATTTGAGATAATTATAATATGGAAACTGGATTCTATTCAAACTGTATTTTTCCTCCATATAAATAAGGCTTATGGGTTAAGGAAAAAAACTAAGCTTTTCAGAAAACACAAATCAGTTTCCAGTTCTCTCTCCCTCTCTCTCTCCCAGCCGGCGCCACCTTCTATCCCACTCGGAACGCCAGTTTGGTTTTTCAAGTGTTCGGGTTTCGTTCGGTTCAACTAGAAGAACGTTCGTAGGTCAATCACCGGTGGATTAAGTCTCAAGCAGTCCAGGTAAATTGATCTAAACTTGAACCATTAGGATTAAACTAAAAACGATTAAAGATCAATAGGCTTTTAAGGGTTTTTGCTTTTAAACGCTTCCGCATAATAAGATCGAAACAGTGTGTTTCTGATCGCGTAGGTTTTATCAGTTTGATTTTAAACCTATGAGATTTATCAAACCAGTGAGGTTCGTTAAATCCGTGTTAATCCTCGAGTCAGTTTGATCCGGGGATACCCACAAAAACCCAACAGTGGTATCAGAGCCATTGTTATAAATCGTTTTTTTTTTCTGTTTATATATGATCCGTTAAAATCTGTTTCTTGCGTAAAAAGGTTTAAAATCTGATTTTTATTGGTTTATATAAAATTCGATTGTTATTATTTATCATACGAGAAACCCGGAAAAACCACGACCGGATCGATGATGACTACGGTCATCACATCACCACCGCACCACCAGCGTGGTGGTTGCGGCTGGCCACCGTGGTCACCGGATCACACCACGGCGGTGACCGGCTGCTATCCCAAGGCCACGCCACTAGTTAGGTGGTGGTGGTCAACCCTGTTGCTGCTAAGAAACCGCCGGGCCACACCACCAGTTAGGTGGTGGTGGCCGAAGTCCTTCGTTGCCGTGTAACAACCACAGCCGCACCACCAGATGGGTGGTGGCGGGTGATCTCGATTACACAAACGGTGGTGGTGGGGGCGTATTGACGTCACCATCATCACCAGCTGACGATGGTGATTGGTGGTGGAACGGTGGCCGAAGCCAACCGAACCACCAGACCGCGTCGCGCCATGGCCGGCGATTCATGAATCGCATAGCGGCAGTTGGTGGCGGTGCTTGTTTTCGACAGCCGCCGCAAGTGTTAGCGGCGGTAACCCTTTTTTTTCGTCGTCGTCGGACAACAATGGTGGCGATGTTTTGCCGCCAATTAACGGTCAAGTGAGATAGTGATCGATGGCGGTACGCGATTTTGGTAGTGGCTAAGCGGCGATGGTGGTGGTAAAGCGGCGGCGAGTGGTAGCGATCAGTAGTAGCAGTAGTGAACCGGCCACCGTTGGCTGCCGAACTGTCACGCCTAGCGGTGGCGAACGCCCAGCCAAACCACCAGAGTGGTGGCGGCGTCGGCTGTCACTCCAAACCACCAGGCCGCATCACATAGAGGTGATTGCGGCGAATGGCGGTGGCCAGTTCGAAACCGCACCACCAGTTTGGTGGTGGCGGGTAGGCTTTGATCGCAAGACGGTGGTCGACAACCGCCGCAATGGGGTGTCGGCCACTACAGTTTTGAGTTTTCTCGTCGCGAATAGAATACCGAACCATCCGTCTATGGTTTTTTCGTTTGTATGGGCCTAGTTTGTTTATTAGGCCCAAGGCCCAGTTCTTTGGACCAAGTTATGGCCCAAAAGAGTTCGTTTGGTTTTAAGCTTTCTTATCCAAAAATTATTTTTCCTGTTTAATTTTTAATAAAAACCAGTTGAGTTGTTTTTCGGGTTTGATGAATCTTTTATAAGAAATTAAATTTTTCACCGGTTTTTCAAATAAGGCCTAATTTTATGTTTTTACTATTTAATTAAAACACTAAGGGCCAGTATTATAAAATTGGATCAATAAAACCCGTTTGATATAATTTTTGGGTAAATGGATTGTTTTTAGATAAAATGGTTTTAGTTTTTGTAAAGTAGGATTTATTATTTATAAACCTCAGTTTTAAGTAAAAACCATTTTTCAACCTAAAATATTTTTGATTCATAAAACAGTTTGTTTTTCGAATCGGTTATAAAACCAAGTTTTACGATAATTGAGACAAGATAATTTTAACGGATCCAGGTTTATCTCTCGTAATTATAATATTGCTTTTGTTATATTGCATATATATATATATATAATTGCGTAATTGCTTGAGCTCTATATATGGATTTTAGTTTGATTTTACATATATATATACGTTATAGTATTTGCCAACCTAGACCCTTGACATGTTCACGGGGAGGCCTGCGTGCCGTTTACAACCCCTTATGTAATAATGACCTTAGGATAGAAATTTTTTTTCTTTCGAGATGACGAGGCCAGTGGGAGCTACTAAAATTCTTTATCTTACCGGAGTACTAACAAAACATGGCGAGGCCAGTGGGAGCTACGCGAGTTTTGAAGCTTTTAGTAAAATAGGTCATTATTGGTCCCTAGGAAACGTTGGCAAAAACTATAATTAGGTACTATGTGATTAATTATTGTTTAATTGCATGGTTGATTAATTATTTGTGATATCTTGCATGTTAGTAGTTTTAAATAAAGTTGTTATTTTAAAACTAGGTTGTATCACAAAAGGTATATAGGTTTTATTATTATCAGTTTCTTCAAACTTTTCAAAACAATAGTTTTTGTTTTAAAACCTATAGATGATTGTTTTATATAAAAGGCAAAGTTGACAAAAACAGTTAGTTTTAATCAACTAGGTGTGCTATTAAAACAGTTAGTTTTAATTAGCAAGTGATTTTAGAACAGTTGGTTTTAAAATTACATGTATGTTTGAAACAGTTAAGTTTAAAACGTAAGTAGCCTTTATAACAATCAGTTTTTCAAAAACCTGGAAGTAAAGTTTTTCAAAACCCCGAAAATCATAGATCAGTAGTGCAACCCATCTAGGGGCACCTTCGGCGTAAAGTACATAGGCGTTGTAAGTGATCACACATTCAACGTCCGTGTTCAAACTGAAGCTGGAGGGGTTACATAACTCTGCGAATTATCTCCGGGTGGTACCGGCCAGAGTATAGTGATCAGGTCCCCAAAATGGTGAGATCTGTTTTGGTACTATAATGTTCACCGGGTGGTACCGGGCCAAAAAGCACTTAGAGGGACTAAAACATGCACAGGTAGTTGCCATGGTCCCGAAAAGATCTAGGAGTCATGTCAGCTAGACATGATTGGTAAAAGTCCTTACCTACCGAAATAAATACGGGTATGGTGGAGCAAGAACATTACGCACATCAGAACGTATGAAATAAGGATCCTAGTCCAATAAATTGATCATTTAAGGGTTTATTGATAATTATTGGAAATTAATCTATTTACAGTTGCTAAAGACCAAAAGTTTTATTTTGTGTAGATGGCAAGCACTGTTACCAGCACTAACAATCTTTCCCTCCGATCTATCCTAGAGAAGGATAAACTGACCGGCTCTAACTTTCTCGACTAGGAGCGCAATCTGATGATTGTGCTCAGACATGAGAGAATGTGGTATGTTCTTGAAGAGCCTCTTGGGGAGGCACCTCCAGCAAATGCTCCGGCTGCTGCTAGGAATGCCCACAAGAAGCACTCCGATGATCTACTAGATGTTGCCTGTCTCATGCTTGCAACAATGAGCCCAGATCTGCAAGCAGGGCTCATAAATACAAATGCTTATGACATGATCCGCCAGCTGAGGGACATGTTCCAGACCCAGGCTCGTACAGAACGCTACGATGCCACCAAAGCATTTAATGAGTGCAAGATGGTAAAAGGGACATCAGTAAGTGACCATGTCATGAAAATGAAACGGCACTTAGATCATCTGGAGAGGCTAGGTCATCCTGTTCCGTTGCAGCTGGCAACAGACACCATACTCAATTCACTGTCAGAAGACTACAGGCCCTTTGTAGTCAATTACAATATGAATAACATGGAGAAAACAATAGCAGAATTACACTCCATGCTTAAGACAGCTGAACTGAATATGGGGAACAAGAACAAGACCAAGGATGTCTTGATGGTGAAAGACGGAGGGGTGAAAAAGAAGAATGGGCACGCTAGCACCAGTAAAGGAAAAGGACCAGTCCAGGCCATCCAGAGTGCACCCAAGAAAGGCAAAGGCAAGGGCAAGGGCAAGAAGGTTAAGCCAAATAAAGCTAGGACCGAGAATCGCTGCTTCATATGCAATGAGATCGGTCACTGGAGGCAAAACTGCCCTAAGCGTCATGAAGCAGGTATATAAAACCTCAGAAATTTATGATTGCTTTATTTTGTCACTTCTATACTGATACCTAGAGCAAATGATTATTGCAGGAGGTCAGAAGTGAAGTGAAGTGCCCAGGACTTGCTGAGGATCTTAAGTACAAGATGATTTAAGTCAAGACATTTTGAATTTATAGTTTTAAAACAGTTGTTTTTGGGGATTTATGTTTTAAACAATTTGTGGATAATTATACTTAATAATTTAATGGTTCTATTTTCAAAAGTTATTGTCTTGACATTGAAATATCTGTTTGTGCTTAGTATTCTTAAAATCCGTAAGATCCTAGTTGTTGCCTGTTATAATTACTTTAATACAATTGAAGTAATTTGTATAAAAACTATCAAAAACACACGAAATTCTATATGAATGTGTTTTAAGAATAAGACATTTATGAATAGTTGTTTTGTGATCAAATTTCAAAAGGAGAATTTAGGATATTAACTTAGATAGCGTTAATAACAGTATTTATAAAACTAAAAAGATTCCAAGTTCTGGAATTAGGATTTGACCAAATCCAGTTGTGTTTTATAAAAGGAATTCTCAGAATTGACTAATCAAGTTTGATCAAGTTTTATTATTCAAATGTTCCAAAAAGGAGAATTTAGGATATTAACTCAGATAGCGTTAATAACAGTATTTATGAAACTAGAAAGATTCCAAGATCTGGAATTAGGATTTGACCAAATCCAGTTAAGTTTCATAAAAAGGAAATTCTCGAAGTCCATTACTTAAAATTAGAATTGACTAATCAAATTTTGACTAAGTCAATAGTAGATTTTGAGTAATAGTTAGTTTTTATATAAGTAAGTGGGAGCCCAATTTATTCTCTATCTAGTCTGAGATAAAAGAATAAAAGATATAATTATTGATATATCTCGGAATTCATAAATCCAGGTAGGATAAGAATTCATAAGATATAATTTACCCTTTTAGTCAAAAGGATAAAAGTTTCAAGACCCATGAAACAAAGGTCGTGACTGACTTTAGAATCAATAATTAGAGTGCTGGATTAAAATATAAGATTCCAGTAGATTTTCCAGCATTGCAAATGGAATCTGATTTCAGGTAGAAATCATTCATCTACACAGCAGCTAAGGAAAGTTGCAGTCTCACATATTCAGGAACTGGAAGTTGATCCAGGTCTCCTAGTTCATGGAATATAATAAAAGTCTAGTTATTGTTTTAAAAGGGTGTTTGCAGAACAATAATTAGCAGATACAAGTAGATCGCATAAACAGACTTGTATTATTTGGTTATCACTTTGATTAAAATGGTAAACTTGAATCAAAGGGTTTAAACTAAAGATAGGTGATACTTTATTTTAGACCAGTATCTAACAAACGTTAAATAGATATTATGAAAGTTATTAAAGAAAAGACATTTAATTTTGTTATTATTACACCGTGTAGTATGGACTATACAAAATTAATTTCTTTATCACTTTCACATTTTGCATGTTTTAGTAAATCCAGGAATGAAACTAGTTTCCAGTTTTCATTCAAAACTTGTCCGTGACGACTTATCATTGTGGGAACATGATAAGGTGTTAAAGTCATTGTGAACTTTTAGGTGGTTATGATCAGTTGCTGAATAACAGCTACAAGTGTTGTAGACTAAAAGTTGCACATATATTTGATAGAGTAGCAAATATCGGACGTGATCCGCGGTTGAGATTACTTCTTGGAGTAAAGTCATAAGTGAATCTCACAGTGGTTGTCCCTATCACCTGAGGTATCTGATTTGATATCATGAGGACTACTGAATTCTTAGTGCACTCAACCGCTACGCCGTAACAGGGTGGCTATAAAGGGTGTAACTAGATTCAGCGGAAGCCGTGGTGTTAAAGGCAGATATGCAAGATGGGATTTGCACCTCTTCTCAGAAGAGAGATATTTCTGGGCCCATCTTGACTGAGTAAGTATACTGATGAAGTGCATGGCCATGCCCAAACAAACTGATTAGTTCTTTGTCGTTTACCTATCAGTGAAAGTCAGATAATCAAGAAAACAGAATCTTGAGTATTTAAAGTTGACACTTTCCAAGCTCATACTCACAGATGAAATATCGTGATGCAAAGGGAAAAGCCAAGATATACCCAATCAATGAACAGTAGTTTCATAGATACCAGTTCCTTACGGAATGTTTATATCACCAGTCTGGGTATAAGAGTTCTTGTAACCTGGTCAGCCTAAGTGCCTGTCTAGGGGCCTCCTTAGGTCAGTGTAATCAAAGGCGGTATTGCCAACTTGCACAAGTGGGAGTCTGTTAGGAATTATGTGCAGAGTTGACAAACCAAGTAATTATACATCCAATGTTACAAGACACTTGAGGGTCACACCTGTGAGGACCTATAAGTCGAACAAGTTAGATGAAACCCAGAAATGGAGAGTTAGGATTTATAATAGTGTATTATAAATCAATTGGGTAATTTCAGTAAGAATTACCAAAGTTGGAGGGTTATTAATTAATTAGGAGATTGTATATTTATTTGATAAAATAAATATATAATAGTTAATTAATAAAGTGATTTATATATATATTAGATAAATATATATATATTTATAATTATCATATGCAAATTCTTTTCCAGTTATTAAAAGGAAAAGATTTGAGATAATTATAATATGGAAACTGGATTCTATTCAAACTGTATTTTTCCTCCATATAAATAGGCTTATGGGTTAAGGAAAAAAACTAAGCTTTTCAGAAAACACAAATCAGTTTCCAGTTCTCTCTCCCTCTCTCTCTCCCAGCCGGCGCCACCTTCTATCCCACTCGGAACGCCAGTTTGGTTTTTCAAGTGTTCGGGTTTCGTTCGGTTCAACTAGAAGAACGTTCGTAGGTCAATCACCGGTGGATTAAGTCTCAAGCAGTCCAGGTAAATTGATCTAAACTTGAACCATTTGGATTAAACTAAAAACGATTAAAGATCAATAGGCTTTTAAGGGTTTTTGCTTTTAAACGCTTCCGCATAATAAGATCGAAACAGTGTGTTTCTGATCGCGTAGGTTTTATCAGTTTGATTTTAAACCTATGAGATTTATCAAACCAGTGAGGTTCGTTAAATCCGTGTTAATCCTCGAGTCAGTTTGATCCGAGGATACCCACAAAAACCCAACAAATAAAACTCTCTGTATTGAAAGAGAAATGGCTCGTGCTGCCAAAGAAAGAGCCCTGGCTGAGTTAAACGCTGAAAAAGTCACCATCAAAGGATGGAGTGACGCCTCTGAAAAGGTTGATGAAATATTAGCCTCAGGAAGAAATGTTAAAAACAAAAGGGGTCTTGGATACACTCATGGAGGAACTAAATCTGATAGCTCCATGCTTAAATTTGGAAAATTTGTTTCTTCTATCCCTGATCCTAATGCTCCTGAAAACATCCCTTCTTCTTCTAACACACACTCTGAAGGTGCTCCTAAGAGCAAAAAGAACACAGTCAAAGAAAAATCTAAAACTGTAACACCTTCAAAGACCAAGAGTCCTAAATCCAAGAACAAAGTTCTGGGTGGTGGTCCTTCAGTCTCAGGATCAAAATCTTTCTCTCAAAATCCTGTTCCCAGACTGAAGATTGACCTGAAGCAAAAGACTCAGGAGAAGAAACCAATTCCTCCTATGTCCAATGCTAAAGGCATACTTGGTGCTGGTCCTGCTCACTTGAAGTTTAAAGACTTCCTGGACCACACTAAACGCTTTCAACATCGCAAATGTTATCACTGTGGATTAAATGACCATATTGCGAGTAAGTGTCCTGATGCTACCAAAGCTGAAAAATCAGCTAAGGTAAAGAAAAATCCTAAGACTGATAATTCAGTCAAAGGAAAGAAGGTTGTCAAGACTATTTCCTCAGTCAAGACTCCAGCCTCAAGAACTGATAAATCAGTTAAGGCTGCCACTGACTCCACCAGTCCTACTGATGCTTCTGGATCCATAGTCCTATGGGTACCAAGAAAAACTTAAACTCTAAATTTTACAGGATAAGGGCATCTGGTACCTGGACAGTGGATGCTCTCGACATATGACTGGTTCTAAATCTGTCCTCTCTAACTACCGTGAAGAAAGAGGTCCTGCTGTGACCTTTGGTGGAAACGGTAAAGGCCAAACCCGAGGGTATGGCACACTGACCAACGGAGTAACTACTTTCAAGAGAGTTGCTTATGTTGAAGGCCTGATGCATAATCTTTTGAGCATCAGTCAACTGTGTGATAAGAATCACAAAGTCTCCTTCTCAAAGAAGAAGTGCAAAGTCAAAAACAGAAGAAAGGAAGTTATTCTCACTGGAGTGAGACATGCTGATATCAACATCATCAACATGAATACTTCCACTGACAACTTCTGCTTTGTATCTCGTGCTTCCTCTGATACAAATTGGCTTTGGCACAAGCGTCTTTCTCATCTCAACTTCATGACGCTGAATCAACTCTGCATCAACAATCTCGTCATTGGTCTTCCTGACTTTCGCTATACAAAGGTATCTCTTTGTTCAGCATGTGAGAAAGGAAAACAGACCAGGGCTAGTTTCAAGTCCAAGCAGATTTCCTCCATCAGCTCTCCTCTACAACTTCTCCACATGGATCTCTTTGGACCAGTCAACGTCCAATCCATTGCTGGAAAGAAATATACTCTGGTAATCGTTGATGAATATTCCAGATATACTTGGGTGTTCTTTCTTCGATCCAAGAGTGATGCTCCTGAAGAAATCATTTTGTTCGTCAGGAAGATGGAAAGACTCAACAACCTTACTGTTCGATCAATCAGGAGTGACCACGGAACTGAATTCAAAAACAGTACCCTGGAAACTTTCTTCGATCAGAAAGGTATCTCATAGAACTTCTCTTCTGTAAGAACTCCTCAGCAAAATGGTGTTGCTGAAAGACGAAACAGAACCCTGATTGAAGCTGCACGATCTATGTTGAGTGAAGCCAATCTTGCCACTCAATTCTGGGCAGAAGCTGTTAACACAGCTTGCTATACTCAGAACAGATCCCTGATAGTGAAGCGCTTCAGAAGAACTCCTTACGAACTCTTTCGTAACAAGAAACCCTCCATCGAACATCTCCATATCTTTGGTTGTGTCTGCTACATCCTGAACAACAAAGATAACCTTGGAAAGTTCGATTCCAAGTCTGATGATGGAATCTTCCTTGGATACTCCTCTATCTCTAAAACCTACCGTGTGTTCAACAAACGAAGACAAGCCATAGAGGAAACGATTCATGTCAAGTTTGATGAATCGGGTCCTACTTTCCCTCACCCTCATGAAAACTCTGAAATAAATCAGTGGGCTGACTCCTTCTTTCAAGTCCCTGAACCTCCCATTGCTGATCCATCTCCTCAAGACCTTCCTGATGGTTTTGAAGAAGATCCTCCTATACCACCCACTGAAATATCTACTCCACCTCTGATAAATGCCACTCCAATTACCCAAATCACACCATCTGAACCTGATCAACCAACTAACAGTGAAGACTCTTCTCAAACCACTGTTAGTGAGCATACACCTACTAATCTTCTTCCTGATCCATTATCAAATGAAGCTTCCACTTCAGGACAGGTGTATCAGCCACCTGCTCTACGATGGACCAAGGATCATCCTATTGATCAAGTTCTTGGTAAGCCCTCCTCTGGCATTAAAACACGACGCCAATCTGGTAACGTCTGTCTTTATGTTAATTTTATCTCTGAAAATGAACCTAAAGAAATAGATGATGCTTTACGTGATCCTGCCTGGGTCTCAGCCATGCAGGAAGAGCTAGCAGAGTTCATCAGAAACAATGTCTGGCTTCTCGTCCCTAGGCCTCGAAAACGTACTATCATTGGTTCCAAGTGGATTTTTCGAAATAAACTTGATGAGATTGGTACTATTATTCGAAACAAGGCTCGCCTTGTGGCTCAGGGATACAGGCAGGAAGAGGGCATTGATTACGATGAAACCTTTGCTCCTGTGGCTAGGCTCGAAGCAATTCGACTTTTCCTAGCCTTTGCAGCACATATGAACTTCAAGGTTTATCAGATGGACATCAAAAATGCCTTTCTAAATGGTAAACTTAATGAATAAGTCTATGTGGCTCAGCCTCCTGGCTTTGTAGATCCTAAGTTCCCTGATCACGTCTACAAGTTAAACAAGGCTCTTTATGGGTTAAAACAGGCTCCTCGTGCCTGGTATGATACCCTCTCAACCTTTCTTCTCTCTAAAGGTTTTGTTCGTGGAAAGATTGATAGCACCTTATTTCTAAAGAAATATCCTAAGCATATCCTTCTCGTCCAGATATATGTCGATGACATTATCTTTGGATCCACAAATCCCAAACTCTGCGAAAAGTTTGAGTTGCTCATGAAATCTGAATATAAAATGTCTATGATGGGTGAACTAACATTCTTTTTAGGACTTCAGATCAAGCAATCTGAAAAGGGAATCTTTATCAATCAAGGTAAATATGTACATGAGATGCTGAAGAAATTTGATCTCACATCCTGTACACCGATGAAGACTCCAATGGCTCCTCCTCTGTCACTTGACAAGGATTCCAAAGGGAAACCTGTTGATGTGACTCTCTACAGAGGAATGATCGGCTCTCTGCTGTATCTAACAGCTAGTCGCCCTGATATCATGTATTCTACATGTTTATGTGCTCGTTATCAGGCTGAACCCAAAGAATCCCATCTGACCGCTGTAAAGCGGATCTTCAGATATCTGAAGGGAACTCCTAATCTGGGTCTTTGGTACTCCAAGGACTCAGGGTTCGATCTAACTGCATATTCTGATAGTGACTTTGCAGGATGTAAGATTGACAGGAAAAGCACCACTGGTGGGTGTCACCTGCTAGGTGGCAAGTTGGTGAGCTGGACTAGCAAGAAACAGAACTCTGTGTCCACTTCAACTGCTGAGGCTGAATATGTTGCAGCAGGAATCTGTTGTGCTCAAGTCCTGTGGCTGAGAAATCAACTTCAGGACTATGACATACAACTTTCTAAAATTCCTATCTACTGTGACAATACTTCAGCGATAGCCATCGCCAACAATCCTGTCTTACACTCCAAGACAAAGCACATTGAAGTGAGATATCACTTCATCAGGGATCATGTGATGAATGGTGATATTGAACTCCATTTTGTCCCTACTGAATATCAGCTTGCTGACCTCTTTACCAAACCACTGGATGTGACGCGTTTTAATATGCTCATCAGTGAACTTGGGATATTAAATCCTGATGATTGAAGTTTATCAGGACAAACAGTTGTTAAATCCTATAGAATAACTATTCTCAGGACTCTTTACTTAACAACTCCTGAACAAACTCTCATCAGAGGATGACTCTATTCAGTACTTACAAAATCTTTGTTCAACATCCGAATACTGATGATTCTCAGGTAAGTACCTCTGCTCCTGAAACCTTATCGCATTAAATGTGATAAGAGGATTTTCCCAAAACAGTGCTTATCTGATAAGTACTCCAATTCCAAGAAAACAAATCTTTCATCAAAATGGAATTATCCCCTGAAAAGGTGGTTTTTATCTTTTCAAATAAAACAAACTTTTCATCTGCACTGACACGTAATGGGACGTTTCCTGTTCCCCACGACGTGTGTCAGGCGCGTGAACGAGCGTAGAACTTCCTTTTTTCATCATTACGTTTGAATTTAGCCGCCCTTTTCTCTCTCATCCATTTTCTCTCTCCAACCGCGAGGTATAAAAACCTCACTCGTAATCCATTACACTCTTTACGCTCACATAATTCTCTCTAAGAACTCAAGCAAGAAAAAAAGCAAGAACTGTTTTCTCTCAAGAACACCAAGAACACTCATCACTTTTCTTTAACAAGATCATCGTAAGTGTTTCTTTACTCTTGTTCTTTCTACATTTTAAGTTGGTATTTTTCATCTAAACAACTTATTTTGTTAAACGTTTTTCCAAAAAAACCTAAGATCACTTCGTTTGATCTTAGTTTTCCCAAAATCTTCTAAGATTTTTGTTAAAACAATTTATATGGTTTTTCTTATTTCTTTTAAGAACAATCATAAACTCTTATTTTTGATATCTATTCATCAAAATAAAAGTTCTCTTTAATGCCAAAACACATTTCTTTTGTGTATTTTGGTATCAAATCCATTCCAAGTATAAAGGATTTCACCACTTTTATGAACATATTCTGTGTTCATTGAAAAGTGAAGAAAATTGCATATTTTGGATCTTTAATCATCCACATATGTTTTTTTTAACAGAATGGCTGCGACTACTTCCACATCATTGGACGCCCAGCTCTCCTCTGAGGCAACAACTCTCATGACGGCTACTGGAAACCTTCCGATAATCATTCCCCAGCACGACTTGTAGTTCAAACCCAACAACTTGATTGGGCAATTTGACCTCCCTGCAAACAAGGCATTTCTGAAGCCTGCCAGGGACTTCCTACTGTCATGTCCCCTGAAGACGGCCTTCACTCTGAACCCGGCGCCCAACAAACCTCTACTACTGCAACTGTGGTCCACTGCTACCACGACCCAAGAAAGGAACTCAAAGGGCAAGATGCACGAGGTGATCAAGTTCCAAATCAAGGACGACATCATCTCGTTCGGCATTGGCACCCTGAGAAACGTCCTCAACTTCCCCAAGAAGCAGAAATTCCCTCCTGCTCCTTCCTCTAACGACGTTATAGCACTCCTGGATGCTATTGGTTACAAATGGCCTGTGCGTGAAGGCCAACCTCTGGTGAAGACTGCCGCCACTGTCCACAAGACGGGGCTAAACGCTACGTTCTATTATATATGGAACACGTTTGGTCTCTGTCTGACAGGGAAAACGGGGAGCACGGAGCAATTGTTAGGAATTATGTGCAGAGTTGACAAGCCAAGTGATTACACATCCAGTGTTACAAGACACTTGAGGGTCACACCTGTGAGGACCTATAAGTCGAACAAGTTAGATGAAACCCAGAAATGGAGAGTTAGGATTTATAATGGTATATTATAAATCAATTGGGTAATTACAGTCAGAATTACCAAAGTTGGAGGGTTATTAATTAATTAGGATATTATATATTTATTAGATAAATAAATATATAATAATTAATTAATAAGTTTTTATATATTAGATAAATATATAATTATAATTATCATATGCAAATTCTTTTCCAGCTATTTAAAAAGGAAAAGGGATTAGAGATAATTATAAAAGGAAACTGAATCTCATACAAACTGTATTTTTCCTCCATATAAATAAGGCTTATGGGTTAAGGAAAAAGCTAAGCCTTTTTAGTCAAGAAAACAATTTCAGTTTCCCTCCTCCTCTCTCTCTCCAAACCGGCGCTAAACCCCCCCGGTCGGATTTCCAGTTTGGTTGTTCGGGTTTCATACAGTTCAACTAGAAGAACGTTCGTTGGTCGATCACCGGTGGACTATTCTTGAGCAATCCAGGTTAACTGATCTAATCCAAACCATTAGGATTAAAACTAGAAACGATTAAGATCAATAGGCTTTTAAGGGTTTTAGCTTTTATCGCTTCCGCATGATTAGATCGGAACCAGCGTGTTTCTGATCGTGTAGGTTTTATCAGTTTGATTAACCTATGAGATTTATCAAACCAGTAAGGTTCGTTAGATCTGAGTTAATCCTCGAGTCAGTTTGATCCGAGGACACCCACAATAACCCAACAGCGGGTGGTGGCGGCGTTTTGCGATAAACCATCTTCGCAAAACACGATAAAACCACCGTGGCTGCACCACCAGCGGGTGGTGGCGGCGTTTTGCGATAAACCGCGGCGGCGGTGGGGAGGCGATTCTCCCTGCTGCTGTTAAAAGTCGTGGCCAAACCACCAGCATGGTGGTGGCCGGCGGTTTTGATGATGGGCCGTGGTTGGAGCGCGGCGCGAATGAAGCCGCTCACGCGGCAGCGGCCAAACCGCAACCACCAGAAGCCGCTCACGCGGTGGTGGATGGTGGTTGCGGCGAATGGTGGTGATCGATTGAGTTGATTGGTGGCGGTAGTAGTGTCACTATCGTTACCGATCAATGATAATGATTATGCAGTGGCCGTTCGACGAACGAACCACCAGCGTAGTGGTGGACGTTGGTTCTTGATCATAGGTCAGACCTAGGGTTTTTCCGTTTTGGGCCAGATTCCCTTATTGAGCCCAAGGCCCAGTCCTTTGGACCAAGCTAAGGCCCAAGAGGGGTTTATCAGTTCTTAGTTGTTTTATCTAAATTAGTCGTTTTAGAATAATTTTATCAAACCAGTTATTTTGACCAGCCTGGTCAAACATGTTTAGTGTTGAGTCTTGACCAGCCAGTCAAGCGCGAAACGGTTTAAAGTTCACACATTTTAAGATGATCAATTTGTTTGGTAAAACCCGGTTTGATATATTTTTAGATAAGAGGAACTTTTTCTAAACAAATTAATTTTATAAAAAAAAAACAGTATATCTATAAAAAGGAACAAAACTGATTTTAGTTTTGATTTATAAAACTGTTGTTTTTATGAATCAGTTTAAAACTAAGTTTTACAATAATTGAGACAAGATAATTTTAACTGATCCAGGTTTATTTATCGTAATATTGCTTTTGTTATATTGCATATATATACGTAATTGCGTAATTGCTTGAGCTCTATATATGGATTTCAGTTTGATTTTACATATATATATATCTATTATAGTGTTTTGCCAACCTAGACCCTTGACATATTTACGGGGAGGCCTGCGTGCCATTTACAACCCCTTATGTAATAATGACCTTAGGATAGAAATTTTTTTTTCTTTCGGGATGACGAGGCCAGTGGGAGCTACTAAAATTCTTCATCCTACCGGAGTACTAACAAAACATGGCGAGGCCAGTGGGAGCTACGCGAGTTTTGAAGCCTTTAGTAAAATAGGTCATTATTGGTCCCTAGGAAACGTTGGCAAAAACTATAATTAGGTACTATGTGATTAATTATTGTTTAATTGCATGATTGATTGATTATTTGTGATATCTTGCATGTTAGTAGTTTTAAATAAAGTTGTTATTTTAAAACTAGGGTATATCACAAAAGGGTATATAGGTTTTATTATCAGTTTCATCAAACTTTTCAAAACGATAGTTTTTGTTTTAAAACCTATAAATGATTGTTTTATATAAAAGGCAAAGTTGATAAGAACAGTTAGTTTTAATCAACTAGGTGTGCTATTAAAACAGTTAGTTTTAATTAGCAAGTGATTTTAGAACAGTTGGTTTTAAGATTACATGTATGTTTGAAACAGTTAGTTTAAAAACATAAGTAGCCTTTGTAACAATCAGTTTTTCAAAATCCTGGAAGTAAAGTTTTTCAAAACCCCGAAAATCATAGATCAGTAGTGCAACCCATCTAGGGGCACCTTCGGCGTAAAGTACATAGGCGTTGTAAGTGATCACACATTCAACGTCCGTGTTCAAACTGAAGCTGGAGGGGTTACATAACTCTGCGAATTATCTCCGGGTGGTACCGGCCAGAGTATAGTGATCAGGTCCCCAAAATGGTGAGATCTGTTTTGGTACTATAATGTTCACCGGGTGGTACCGGGCCAAAAAGCACTAAGAGGGACTAAAACATGCACAGGTAGTTGCCATAGTCCCGAAAAGATCTAGGAGTCATGTCAGCTAGACATGATTGGTAAAAGTCCTTACCTACCGAAATAAATACGGGTCTGGTGGAGCAAGAACGTTACGCACATCAGGACGTATGAAATAAGGATCCTAGTCCAATAAATTGATCATTTAAGGGTTTATTGATATTTTATTGGAAATTAATCTATTTACAGTTGCTAAGACCAAAAGTTTTATTTTGTGTAGATGGCAAGCACTGTTACCAGCACTAATAATCTTTCCCTCCGATCTATCCTAGAAAAGGATAAACTGACCGGCTCTAATTTTCTCGACTGGGAGCGCAATTTGATGATTGTGCTCAGACATGAGAGAAAATGGTATGTGCTTGAAGAGCCACTTGGGGAGGCACCTCCGGCAAACGCTCCGGCTGCTGCCAGAAATGCCCACAAGAAGCACTCGGATGATCTCCTTGATGTTGCCTGTCTGATGCTAGCAACTATGAGCCCAGATCTGCAAGCAGGGCTCATAAATACAAATGCTTATGACATGATCCGCCAGCTGAGGGACATGTTCCAGACCCAGGCTCGTACAGAACGTTACGATGCCACCAAAGCATTTAATGAGTGCAAGATGGTAAAAGGGACATCAGTAAGTGACCATGTCATGAAAATGAAACGGCACTTAGATCATCTGGAGAGGCTTGGTCATCCTGTTCCGTTGCAGCTAGCAACAGATACCATACTCAATTCACTGTCAGAAGACTACAGGCCCTTCGTAGTCAATTACAATATGAATAACATGGAGAAAACAATAGCAGAGTTGCACTCCATGCTTAAGACAGCTGAACTGAATATGGGGAACAAGAACAAGACCAAGGATGTCTTGATGGTGAAAGACGGAGGGGTTAAAAAGAAAAATGGGCAAGCTAGCACCAGTAAAGGAAAAGGACCAGTCCAGGCCATCCAGAGTGCACCCAAGAAAGGCAAAGGCAAGGGCAAGGGCAAGAAGGTTAAGCCAAACAAAGCTAGGACCGATAATCGCTGCTTCATATGCAATGAGATCGGTCATTGGAGGCAAAACTGCCCTAAGCGTCATGAAGCAGGTATGTAAACCTCAGAAAATTTATGATTGCTTTATTTTGTCACTTCTTACTTGTTAGTTTACAAGTATACTGATACCTGGAGCAAATGATTATTGCAGGAGGTCAGAAATGAAGTGAAGTGCCCAGGAGTTGCCGAGGATCTTAAGTACAAGATGATTTAAGTCAAGACATTTTTGAATTTATAGTTTTAAAACAGTTTTTTTTTTGGGGGTTTATGTTTTAAACAATTTTTGGATAATTATATTTTATAATTTCATGGTTTTATTTTCAAAAGTTATTGTCTTGACATAAAAATATCTGATTATGCCTAATCTGTATGATCCTTGTTGTTGCCTGTTGTAATTACTTTAATGAAATTGAAGTAATTTGTATAAAAACTATCAAAACACACGGGATTCTATAGGAATGTGTTTTTGAGAATAAAACATTTATGAATAATAGTTTAAGTGATCAAAAAGGGAGAATTTAGAGTATTAACTCAGATAGCGTTAATAACAGTATTTGTAGAACTAGAAAGATTCCAAGTTCTGGAATCAGGATTTAATCAAATCCAGTTAAGTTCCATAAAAGAAATTCTCAGAATTATCTAATCAAGTTTGATCAAGTTTTATTATTCAAATGTTCTGAGAAGAGAATTTAGGATATTAACTCAGCTAGCGTTAATAACAGTATTTATGAAACTAAGAAGATTCCAAGATCTGGAATTAGGATTTGACCAGATCCAGTTAAGTTTCATAAAAGGAAATTCTCAAAGTTCATTACTTAAAATTGGAATTGACTAATCAAAGTTTTGACTAAGTCAATAGTAAAATTTTGAGTAATAGTTAGTTTTTATATAAGCAAGTGGGAGCCCAATTTATTCTCTATCTAGTCTGAGATAAAGAATAAAAGATGCAATTATTGATATATCTCGGAATTCATAGTCCAGGTAGGATAAGAATTCATAAGATATAATTTACCCTTTTAGTCAAAAGGATAAAAGTTTCGAGATCCTTGAAACAAAGGTCATGACTGACTTTAAAATCAATAATTAAAGTGTTGGATTAAAATATAAGATTGCAGTAGATTTGCCAGCATTGCAAATGGAATCTGATTTCAGGTAGAAATCATTCATCTACACAGCAACTAAGGAAAGTTGCAGTCTTACATATTCAGGAACTGGAAGTTACTCCAGGTCTCCGAGTTCATAGAATATGGTAAAAGTCTAGTTATTGTTTTCATAAGGTGTTTGCAGAACAATAATTAGCAAATACAAGTAGATTGAATAAACAGACTTGTACTATTTGGTTGTCACTTTGATTAAAATGGTAAACTTTAATCAAAGAGTTTAAACTAAAGATAGGTGATACTTTATTTTAGACCAGTATCTAACAAACGTTGAATAGATGTTATGAAAGTTATTAAAGAAAAGATATTTGATTTTGTTATCATTACAGCGTGTAATGTGGACTATACAAAATTGATTTCTTTATTACTTTCACATTTTGCATGTTTTAATATATCCAGGAATGAAATCAGTCTCCGATTTTTCATTCAAATCCGTCCGTGACAACTTATCATTGTGGGAGCATGATAAGGTGTTAAAGTCATTGTGAACTTTTAGGTAGTTATGATCAGTTGCTGAATAACAGCTACAAGTGTTGTAGACTAAAAGTTGCACAGATATTTGATAGAGTAGCAAATATCGGACGTGATCCGCGGTTGAGATTACTTCTTGGAGTGAAGTCATAAGTGAATCTCACAGTGGTTGTCCCTATCACCTGAGGTATCCGATTTGATATCATGAGGACTACTGAATTCTTAGTACACTCAACCGCTACGCCGTAACAGGGTGGCTATAAAGGGTGTAACTAGATTCAGCGGAAGCCGTGGTGTTAAAGGCAGATATGCAAGATGGGATTTGCACCTCTTCTCAGAAGAGAGATATTTCTGGGCCCATCTTGACTGACTGAGTATACTGATGAAGTGCATGGCCATGCCCAAACGAACTGATTAGTTCTTTGTCGTTTACCTATCAGTAAAAGTCAGATAATCAAGAAAACAGAATCTTGAGTATTTAGAGTTGACACTTTCCAAGCTCATACTCACAGATGAAATATCGCGATGCAAAGGGAAAAGCCAAGATATACCCAATCAATGAACAGTGGCTTCATAGATACTATTTCCTTACGGAACATTTATATCACCAGTCTGGGTATAAGAGTTCTTGTAACCTGGTCAGCCTAAGTGCCTGTCTAGGGGCCTCCTTAGGTCCGTATAATCAAAGGTGGTATTGCCAACTTGCACAAGTGGGAGTCTGTTAGGAACTATGTGCAGAGTTGACAAGCCAAGTGATTACACATCCAATGTTACAAGACACTTGAGGGTCACACCTGTGAGGACCTATAAGTCGAACAAGTTAGATGAAACCCAGAAATGGAGAGTTAGGATTTATAATGGTATATTATAAATCAATTGGGTAATTACAGTCAGAATTACCAAAGTTGGAGGGTTATTAATTAATTAGGATATTATATATTTATTAGATAAATAAATATATAATAATTAATTAATAAGTTTTTATATATTAGATAAATATATATAATTATAATTATCATATTCAAATTCTTTTCCAGCTATTTAAAAAGGAAAAAGGATTAGAGATAATTATAAAAGGAAACTGAATCTCATACAAACTGTATTTTTCTTCCATATAAATAAGGCTTATGGGTTAAGGAAAAAGCTAAGCCTTTTTAGTCAAGAAAAACAGTTTCAGTTTCCCTCCTCCTCTCTCTCTCTCCAAACCGGCGCTAAACCCCCCCCGGTCGGATTTCCAGTTTGGTTGTTCGGGTTTCATACAGTTCAACTAGAAGAACGTTCGTTGGTCGATCACCGGTGGACTATTCTTGAGCAATCCAGGTAAACTGATCTAATCCAAACCATTAGGATTAAAACTAGAAACGATTAAGATCAATAGGCTTTTAAGGGTTTTAGCTTTTATCGCTTCCGCATGATTAGATCGGAACCAGCGTGTTTCTGATCGTGTAGGTTTTATCAGTTTGATTAACCAATGAGATTTATCAAACCAGTAAGGTTCGTTAGATCTGAGTTAATCCTCGAGTCAGTTTGATCCGAGGACACCCACAATAACCCAACAGCAATTCCCCACGGTGATTCAGAACATGGTCTACTCTGCGATCAAAAATCGCAAGTTTGACTACGTCCGCTGCATCTGGGACGACATGCTGAAGAAGATCAAGAACCGAACCAGGGTGGTGAACGTCCCCTACACCAGGTTCTTCTCTGCAGTTCTGGCACTGCATATGGGTACCAATTACCCAACAGAGGGAAACTTCAACAACTACGCCCTAGGCGTGAAGTTTCTGGAACAACTGTCTTCCAAAGCTGACGATGTCCCTCTGTCTGCTGTACTGGTTGTCCCTGAACCACAACCAGACGCAGAGAAACAACCCATCTCTGCTCCTGCTCAAGGTATGTCTTCTCTCTTCTCTTCCAAACCATCTTCTTCTCCTTCTATGCATGCTATGTCAGTAGCTAACCCTATACTGACTTCCCCAGCTGCAACAACCTCTTCGGCGCCTCTGAAGCGCCCTCCTCCCTCTGGCTCCTCTCCTCCACCTCAGCCCAAACGCGCCAAATCCAAGGCGTCAAAGAAAAAGATGGCACTAGCTGGTAAGAAATACTACATTACCCTGCCTCAACTTTTTAATAAACCATCTCCTTTATCTAAAACTTCTTCACCTGCAGATACTCCTATCACTGCTCCTGTACAACTAGAACCTGAGGTTGTTCATCTCGAACACTCAGAGAACGTGGAGGGTAATCGCTCTGATACCCTCCTAGCCTCAGGTAATACTATTAAGCATACTATTGCCATTTCTTCTTCTATGAAAGCTACTGAGTCTTCTAGTACTCACTTAGCTACTCTGTTTACAGGTTCTTTAGGAGCAGCCGTTGAAGGGCAATCCCAACTCTATCAGGATGACCCCTTCAACGATTTCATCTTCACGGACGCCGATCGTCAGCTGAACGCAGCTGAACTTCGTCGGCAATCCGCTGAACGGCAACTGCAGGAAGTCCGCACGACGCTCCAGCAACAGGAAGAAGCTCACAAGGCCCAGCTTCAGGCCATGGAGCTTGAGCTTGCAGCTGCCAAGGCTGCTGCCACTGCCGCCGAAGCCGCCGCAGCCTCTGCCACTGCTGCTGCCGCCGCTGCCGCCCCTGCTCCTACTGGTGTCACCATCACCATACCTTGTCTTGATGCGATCCATGACAAGGTCTCTCAGGTGGCTACCTCTTCCTCCTCCCTTCAGGCGTCTGTTGACGACCTGAAGGCTACGGCGTTACCCGCACTCTCCACAGCGGTCAACAACAACTCCACCTCCACCACCAACTTCCAACAAATTGTGGTGCAAAGGTTGGATGCACAGGAGACTGGCCTTAGAGCCCTCCAGGAGAAAGTGGCTGTACTTGCCACTACAGTGAACACACTGACCACTGCTCCTCCTCCACCGCCGTCGTTCACTACGGCTGATAGGGAACTCCTGCAGTCCCTGCTCTCATATTCCTTCATCAACAGGAAGCTCAACGCCAGCATGGCCTCTCTCCTCCAACGCAGTGTTTCAACAGCCGCCTTACAACAGGCACCTGTTGAGGGGGAGAGACAGCCCCAGAGAGACCATTCCGTTTATTCCCCCTCCACCAACTGGAGAACCAATGAACAAGGGGGAACAAACGAGGATGAGGATGATGATGAAGATGATGATGATGAAGATGACGACACCTTCTTCGTCGAGAAGGTACCAGCTTCAACGCCCACTCCAGGGCCTGCACACTCTCAGGGGGAGAACCCCGGTGCACCTGGTACGTTACTACTACCATCCTCTCCCTCATCTTCTGATAACCAACCAATCTCTACTCTCCTTATATCTAAACCTACACCTGAAACCATCACCCTCGACACCTCCTCTGAAGACTCACCCACAAACAACTTACAATTAGTTGTCTACCAACCACCCAAACAACCTACCCCTGAACCATCACCTCAATCTTCTCCCAAACAAACCTCTGAACCTAAAACCCAAGACGACTCTGGGTGTTATGATGTGAACTTCGGTTCTGTCACTGGTGAGATTGTTCGCCTTATGGAGAACAGTCCATCAGAACAGACACGAGCTGAACTAAGCAGAATGACATTCAGAGTAACTCCTCTAAACCCTGAATCCATTCCTTCTAAACCAACCCGCTTTAACCCTGAAGCATCCTCTTCTAGAACCCCTGAAATAAGAGCCCCTCCTGAAACCATTTGCCTTTCATCAGATGATGAATTCATCTCTGATGACTTCTCTACCCCTGCTTCTTCTCCTAGATCTCCTCCCTCTAATTCTCCTAGATCTGAAGGTGAGAATTACCCTGACAACTCTGCTACTGTCAACAGGGATGGGCGTTTAGACGCCGTGATAGAGCGACTCGAGAGTACAAGAGTAAAAATTCCTCTTCGTACCTCTTGGGACTCCGAGTTCGCCTATCTATCGCAAGAAGAGTACAACAACGCTGTACAGGCTCAGGAGGAGCATAATAAGAAGCAGAAGGAAGCTTTCCTCTCCGCTCAAGCCGCTCGAAGGCTTGCATCGGATTTTGTTGAAGAGGACGCTGAAATAAGTGCTGATCCTGTTCTAGCACAGAAGGCCGCGCTGAAGGTCTTCAACAGAAACGCTGAAGTTCAGTCTGAAGAAGTGAACTCAGAGCTTGACTGGTGCCGAGATCGCCTACACCTCAGGAAACATGGTGCTGCTATCTCTGGAATCCATCTCAGCCGAACTCGCGGCAAAAGAGCAAAAACATGGATCACCGTCAAACGCTCAGGAGTCAAGGATGTGCAACACACTATTGACAAGTTGGAAAGATACAACTTGTCAGAGTGGAATGAAATCAGAAGCCTACTTCCCAAAGCCAACAGAAACTATCGGGCTGAAGTAGAAGAAGTCATAAACGGACTTATTGCACGCATCAGAAGAACAACCGAAATTTCTGATGACCTTCTCCAACCTTCTTCAGCACTGCCTCAGCCACCCAGGATGGTTGTCAAACCACTGGACCTTTCGATGCTTGATCTTTCACTCCCTCCAGGAGTCTCTCTCTCTGAAGGACAAGTCATCAGAGAACCTGTTCATGGTATTTGTGTAAGCGACAACTCCAAGATTCTACGCTTTCAGCGTTTCAGCGAGCTACACAAAGCACCATATGAACACTTGGTTTCTTTCCTCTTCACTGCTCAAAAGGACAAGACAAACCAAGATAATAAAGAGATAATTCGCACTGTCAGAGCTATACTCGATCATAGAATCGCCTTCAGTGATACTCCTGTTCCAATACAAGTAAAGACTGAAGAACTTAGCGAAGACTCTGATTGTTAGAATATTTTGTAATTTTTCTTTCAGTACCTCATTTATGTACTCTTGTATTTTCTTTACTCTTGTAACCTTATTAAGATTAATGAAAATGCAATTCAGTGCATTGTACTTTACTCCATCATAGTACTGAAAAAGATCCCTCAAAACAGTAAATGGGACATGTACCTTTATGAGTTCTATTTCCTACTGTTTCATCTAGACTTAGAATTTTTTTTTCTTTCTAGACTTAGACAATTTCTCCATTGTCTTTGTTTGGGTGAAATTTTATCATCGAACGATCGAACGAATAGAATCGTAAGATATCTTCTAGGATAATATTCCTGTATTAAGATAAGGTCCTGAAGTAAAGATATAATTACCATCGAACGAAGATAAATGATCATCGAAGATAGTCACGCGATTCCATCATATGATCGTGCGATTGAACTAACAATATACGTATTCAAGTTTACTCTTATTGCAGGAAAGCTTATCCAAGATGACCTCGAAGCACAGTCAACACTTATCAAACCTGATATGACCGTTCGAACAAGATACGCTCGTCTTAAAGAACTTAGACGTTACGATCGCAAAACCAGCTTCAGTTATATCCGTTGCATTTATGGCTCAATAATGAACGAACGGTTATGACCCAAGCAGCTATAAAAGAGATTCAAGATCCTACACTCAAGGGGACCAATTCTGAGAGAAAAATAGCAATACCAATATTATTCTCTGTATTTACATTCGATAGCGTTCATTTCCTTATTGTAATCGTACGATACAACTGTAACATCGAGGATATCACCCCTTGTTGGTGATCAATAGTGCAACGTCGACTATCCTATTTAGTCGGCCGCAGGTTTTTTCCTCGATTCAGAGGTTTTTCCTGCGTCATCAATCTTTTTGTCAATTTACTTTTATTTATCGCACGTTTTATCGAACGAGAATTCTTTCTTTTGACGATTCTGCCTCACGACATCTTACGATAATAACTTAAGTAAATTTTTACACAAACAGTTTGGCGCCCACCGTGGGGCCCGTTTTGAGAAAATCTTGTTCGATAAGGCGTCAGCTTACTAACCTAATTCTTCGAGCTTCTTTGTGAATTAAGTGCAGAAACATGGCAAGCAGTTCTCAAACAACCTTGCAGCAACAATTGGCAGCAGCACAAGAACAAATCCAGTGGTTGAATGAGTAGAATTTACAAATGAATGGTGAACTGTCTAGATTGAGAGCATCGAATCCGCAAACTTCTCACATCCCAGTTTCCACTCATCAACCGAGGCCATTCTTCCCTCAAAATCAACCCCATGTTTCCCAACAACCATTTGTCCAGCCACAAATATCACAACCATTTGTCCAGCCACAAATATCATAACCATTTGTCCAGCCACAAGTATCGCAACCTTTCATCCAACCGCAAGTGTCACAGGTTAGCCTACCGCCGCCACCTCCAGTCAACAACTCACGTCCCATCTTCCCTCCGTTACCATCAGGTCCTTACCCCGGAGCAACCACGTTCACTTACAACCAACCTCAAACAGGGCCTCGTCCCTTTATACCGATTCCAGAACCTATATCGCACGTTCCCACCGCAGCTACCCCCATCACTCATATTCCAAACTTATCGAACGTATCAGGAACCTCTAGTAATCTACCACACAATGACATCGTGGATATTCGACTAAAAATGCTAGAAGAGCAAAACAAAGCAATGCTCGCATTGTTAACCAAGCTTCCTGGAGCTGCCGTACCCATCGAAGTTGAACCTAAAACTGGATTCCAAGCCTCGCCCTATATCGATGAAATTGCTCTCGTTGATATTCCCAAAAAATATAACATCCCAGCTTTCACACCAAAATACTCTGGAATCTCTGATCCTGTGGAACACATCGCACAATACAAGCAGCTAGTGTGGACAGTTCCTATTCCAACCCAGTTTCAAGAAATATGCATGTGCAAGGGCTTTGGATCAACACTTACCGGAGCTGCGTTGCAATGGCTAATCAATTTGAAACCCAAGAGCATCGCATCGTGGTCTGAGTTAGTAAACCAGTTTACTCGACAGTTTGCAAGCAGTCGCAAGATGGAGAAACAAACAAGCGATCTCTACTATGTTGTGCAAAAAACAGGTGAAACCATCCATGAATATTTTAACAGGTTCAATGCAGAGATGATCGAAGTTAAAAACTGCTATGTGCGGACGGAGATCGAAGCATACAAACGTGGATTAGATACATCCTCGGAGTTATACACAGATCTAACAAAGTATCCACCAGAAAACTTCGATGATGTACGAGCTCGTACGTTGGCACACATGAGGATCGAAGATGACACCATTTTCCGGCGTAAACACTCGAACGATAAGAAAAATCTTGGAGCGCAGAAACATGATTTCAAACCTAAACGAGTAAACAAGATTGATAATTCCCGACGCAATCAGAATAAACGTTCGAACCAAGGTAAAGGTAAAGTAAGATATCCAGATTTGTCAACTTACCATTTTGCAGGTACAACGAAAGACTTGGTGGATTCTCTACGGAACTTGGAAGTTAACGTACGATGGCCCAAAAAACCAGAGAATCCTAGCAAAGACAAAGACCAAACAAAATGGTGCGACTTCCACAGCGATCACGGGCACAATACAGATGATTGTATTAGTTTGAAGAAGGAGATCGCATACCTCAAATCGAACGGACATCTTAAAAACCTTCTAAGCGATGATTCGAAAAGACCAACGTCACCCGTTCCAACGAAGGTTGTAAACTGCATTACAGGTGGATCAGAAGTGTGTGGCCTCACCTATTCTGCGGCAAAAAGGCACGCACGAGAAGGGCCTGAAGGACATCCCATCCCAAATGAATCCAGGACTACGGAAGAAAAGGAGCTCGATGCTACGAAGATATCGTTCGATATCGAAGATATGTCAGATGCTCATCAGAAACACCATGATGCACTGGTTATTCAGTTAACAATTGGTAACTGTCTAACCAAGAGAGTACTAATCGACGGAGGCAGCTCAGCCAACGTAATATTCGCAGAAACACTCAAGATCATGGGTATTGATCGACCCAACATCGTACGACGAACAACAACACTAATTGGATTCAACGGAGATGCAACTAGTACTCTTGGAGAGATCATACTACCAGTCTTCGCTAAAGGCATAAATAAGCAAACAAAGTTCAACGTCATTGATTGCCCTTCCGCTTATAATGCCATACTTGGAAGACCTTGGATCCACGATATGAAGGCCGTACCATCAACGTATCATCAGAAGATCAAATTCCCATCTCCATGGGGCGTGCAAGAGATAGTCAGTGAAAAGAAAATCGCAAGGGAATGCTACAAGATTACGATGAAGGCCAAACCGCACGATATCTAGCAATTACAGAGCCAGGATGGAGTACGATCGTATGATGATCTTCAATTAGAAGAAGTCGTATTGGATCACAAACATCCTGATCGCAAAGTCTTCGTGGGTGCAACTCTAACCCCCGATATAAAAAATAGTACAATTTCTTTTTTGCAGGAACATTCAGATTGTTTTGCGTGGTCACACGAGGATATGGTGGGGATAGATCCTAATATCATATCGCACAAGTTGAACGTGGATCCTACGTTTAAACCCGTTAAGCAAAAAAGACGCAAGTTTGCAGCAGAACGCAACAAGGTGATCAACGAGGAAGTGGAAAATCTACTCAAAACGGGAAAAATTCGAGAAGTAAAGTATCCAGATTGGCTCGCCAACGTGGTAGTGGTACAAAAGAAGAATGGAAAGTGGCGAGTATGCATCGACTTCACGGACCTAAACAAAGCTTGTCCAAAGGATCCCTTTCCTTTGCCACACATTGATGCAATGGTCGATGCAACAGCGGGGCACGAGTTACTAACGTTCATGGACGCTTATTCCGGATACAACCAGATCCTAATGCATAAAGACGATCAAGAAAAGACTGCGTTTATGACCGATAAGGGCATATACTGTTACAAAGTAATGCCATTTGGGCTCAAGAATGCTGGATCAACGTACCAAAGACTCGTAAACAGGATGTTCAAGGATCACCTCGGACGTACGATGGAAGTATATATCGACGATATGCTCGTAAAATCAGAACGATCACAAGATCACATCCAGCATCTGAAACAATCGTTCGATATATTACGAGAATACAAGATGAAACTCAACCCAACCAAGTGCTCTTTCGGAGTGCGTGCTGGAAAGTTTCTTGGATACATGGTTACACGACGAGGGATCGAAGCGAGTCCAGAGCAGATCAAAGCAATCCTGGAAATCCAGTCACCAAGGAATGTAAAAGAGGTACAAAAGCTGACTGGACGAGTAGCGGCCCTGAACAGGTTCATCTCACGATCATCCGATAAGTGTCATTTGTTCTACAACGTGCTTCGAAGAACAAAGGCTTCGATTGGACAGAGGCACACGAGGAAGCACTACAAAGCTTAAAGAAGTACATGTCCAATCCTCCACTGTTGACGAAACCAATCGAAGGAGAGAGCTTGCAATTGTACCTCGCTGTAAGTAATAACGCTGTTAGCGCAGTGCTCGTACGAGAAGGTGACCAACATCAGCAACCTATCTATTATATAAGTAAGTCTTTCCTCGATGCTGAAACAAGGTACACGTCCATGGAAAAGCTCTTACTTGGCCTCGTAACCGCAGCAAAAAAGTTAAGGCATTATTTCGAATCGCATCATATAATCGTTGTTACTAACTATCCTCTTAAGATCGTACTTCGTAAGCCTGAACTTACAGGACGATTAGCAAAGTGGAGTATTTATCTTAGCAGCTTCGATCTAACGTATCAACCAAGAACAGCAATAAAGTCTCAGGCGTTAGCAGATTTCGTAGTAGAATTCAGTCCTGGGATCGAAGAACCATCGTACGATGAAATCAGTAATGTGATGATTCACGACAACGAAACATGGACCATGCATGTTGACGGAGCTTCTAACGCACGAGGATCAGGATTGGGAGTAGTCCTGAAATCATCACATGGGGGCAATATGGTGTATTCAGTACGATGTGAGTTCAAAACCACCAACAACGAAGCAGAGTATGAAGCCTTGATCGCTGGATTGGATATGGCATATAACTTAGGAGCACGATGGCTACATGTACGAAGTGATTCGCTACTAATTGTAAACCACATCAATGGCGAATTCCAGGCAAAGGATTCAAAGATGATATCGTACCTCAAGATTGCAAAAGATAAGATCGCACGATTTGACAAGTTCTCGATAGAACAAATCCCAAGAGATCTGAACATGTAAGCCGATGCCTTGGCTAACTTGGGATCCGCATTCAACGAACCAACTCTAGAAAGTGTTCCGATAATACATCTTATGTCGCCAACAATCGAAGAAGTCCAAATGATCGAAGAAAACCACGATTGGTCGAACGATATATGGAACTACCTCAAGAATGACCAACTCCCTGAAGACAAGTTAGAAGCTCGGAAAATCAGACTTAAAAGCTCTCGATACACGATCTTCGATGATCAACTGTATCGAAGGTCCACGACGGGTTTAATCTTACGATGCGTGGTAAACAGGCAACAAATCGATCAAATCCTTCAAGAGATGCACGATGGAGAATGTGGAAACCATTCTGGGGGCAGAAGCCTTGCTAACAGAATCTCGAGGCAAGGATATTATTGGCCTACTCTTCGAGAGGAATCGATAAGGTATGTTCAAAGGTGCGATGCTTGTCAAAGACACTCAGGTACGTCACATCTACCTTCTGAACCCCTACACTCTGTCTTAATCCCATGGCCATTCATGCGATGGGGGATGGACATCGTAGGAAAATTACCACCTGCTCCAGGTCAGAAAGTATTTTTACTTGTTCTTACTGATTATTTCTCTAAATGGATTGAAGCCGCAGCTTTCTCACAGGTTAGGGATAAAGAAGTTATCTCCTTTATCCAAACTAACATTATTTACAGGTTTGGAGTACCATCAGAAATAACGTGCGATAATGGGTCCCAATTTATAAGTGAGAGAACTCGAAAGTTCTGCGATGAACGTGGGATAAAACTCATTACATCGACCCCAAGATATCCACAATCCAACGGCTTGGCTGAATCCAGCAACAAGACTATTATTAATTCTATTCGAAAGAGGTTGAAAGCTGCAAAGGGTCGATGGGTCGAAGAATTACCATCTGTTTTATGGGCAAATCGCACGACACCTAGAACCTCAACTGGACAAACTCCCTTTTCCCTAGTATATGGATGTGAAGCAGTCCTTCCAATCGAATCACAGGTTCCTGTTGCTCGACATCGTACGATTGAACAAAACTCGATAGACTTATGTTACGATATCGACGCTTTGGAAGAACTAAAAGAGAAAGCCTTTCAAAAGATGGCATCGCAGAAAGCCATGGTTGAACGCTACTTCAATAAAAAGGTAAAAGTCAAGATATTTCAAGTTGGAGATCATGTCCTGCGACGTGTCTTTCCGAATACACAAGAATCGAACGCTGGAAAACTTTCCATCAAATGGGAAGGACCTTACATCATTACCAAGATCGTGGGGAAAGGTGCCTATAAGATTTCAACCATCGAAGGTAATGAAATCCCACGTAGTTGGAATGCAACTCATCTAAAAAGGTACTACTTCTAAAACCCTTTTTATTTTACTATTATTTCATCGACCGATTACTGACTTAGGCATCGGAGCGCCGTTGGTCAATCCAACGGCCACCCCTTAGCCAATTTTACTCGCAGGTAACGCACGATTATCGCAAGACATCGCACGATTATCGCAGGATATCGCACAATCTATGGCAAACATCGCCCGATAAAACAACATGCTCAAATCGCATAGAACTTAAAAGATGCATCAATTTTAAATCGCAAGAGCGCAAGTCAAAACGCCAGACGCATGATTAACAGAAACGTTTCTAAAATTTTTTAAGTGCCTTAAACTCATGATAAACATCGCAAGCTAAAACGCACGATTAATTAAGGCCTTAAACATAAAATCAGCTAAAACGCACGATTATCTATTTACTAAAAGTACTTAGAACAAAAATAACAAGTACTGAGACATCACACGATTGCAAAAAAAATAGCTAATTTCATTAAAAAGTACTTAAAGTACTATGATTACATCGTTCGATAATTTAAACTTCAGGGGTGGCCTCTACGCCAGCACCCTCTTCTACACTAACTTCTACGATAGGAGGAGTGACTTCAGCAGCCTTGTCCACGATGCCGGATCCAGAGGCATCTTCATTTTTATCCTCCTCCTCGATCATCGTGACTTCAGCCTCTTTGCTCTTTTCAGCATCCTCCTCCTCCTCGTCGGCATCCTTCGCATCATCAGCATCCAGGAGCTCATCAGATCCCATCGCATCACGGAAGGCTCCCAGCTCACCTTTAGCAGCTTCGATGGTGTACGTGCCACCTATGAATTGGCGTATTACGGCTGCACGGGCCACCATCCTGGATAACACCATCTCATCTTTGAGATCCTGGATCTCAGATGATGAAGCCTTCTCTCGATCTGCCATCTCCGTGCGCATCGCAGCAAGTTCCTCCTCCAACTTGGCAACACGATTGTTGGCCGTTGTAAGCCTTGCACGTTGATCCGATCGAACGTGCTCAGCTTCATCCAGTTTAGCCATCAGATCATCCGCCTCAACCCGTTTGGCTTCCAGATCAGTAGCCATCTTAGATGCCTTCTCCCTAGCCTTCTTCGCCTCGTTCACAGCAGCCCTTTCACTGGACATCTTCGCCTTCATGTCCCTCTGAACGGTCTCCAATCTTTGGTGAAGACCAAGACACGCCTGGAAAGCCTGCATAACACAAGATGATTAGAACACATAATTATAATATATCGTAAGATAAAAACATCGTACGATAGCTTACCATGAAAGAGTATCCAACAGCACCGGCATCGAGCTCGCCAATCCGACGAGTGTCCATGTGGGCCTTCTGCGATGGAAGCAAATATTGTTCGATGGCAGGGAAAAGGTCATCTTGGTTGATGACATCGCCATCCAGAAAGTTTGAGGGTAAAGAAATGTGGATTGACGTCTCACCCTCCTTCCCCTTTGGAGGCTTGACTGAGGCTCTTTTCTCCTTTGGCATCGTAGGAGACATCGTAGGAGGAGGAGCAGTGTGAATCGGGGTCGCATCGACCACATCATCCGCCTGTCGTACGGCTTCCTTTGATGCGATCGGAGCACCCGAAGAAGACCTTGTCTTCTTAGGTTGTGGCTCCATGCCACTTACTCCCTTCTTCTTCTCCAAAGCTCTCTTGGCCGCCGCCATGTTTGCCAACTTCTTTGAAGGTTTCTTTTGGCCTGAAATAAAGCAAAAACACACATTAATATCATACGATAAAGAAAACGTAAGAAGATGAAAATCATCGTACGATTTACCTTCCATATCTTCTTCTTCTTCTTCTTCTTCACTTAGCACTTGAACTTCAAGCTCTTCGTCGCTATCCTCCCTTGGGCTTTTTCCCTTCGATTTGGCATACGATCTTTCTTGAACACCGTACTCCAAGAAGCGATTAACAGCCTCGGTGGATTCCTCGAAAGAAAACTCGATTTCTGCAAAAAGAAACGCACGATAAGAAATTATACGATAAAATCAAAACAAAACAGAATACATAAAACGACCTATACCTAGTGGGTTCCATTCTGGGGCTACCCATCCACCTTCCTCCAAAACCGATGAGGATCGCACGAACGCATATCGGGCCTTCCATCCTCGATCAAATGCTTGAGTACCATGTACTAACATGGCATCACCCCTACCCTTGGGATAAATCCCATACCTATCATAATCAGAGACCTTCACGGTATACGCCGTGAGAAGATCATCGACGGTGAAAGGGGCTCTACCCCAGTTCTCGGTTACACGTTCGATAACGCTCACGACCCTCCAGAATTGGGGCATGAGCTGTCCAGGAGATAAACTAAATCGTGTCATAAAGGCACGAGATAGAGGACTGTAAGGCCAGATAAACCCAATCTTAAAGGGGTATTCGAACAAGGCAAAGAAGCCTGCCGGAGCATCGGCGGGTCTAACCTCGCCGGGTGATTTGATTACAGCCTCCTTAGGCATCCTATCAAGTTTCCTAAGGTGGATTAGGTCGATTTCTCCTGGATTGTACTCCTAACCTCCATAATTTCTCTAAAACTAAGACGATCTAAACTCCTACGTAATCTGTCGAAACACAGCAAGTCGAAATTCCTAGGATTTTTATCGGCTCTAACTTTCAAGCGCATGAACTGAAATTGAAACAAGGAAAAGAGAGATACCTTATAGGCGAATTGGATCTAAATCTTCTTAAAGATTAGAAAGATTCGGTTTGAGAGGAATTTGAATTCGAAATTGGAAAAGATTTTGAGATAATTATGGATGAAATCTTATCTTTATATGAAATTAAACTCCTTCCCAAGAAATTGAGGTCGAATCGAGCATCGACACCTGTCCCTTATAACCGTTGCATTGACAGCTTGCAATTAACCAAGTTAATAACGCCGTTAACGTGAAAACCGGTTCATATTCGACAAAATTGATCATAATAAAATCGATGTGCTAACGATTTGATTTTGCAGATGTAAGATTCAGAAAATCTATATCCTATTTTCTAAATCTTGGGGGCAAACTGTTTGGGTGAAATTTTATCATCGAACGATCGAACGAATAGAATCGTATGATATCTTCTAGGATAATATTCTTGTATTAAGATAAGGTCCTGAAGTAAAGATATAATTACCATCGAACGAAGATAAATGATCATCGAAGATAGTCACGCGATTCCATCATATGATCGTGCGATTGAACTAACAATATACGTATTCAAGTTTACTCTTATTGCAGGAAAGCTTATCCAAGATGACCTCGAAGCACAGTCAACACTTATCAAACCTGATATGACCGTTCGAACAAGATACGCTTGTCTTAAAGAACTTAGACGTTACGATCGCAAAACCAGCTTCAGTTATATCCGTTGCATTTATGGCTCAATAATGAACGAACGGTTATGACCCAAGCAGCTATAAAAGAGATTCAAGATCCTACACTCAAGGGGGACCAATTCTGAGAGAAAAATAGCAATACCAATATTATTCTTTGTATTTACATTCGATAGCGTTCATTTCCTTATTGTAATCGTACGATACAACTGTAACATCGAGGATATCACCCCTTGTTGGTGATCAATAGTGCAACGTCGACTATCCTATTTAGTCGGCAGCAGGTTTTTTCCTCGATTCAGAGGTTTTTCCTGCGTCATCAATCTTTTTGTCAATTTACTTTTATTTATCGCACGTTTTATCGAACGAGAATTCTTTCTTTTGACGATTCTGCCTCACGACATCTTACGATAATAACTTAAGTAAATTTTTACACAAACAGTCTTATCATTATCATTTAGGGGGAGATTGTTGATCCAGCTCTCCTAAGACCTGATGAAATGATAATGATCCTGAATCTTTACTTAGTGAATAGGTTTTACTTCTGTTATAGCTTGAGGAATTATCACTGAGTCTGTTCAGTGTTATTCCATGTTACTTATGCTGTAACTTATTTTTATAGTAATCAGGATCAGGATCAGGAGACGAACGAGTCTGTTCTGCAGTCTACTGATCCTGTCCACTGAAGTGAAGACCTCTTGAAGACATCAAGATCATACTCAAAGAACCATCAGCGACGTCGAAGAATTAGCTGATGACAGGAACAGCATGCTCGTGATCTGAAGACGGAACTCAGTGATAGCAGGCTGCTCAATATCGTATGACATCCTGAAGATTCATCAGGATACAAGTGACCCTGAACAGCACCAGTTTCAGGACTCTAGTCACTGATCAGTATCCTGATCCTGAAGGATTAGTGTAATGTCTTAGTCTAATGCACAAAAGGATTATCCGCCTTTACTGACACAAAAGTACATAAGGACAGTCTCTTTACTGTTCCCTCCGTACTTATCAGACCTCAAGGCAATTGTTTACACACTTCCTCTTTTGCACACCATGCAAAGAGTATTTGTTTATAGTAAATAGTACAAAGGACCACTTACATTGTGACACGTACACAAAAGCGAGTCTACATGCATTTAATGCATTGGGTATAAATAGGACTTGAAGAGATGTTTTCCATACTTCTTCTTCATCCTAAAACTACCCTAATCCTTTCTTTCTTTATTCCCTCTATCTTCTTTCTTTTCTCCTTCTTCTCACTTTAGTGCATAGTGAAAGAACTTAGATTGTTTAGTTTAGACTTATTGTCTTTTCTATTTCCGCAACAATCTGTAAATTCATATTGTTAATACAACAAGAATTTAAAAGTGAAAACTTGTGTGATTATATTCAACCCCCCCCCCTTCTATAATCCAAAACACTATCCTTGCTTGAAGGTCACCTCTTTGGGACCAACATTATATAATTTAAAAAAAATGTATTGGGATGATAATTTTATGGAATATTTTAATTGTATAATAGATGTTGAAATCTTTAAAATAGACAATCTATTAGAGCTAAATATAAACTTTTTAGATATTTTGACTTTTGAATAATTATTTTAGGAAAATTATAGGGAAACAGTTGAAAATACTCTTATGGGCCCTTTTGATGATGCCCTCCCCTAGGGACAACCTCTACGGGCCACTGTTTCTTTATTACGCAATAAAATCATACTTTAAACTTTTTTTATAAGGTTCACCTGGGTTTGCCTAGACTACATCCTTGGTAATTTTTACCGAGAGCTAAATCATGCTTCTCTGATGTTAATACTCAGTGGCCCCTGGTTGCTCACCCCCGGATTCGAACTTGGGTGGATTTTTTCCCAACACCAAGACCATGTTTGGCAAACGTAGCTTATAAGCTAGCTGGTAGCTGATAGCTTATAAGCTAGCTGTTGATTGATAAGCTTGCTAGTAGCTGATAAGCTAGCTTATGAACAAATTATGTTTGGCAAAAACTAGCTTATGAGTATGTAAAATGACCAAAAAGGGTATCTTTAAATTTAATAATTAATATTAATAAGGGTATAATTGGAAAAAACTACAATAAGCTCCTCATAAGCTACTCAAAGTAGCGTTTCAAAAAGCTAGTTTATAAGCTAGCTTCCTGATACATGTTTGGATGGACTAGCTTATGCTTGCCAAACGAAGCCCAAGCCTTAACCAGTAGACTGCCCCATTGGGATTAAACTTGAATACTCTTAAAATACAAACGACACCTTAGTTTCTTCTTTGTACAAGCTATTCATTCTAATTTAGTACAGTTATACATGTATATATTTTATGTGAATGAAACTTATATAAAAATGTTTGTATATTAAATAATACATTATTTGGATTATTTATAACTATTAAAGTAAATTACATATTTGGTCCATTTGGTTTGTGGTTTTAACACTTTGTGTCCCTTAAATGAAATATCTATGGCTTGAGTTCTCGTGTTTTACATTTTATAACGAATTGGTTCTCTAAACCTACATGTAAAAATTTTCGTTAACTCATTAATTTAGAGGGTATTTTGGTCATTTGATTTAATTTTTAATTAAAAACATACAGACCAAGGATGTAATTTACTTTCTTCCCAATAATGGTGCTACTATACGCCTCCCAACTTCCCCACCACCACCTTCACCAGCATGCCGGATTCGACGAACTCGACGACAACTATTCCGGTAACCATTCAAACCTGCAACTTCCATTTTCCTCGCTTTGCAACCCAGATAATAATCAAAACATGAATTAATTCCAAAATTAAGAGATTAATCTTAAACATACACCAAGAACATTAAAAACCCATAAATTTCTTTTTCATATGAACTTTTCCAAACCAATTAATCAAAATCCCAATCCAAATTAAATAAAACCCAACAAAAAAATAATTGTTGTTCTCAAGATGGCGACCTTCAATGTAACAAGATTTGTAGAAAGGTTGGGGGGGGGTTGAATACAAACACATAGATTTTTCATTTTTCTTTTTGTATATTGTTGTATCAGATACAAAATTTACAGATTGTTGTGGAAATAGAAAAGATACAATCCTATTCTAAACAATCTAAAGCTTCATAGAGCATTCACTTATTTGCACTTAGTGAGAATGGAAATAGAAAGAAAAAATACAGAAGAGAGTGAGGAAGAAGGACTTAAGTAGAAGATAGAAGTTGTGTCTAAAGAAGATCACTAAAGCTTCTATTTATACCCTTCGCATTAAATATGATTCAAATCACCTTTTGCACGTGTCGGGTATTGGTGGTCTGAGGTGTACTATATTACTATGTTATGCACGCATGGCTTGACACATACGGGTTGGTAGTAAATAGTACCGCTCTTGGGGGCTGACATGGTATAGAGGGAACTATAAAGAGAACATTCCTTTTGTACATTTTGTTAGAACAACGTGTGGTAGTCCTTTTGTGTAAATTTAGATAAGACAAGTATGGAAATCTTTAGGTGCAAGCTTCTGATCAGTGACAAGAGGTCATTGAGTGTTGAGATTGCTTCAGTGGTCACTGAAGCTTGCATCCACTGATCATCACGCTGAGCTACTCAGGCAGTTATCACTGAATTCGTCTTCAGATCACAAATTGCCGAGACTCTCTCAGCAGCTACTTCTTTCATATTGCTGATGGTTTTTGTTGCATGATATCTTCTTGTCTTTAGGGAGCAATACTTAGCTAATACTATCTTCTATCAGGGTCGCAGAATAGACTCAGCGAGTCCTTGATTTTGTACAAAAATTACAATGAAAGGCTTGAATAATAGAAGCTATTAGCTAAACTAAGTATCTAAATTAAGTAAGATTGGGGTCATCGTTATTTCAATAACTCTTAGGAGAGCTGGATCTGTTAGGATTGTGTGCGAGACAGTAACATGATTACCGTGTCCAATGTTATAAGACACTAATAGGTCACACCGCTACACACTGAAATGAGAACGTTTGGATTATGTGTGTGAGAAAAATAATTAATTGTCTTTAATTATTAAAAGGAGAAATAAGATAAATAATTAGTTAAATTATTTATTAAATATAATTATTAAATTAATTAATCAAGTTTGGTTAATTAAGAAGATAATTATAAGAGAGTTATAATTGGTTACGAATACTACCTTATTTATATATATATAAAGGATTAAGGTAACAACCAATTAATTAATCTTAGCTCTCAAGAAATCTCTCTTGCTTTCTCTCCCTCCCATAAACCGGCGCACAACACACACAAGCCGAAAAGATTTGTTTCGGTTAATCCTCGATGGTCTAGCAACCCTCTCGCGTGGTGTCAGTAGCGGTGTACCCCCTACTCGCATTCCGGAGTTTGTTCGCTTAAAGGTAAATTATCTAAAACACTCTTGATTGTGTTTGTTAGGTTTAAGATGGATCCGGCTTTTGGGAATCATTTTTGTTATCCGCTGCGCACCGTTTGTGCCTACGGTTCCCAACAGTGGTATCAGAGCCACTTCTTAAACCTACAGATCAGGTTTATCTGATAAATTAGGTTTGTTAAAAATCTGTTTTTATGCGTTTAAATCTTTTCGAAAACCTAAACGTATCATCGGCTTGCAACCACCGAAAACCACCGCCGGCGACACCACAGTTGGTGGTGGCCGGCGGCTGTCCTCGCGTCACAACCACAATGCCGCACCACAGGTCGTGGTCACGGCTGTGATTGGAAACACCGCGCCACCGTTAGTGGTGGCGGTGGCCGATCGGTGGTGGTGATCGATCGAACCACCGGGCTGCCTTACGGCCTCGCCGCGGGTGGTGATCGAAGCCAAACAGCTGGCAGAGGATAAAACCACCAAAGCCGTCGTTGATCGATGGCGATGGTGGTGTTTGTTTTAACCACCGAAGCCGGAAACGGCGACGGTGGTGATGATGTTTATCGAACAACCGCCGGGAGGCGGCGGTGGTGGTGGTGTTACGCTGCTGCTGCCGTCGAACTCCCAATCGACCGCCACACCACCGTTTGTGGTGGTGGCGGCGATGGCGTGGTCGTTGTTGGTGGCTGTTGTTTTTCCAAACACCGACCAGTGCGAGAGCGGCGGCAAGTAGCTGTTTGTGGTGGTGGCGGCGATGGCGTGGTCGTTGTTGAACGCCGGTGACGGCGACGGTGGTGGCGTTGTGCTGCTGCTGTCGTCGTTCGGCTTAAGGAGGCGGCGGTGGTGGTGGCGACTGCTGCTGCTGCCGTCGTACTCCAATTCGACCGCCACACCACCGTTTTTGTGGTGGTGGCGGCGATCGCGTTGTTGTCAATCGAGAAAGAGGGCGGCGGCGGTGGTGGCGCTAAACTGCCGTTGTCGCCGGTGTGTTTGTGGTGGTGGCGGTGGTCGACAACCACCGCAATGGGGTGTTAACCACTGCCGGAATGGTTTTCCGACCAAAGGGACGACGGCGGTAGCTCTTGGGCTGCTGTCGTCACTGATTAACCAGCTCGCGCCGCGAACAGCGGGTTTCGCGCCGCGACCAGTAGTTATTGATGGTGGCTGTTGTTTTTCCAAACACCGACCAGTGCGAGAGCGGCGGCAAGTAGCTGTTGCTGTTTGCGGTAGGTGGTATCGGATAAGGGTTATCCAAACCAGATATGTTTAAAACCCTAGGGATAATTTTAATTTTTTATTAATCTTTTTAATAATTAGAAATTAAATTGAATTATCCGTTTATGTCATAGTCAAACCCTTTGACCAGTGGTTGTGTTGTTATTTTTCGTATGTTTTATTTCATTTACTTATTGTTATTTTCGGGAGGCCTGCGTGCCATTTACAACCCGCTTTATTTGTAATAATTTTAATAAAATAAAATAACCGAAGAATCAAGAAACCGAAGACGGACCAAGGAGACAACCATGTAGCTTGGAGCCAGTGGGAGCGCCGAGAAGATCAAGTTTTATGTTGTCACCTAGGGAAAAGACCGTCATTTTGTGTTGGCTCACAAAATGACATAGTTTAAGGGTTTTTGACTATGACTACGTAATTTCCTTTTAAATTAAATATAAACGTTTTTTAAATGTTTTAAAAGAAAAATTGGATACAAATACAGTTTGTGTTTGGATCCAAGCTTTTGAAAACTGGCAATTTTAACCCTTATCAAAATCATAGATTAGTAAGTGCAACCCACTTTAGGGGCACCTCCGGTGTAAGGTACATAGGGCGTTGTAAGTGAACACACTATGAACGCCCGTGTTCAAACCGAAACTAGAGGGTGATAAAACTCTGCGAAATATCTCCGGGTGGTACCGGCCAGGGTTTGTCCAGGTCCCGGGTGGTGCAGTCTATTTTGGTAATTATTTATTCACCGGGTGGTACCGGGCCAAAATGCACTAGAGGGACTAAATATGCACGGATTAAATATCTGATGTCCCGACGATCTAGAAATCGTGTTTTCGAATTAAAATGCGATTGGTATAATGCTTACCTACCATAGATCACATGAGTCGGTTTGACATGGTCACATGCTTCCCGACACATGTGAGATATGGATTCTAGTCTAATAAATTTATTTCGAGGGTAATAATTTATTAGAAGTTTTCATAATTATAAACTAAGCTTGGAATTTTATTCTTTATTGTAGATGTCTTTTTCTGTAATCCCGTTTTACACCCCTGAGGAATCACTACGACTCATCAATGGAAAATGGAAACTTACAGGACAAAATTTTCCAGTTTGGAAAATGCACCTTGATAATATCTTGCGTGCACAGGGTAAGTTTTACGTTTTAGAAAAACCCGTATCACGACCTAAGAGTAATTATCCTGAAGAGGAATTTACTCAGTACTTTAAGTACATGGCGGATGAATCGGATGTCACGTCAATTCTGATTTTCTCTATATCATCCGAGTTCACGGATAGATTAAGAAATAAATCCTGCCACGAGGTCGTAAAAGATATAGAAAGCCAATTAGGTTTCTATAAACATACAGGTAAGCTTCTGATCATGAAAGAGATACTTTCACTAAAGCTGAAAAAGGACCAGTCAGTTAAAGACCATCTTACAGAAATGAGGAGGCTCTTTAAATGCTTGACACGTTTGGGATACAAGATGACTCAGGAAGAGTTAGTGTATCTCATGTGGTACTCGCTCCCGAAGGAGATATGTGACACAGCTAGTGCCTACATGAAAGAACCAAAGACTGACGTGGCAGCACTACATGAGAACATTCTGGCCAGTCTAGAGCCGAAGCCAGCACCTGCTGATCTCATGGATACTGATTGGATTGATGAGCTGGGGGATCTGAGTTGCCCAGAATGCGGTAGCAAGGATATTTGCGAGCACTCGATGAATATCGACCAGATAGAGATCGGTTTACCCGATGCTCCAGGTATCTTTATGATAGATTGCTTAATCACTTCTTATGAATCATGGGTAATTGATACAGGTAGTGGTAACCACATTTGTAATCATTTACAGGGATTCACTAGAAGAAAGACTTTGAGGAAGGACCGTTCGAACCTACGAGTCGGCGAAGGCACTCCGCTGATAGCTGAAGCTGTAGGATCTTATAGTCTTAGTTTACCCTCGGGTCTAGTTTTGGAACTGGATAATTGTTATTATATTCCAAACATGATTAAAAATGTTTTGTCTTTTGATTTGTTAGTAGACCAAGGTTTTTATTACAAATATGATTATAAAATGATTTCTGTCTTTAAAAATAATATTTTCTATTTTAAAGCAACACCTGTGAATGGTCTATATACAGTAAATTTACAAGACAATAATAGTGAAATCTATCATATAAGTAAACGATCCAAAGACATTGAGGATCAGACTTACCTCTGGCATTGTCGTTTGGGCCACATAAACAAGAAACGCGTTGAACTACTCCTAAAAGGAGGTTTTCTTGGCACTTTCGATTATAAACCTTTTGATAATTGCGAGTCTTGTTTATCTGGAAAAATGACAAAGCAACCTTTCAACAAAGAAAATGAAAGGGCTACTGACTTGTTAGAAATAATTCACACAGATGTGTATGGACCATTTAGTCATGTGGCAAGAGGAGGATACCGGTACTTCATTACCTTTACTGACGATTTCAGTAGGTATGGTTATGTCTACCTTATGAGACATAAATCTGAAAGCTTTGAAAGATTCAGAGAATTTCAAAATGAAGTACAGAATCAACTTGGCAGAAAGATCAAGTTTTTACGGTCGGATCGCGAAGGCGAATATCTTAGTGATGAGTTTGATAATCATCTGCTGGAATGTGGGATTGTATCCCAACTCACACCTCCGTATACACCTCAGATGAATGGTGTGTCAGAAAGGAGAAATCGTACTTTACTTGACATGGTACGATCGATGATGTGTCACTCCACGCTACCAATGTCATTCTGGGGACATGCGCTCGAAACAGCAACACATATACTAAATAGAGCGCCAACAAAGTTAGTAGAAAAGACGCCATACGAGCTATGGAAGGGCAAGAAACCCAATATATCTTTTCTAAGGATTTGGGGTTGTGAGGTTTACGTCAAACGACCTACCTCAGAAAAACTCAAGCCCAAATCCGACAAGTGTTTCTTCGTTGGATATCCTAGGACCACCGTGGGATATTACTTCTACAACCCTGAAGATAACAAAGTTTTTGTTGCTCGAAATGGAAAATTTCTGGAAGAAGAGTTTCTCAGTTCTGGGAACACCAGAAAGGATGTAGATCTACAGGTAGTAGACGAAGAAAACACTACACCAATTGTTGAGCCAGAAATTCAACATGAAAATGTTGAACCTCAATCAGAACCGATTGAGGAAATGCAAACACAGGACCTTCGCAGATCTAATAGGGTAAGACAAGAACCAGATAGGTATCTTGGGTTTCTAGTCTCTCAAGACAGCAGAGACTTGAATGAACCAATATCCTATGGAGAAGCTGTGTCAGGCAATGAGTCTGACCAATGGCAAGAAGCCATGAAGGCTGAGATGCAGTCCATGTACGACAACAAAGTATGGGAGTTGACTGATTTACCCCAGCACTGTAGAGCTGTTGGACGTAAATGGGTTTTCAAGAAGAAAACCGACATGGACGGGAATGTACACACTTTCAAGGCCAGACTGGTTGCAAAAGGATTCACGCAAACTCATGGTATTGACTATGATGAAACCTTTTCGCCAGTGGCCATGCTAAAGTCAATTAGGATTCTAATGGCTATTTCAGCGTACTTTAACTACGAGATCTGGCAAATGGACGTCAAGACAGCCTTTCTGAATGGAAAATTAACAGAAGACGTCTATGTGGAACAACCAGAGGGGTTTGTAGATCATAAGAATCCTAATAAGGTGTGTAAACTGCTAAAATCCATTTATGGATTAAAGCAAGCATCTCGAAGCTGGAACTTACATTTTGACGAGCGAATCAAAGAATTTGGTTTCGCGAAAAGTGAGTTCGAGCCGTGTGTTTACACTAAGTTCAGTGGGAGCATAGTAACCTTCTTGGTCTTGTACGTAGATGACATTCTACTCATAGGAAACGATGTACCAACTTTACAGAGTGTAAAGAGTTGGTTAAGCAAATGTTTCCAGATGAAAGACCTTGGAGAAGCCGCTTATATACTTGGCATAAAGATCTACAGAAATAGATCTAAGCGGCTTATCGGACTTAGCCAAAGTACGTACATTGATAAAATCCTGAAGAAATTCAGGATGGATGAATCCAAGAAAGGATTTATCCCGATGCAACATGGCATAGTGTTAAGTAAAACACAGTGTCCTGTTTCTAGTCAAGATCAAGACAAGATGAAATCGGTTCCATATGCATCAGCAATTGGATCGATTATGTATGCCATGTTATGTACTAGGCCCGATGTTGCTTACTCAGTAAGTGTTACGAGCAGATAATAACATAATCCAGGAGAACCTCATTGGGTGGCTGTCAAGAACATTTTCAAGTACCTGAGAAGAACGAAAGATATGTTCTTGGTCTTTGGAGGTTCTGAGGATGAAATTAGTGTCAACGGCTATTCTGACGCTAGTTTCCAGACCGACAGAGATGATTTTAGATCACAGTCAGGGTACGTTTTCACCCTAAACGGAGGCGCGATCTCATGGAAGAGCTCGAAGCAGGACACGATTGCAGACTCAACTACAGAAGCAGAGTACATTGCAGCATCAGATGCTGCAAAAGAAGCTGTCTGGCTAAGGAGATGTGAGAAAATATCACCTTATCTGAGAGATCATTGGAAGAGGAGATGTGAGAATATGCAAGATTCCAACAGAAGAAAATGTCGCAGATCCGCTGACAAAGCCACTAGCAAGGGTGAAGCATGAGGCACATGCAAATTCCATAGGGATGTAGTACCTGGACGCCAGTAGCTAGTTCTAGTTTATTAATTATTACTATAGTTTAATTTAGAACAATTCAATCATGATTGTTTTAAATTAACTATTTTTCGCATATTTAACATATCCATGATTTTACAAAGTTATGTATGAAATCTAAATTTCCGTAGCCACTTATTGAAATGAGAATTTCAATAGGGAGTTTAACGCTATTATAAATACTTGATGATTTATTCGAAGTAGAGAATAAAAGCACAAGTGATGTGACCAAGTGTTTATAGATACTCATCAGAGTGCTTGAGTATTGGAAGTGACCAGTATCAAGTCTGCTTCATGGAGCCTCAGTCATAAGCATTGACTTGATAGGTTGTCCTTAGACCTGAGATACTTGGTTTGGGAACATGAGGACTACTGTACTCTTAGCACGTCCTAACGCTGCACCGTAACAGGGCGGCCATACGGGACGTGACTAGATGCAGCGGAAGCCGTGGATCCAAAATGCAAGTAGTCAAGAAGGGATTTGCACCTCTTTCAAAAGAGAGATATTTCCGGGCCCCTTGACGATTAAGATTGGCAGAAAACGCGTGGCCACGCTCGGATAGAATAACAGTTGTTATTTAGTAATATCCGTTACTGCAGGCAATCGAAATCAGAGTCAAGAAATACTTGTTTTTGAGAAATGAATCCTCCACTCCATGTCTCAAAATCATTTTAGAAATATCGTGTGCAAAAGGAATGAACCTGTGTACAAATTCAAGCATGAATTGTATCTCTGGATATAAGAGATCTTATAACCTGGTTAACCTAAGTGTCTGGCTAGGGACCTCCTTAGGCTAATGGTAACAGTTCAGTTACATGTCTAGCACAAGTGGGAGTCTGTTAGGATTATGTGCGAGACAGTAACATGATTACCGTGTCCAATGTTATAAGACACTAGTAGGTCACACCCCTGCACACTGAAATGAGAACGTTTGGATTATGTGTGTGAGAAAAATAATTAATTGTCTTTAATTATTAAAAGGAGAAATAAGATAAATAATTAGTTAAATTATTTATTAAATATAATTATTAAATTAATTAATCAAGTTTGGTTAATTAAGAAGATAATTATAAGAGACTTATAATTGGTTACGAATACTACCTTATTTATATATATAAAGGATTAAGGTAACAACCAATTAATTAATCTTAGCTCTCAAGAAATCTCTCTTGCTTTCTCTCCCTCCCATAAACCGGCGCACAACACACACAAGCCGAAAAGATTTGTTTCGGTTAATCCTCGGTGGTCTAGCAACCCTCTCGCGTGGTGTCAGTAGCGGTGTACCCCCTGCTCGCATTCGGAGTTTGTTAGCTTAAAGGTAAATTATCTAAAACACTCTTGATTGTGTCTGTTAGGTTTAAGATGGATCCGGCTTTTGGGAATCGTTTTTGTTATCCGCTGCGCACCGTTTGTGCCTACGGTTCCCAACAGGATCTACAATAATAATCCTAAATTAGAGCTCTTAATTTATTCTGCTATGTAAACTAGGAGAAATTAGAGTGGTCTCATTGAAAATATGCATAGAAGGAAGGGTTTGACGGTGGTGCAGACAGTGGAGGCGACCGATGGTGAAGGCCATCAAACCTACAACTTTTTGTGGAGCTGAAAGTCTGGGTAAAAGATTTCAGGGAATAACATAAACCACCTTTTCACTTTTAGAGTTTTAAGAAACCTTTAGTTAAACCTAGCAACGAGACGTAAAGAAGCAGTGGGTTTCACGATATCATCCCAGTGTCTGTGATTTCACGATATCGGGGTCATCATTGTTCGGTGTGGTGGCTTCCGATTTGCAAACCCTAATATGCAAACGACAGAATATATGATGGCTTTGCAAACCTTAATTAGCATATGATGCTTTCTGGCGGAGGTGGTGGATGAGGCAAAGGAAGATAAAGAAGGAAGTCCCCGTATTTGATAATATATAGACATATAAATACGCATAGATGTATACATATATATATATATATATATATATAATTATAATATAACTAGATTAAAGCTGTGCGCGATGCGGCACGAAGTTTCTCAAATATGAGATTAAGAACTTGAAAGAATACTTTTGTTTCATTTTCAGTTTTATTCTGCATCGTACGGTGCTAATTTTATGATTTTTGTGCTTTTAAATTGCATATCAAATGTATAAAATTCAAGGTAAAAAATATTCAATAATTAATTTATTTTGAAAGCATTGACGATAAAACTATACTGGTATAATTTATAAGAAAATAATAAATGTCTTTTAGTTAATCCATGATTTTGTATTTTTAGTATGATAAAGGTGCAATATGAAAAATGAAAACATAAGAAATGTGAAACATATTACTTCTTATATATTCTTAACATTTAATAATAAAATTAAATAAAAAATATTCAATATTGGACTCTTTTCAAAGGTATTGACGAGACAATTTTAATGGTATAAATTGTAACGTAATTTTAATTTATAATATATGATTATTTATGTTATATAATAAGGGTGTAAAATAAAAAAAATAAAAAAGTAAAGGATTAATAATAAAATAAATAACTAATTATATGAGTATTAAGTAAAAAGTAGAAGATTAAAGTAAAATAAGCTGTTAAAAAGTAAGGATTATGCGTTGTGTAGATGATGGGTCTAACAGACCAAATATGGACGATGTCACATTTGGGACCCAATTCCTTATAAAACGCACAATACGAGGGCCTAAGCCATATATGTTTCATTTTAGGGACCTTGATGTTAAAACCATCAAACCACAAGGACCAAATACGTAATTCACTCTAACTATTATAATATATAAAAGAGTTAATTACGTATTTGGTCCTTGTGGTTTGATGGTTTTAACACTTTGGGTCCCTCGATTGAAATAATTAGAGTTAATTACATATTTGGTCCCTGTGGTTTGATGGTTTTAACACTCTGGGTCCCTCGATTGAAATAATTATGGATTGGGTCCCTATGATAGACGCCCTTCATCTTTGCACCGTTAGGCCCATCATGTGCACGACACATGATGGGCATTTTAGTCATTTTATATTTCTTTTTAGAGCTAATTACATTTTTGGTCCCTGTGGTTTAAGCGTTTTAACAGTTTGGGTCCCTAAAACAAAATATCTATGGATTTCATCCTTGTGGTTTGCATTTCATAACGATTTGGGTCCCTAAATTTAACACCGTCCAAAAGTGAGCCGTTAGCCCCATCATGTGCACGGCACATGATGGGCATTTTAGTCATTTCACCTATTTTTTATTTCATTTAAATAAACAGGGACCAAATCCGTAATCTGCAACAACCTTTCTTCATTGACCAACCATTTCCACCATGAACCACCACCACCCATTTCTACCATTAACCACCCCCATTTCCACCATTATCTTGTATATTTTTATATAAAAAATTAAAAAACTACCATCCAAAATCCCTTTTAGCAAAATTGAATAATTTTCACCATGGCTTGAATCGAATCTAAGAACCTTAAATTACCACATGATTCTGATGGAATTATAAAACATATAAAAACCCTAAATTGCCAATCAAAATGAAAACATAAACCGACTTACTTAGGGAAAAATTGAAAACCTAAACAAGCATTATAACAATCAAAAACTTATGTAACAGAAACGAATTAAGGAGAAGAATATATTAAGAGAAAAATCGCCAATTACAAAAATTTCAAATACAAAAAGTTGATTACAACACACATATATTAAAAATTTGGTAAGGAGAAGAACAGATCTAAAAGATACAAACCCCAAACTTGTTGTACAAAACCCTAAATGCTAATAGAAGAGCAGATCTAGAATCAAGAGGTTGTCGTAGATGAAGACGAAGAAATCGGAGGCTGTCATGGATGGATGTCGAGTATGGGGTTGAGATGTGGTGGCAGTGGTGATGCATACGGTCAGGGGAGGATCCCTATGGTGGTGTGAACAACGGATTTGGGTAGTGAAAACGTGGTGGATGTGGTCTATTGGTGCAGTGAACGGCGGTAATGGAGGAGGAGGAGGCGGTGGCGGTAGTGGAGGAGGAGGAGGCAGCGGCGGCGTGGTGGTGATGAAGATGGGTAGTGAGGACGAATTAAGGCGGCGGCGGCGACCCTGGTGGTGGTGGTGGAGGAATGTGGTGATGAAGATGGATGGTGGAGGACAAAGGCGGCGGAGGCGATGGTGGTGGTGGTGGAGGAGGATGGTGATGAAGATGAGTGGTGGAGAAGGATGGTGGTGATGAAGATGGGTGGTGGAGGAAGGTTGTGAATGATGATGGAGATGGAGAGTTGGTTTTGCTGGAAAAGGGGATAAAGATGGAATGGAATCTTTTTTATTTCTTTTTTATTTCTTTATATTTTATTAATACATAATAAGATTAATTACATATTTGGTCCTTGTTATTTTAAATGAAATAAAAAATAAGTGAAATGACCAAAATGCCCATCATGTGCCATGCACATGATGGGTCTAACAGACCAAAAATAGACGGCATCCATTTTGGGGACCCAATTCGTTATGAAATGCAAACCATAAGGACGAAATGCATAGATATTTTGTTTTAGGGACCCATACTGTTAAAACGCTCAAACCACAGGGACCAAAAATGTAATTAGCTCTTCTTTTTATTTTCAATTAAATTACAGGGACCAAAACTAAAATTCATTCTATTTATATATTAGTAAATAAATAAAAAATAAAATAAGGTTGTCATAATCATCATCTTTATCTTTATCACCCACCACCACCACTAACCTACCACCACCACCACCACCCACTAACCTACCACCACCACCACCACCCACTTTATCCACCACCCACCACCACCACCTCCACCACCCACTTTACCTACCACCACCCATCACCACCACATCCACCACCCACTTTACCCACCACCATCGCTACCACCACCACCAAACACTTTACCCATCACCATCACTACCACCACCAAAAAACCTAAACCAAAAGCTTCAAGAACCATAAATTGATGCCCCTCTCACTCTCTTTCTGTAAAAATCAAAAGCCCTAAAAATGTGTTCTCTTTATGCAAAATGAAAACCTGAACCCAACAATTTGAAATAAAAAAAACCAGCAATATTGGGGTGATAAAATAAAATTGGATGGTGTGAATTGGAATCAAAAGGGTCCAGAAGCTGCAAATACAATTAAATTCTCCCACATGGGGGGTGTTGGTAAAGAAGAAGGAGAATGAATTCACTTTATTACAAAATTTAAAAAGTGAAAAAAGGGAGAGTTAAAGTCGTTGGGATGTAGTAGTAGTTTGGTGGTGGAGGTGGGTGGTGTTAAAGGTGGATGGTGGTGGAGGTGGGTGAAGATGAAAGGTTTTTATGATAAGCATGTGGTGGTGGGTGGTGGTGTTGGTGGAGGTGGGTGGTGTTAAAGGTGGATGGTGGTGGAGGTGGGTAAAGATGAAAGGTTTTTATGATGAGCATGTGGTGGTGGGTGGTGGTGTTAAAGGTGGATGGTGGTGGAGGTGGGTGAAGATGAAAGGTTTTTATGATGAGTATGTGATGGTGGGTGGTGGTGTTGGTGGTAGGTGGTGGTGTTGGTGTTGGTGGTGGGTGGTGGTGTTGGTGTTGGTGGTGTTAAAGGTGGATGGTGGTGGAGGTGGGTGAAGATGAAAGGTTTTTATGATGAGTATGTGATGATGGGTGGTGGTGTTGGTGGTGGAGGTGGGTGGTGTTATAGGTGGATGGATGGTGGTGGAGGTGGGTGAAGATGAAAGGTTTTTATGATGAGTATGTGATGGTGGTGTTGGTGGTGGTGGGTGGTGGTGTTAAAGGTGGATGGTGGTGGAGGTGGGTGAAGATGAAAGGTTTTTATGATGATCATGTGGTGGTGGGTGGTGGGTTGTGGTGGGTTTTGGTGGTGGTGTTGATGATGGGTTGTGGTGGTGATGGGGGTTGAGGTCTTTTGAAGAAAATGATAATGATGAGATGTAGAAGATGATGATGATGATGAGATATAGAAGATGATGATGATTTGATGTTGATTGCATTGAATATATACAAAATTTATATAATAATAGAGTTAATTACATATTTGGTCCCTTGGTTTCTGAAAAGTAAATAACACCCTTGGTCCCTGAAAAGTAAAATTACTAAAATACCCATCATGTGCACAGCACATGATGGGCCTAACGGCTCAAAGATGGACGGAGTCTACCAGAGGGACCCAAAGCGTTATAAAACGCATACCACAGGGATCCAACCCATAATTATTTCAATCGAGGGACCCAGATTGTTAAAACCACCAAACCACAGGGACCAAATATGTAATTAACTCAAATAATTATGAGTTGGGTCCATGTGGTATGCGTTTTATAACGCTCTGGGTCCTTGAAATAGATGCTTTCTATTTTTGGTCCGTTAGACCCATCATGTGCAAGGCACATGATGGACATTTTTGTCATTTCACATTTTTTAAAATTTTATTTAAAATAACAGGGACCAAATATGTAATTAACCCTATTATGTATTAATAAAAAATAAAAATAAAAAATAAAATAAAAGATTCCATCTTTATTCCCTTCCTGCAAAAACCAACTCTTCGTCTCCAACTCTCTCCATCACCACCCTCCTCCACCACCCATCTTTATCACCAACCTCCTCCTCCACCACCGTTGTCGTCATCGTTGTTCTCCACCACCCATCTTCATCACCGCTGCCTTGCACATGATGGGTCTAACGGACAAAAAATAGACGGCATCCATTTCAGGGACTCGGAGCGTTATAAAACGCATACCACAGGGACCCAACCCATAATTATTTCAGTCCAGGGACCCAAAGTGTTAAAACCATCAAACCACAGGGATCAAATATGTAATTAACTCTATATAAAATTACATATAAGTTTTAGAAGTAAATGTATGTATTTTTTTTACAACCAAGTATTTGATTTTAACTATTTAATGTTAGATAATTTCTTACAAACTACTAAGAAATTGTGTTCCACTACTTTCAAACCGTACGTGTTGAATAAAAAGAGACGTATCTGTTTTGTTAAAACGGCAATTTGACCTTAAGGCTTAAAATGCATAGCGTGTTAGCGTGTTTAATTGTTGAATTTCTTGAACGGACATATAGTAGTGTTTGTTTTGGTTGCAGATCAGCATATATCGTGTTATCCCCTATATGGATTTTTCTAAGAGATTGACGTTGTCTAAAACTTAAGTTTAAAATTTATAATTTTCTAAGCAGTCATATTTATCTAATAAAAATATCAAAGTTTTAAACTACAGCGTTGGTATTAATTCCAATAAAAGTAACAAAAGTAATTGACGAATTCTTTTAATTTAATTCAGAAATAAATGACTTAATAGCTCAATGATGTCCAGTAAACTACGATTTTCATCGACGTGCTTTGAGTAAGATTATATATTTTGTCTTGAAATTGTGATTTTCGTCCCTGTGTTTTGTAATTTATTGTTGTTTTTGATATTGGCACTAAATATATCATCTATTAACTTACATGTATTTTAGTCTTTTTAGTTTTATTTTTCCTTTTAGTTTATTAAATATAACCTTACGGATGTGTTTGAACTCTATTATATACTAACATTATTCAAGTGCAAGCCACTAAGTACCCCTTCATATTCGGACTTAGGCTTGTTACTGATGTTAAGGATATTTGAATGCTCAAAGTCAAAATGTTATTTTTATTATATAATTTTTTTTAAAAATAATTAATTAAAAATAAATGGGTTCATGGGTCAACCCGCCAACCTGGTGGGTCGACCCGAACACGACCCGCGAAATTGGCAGGTTGACGGGTTGCCTGGTCAAAAACCTCAACCCAAACTCGTTTATAATCGTGTCGTGTCGTGTCGGGTTGACGGGTCGTATCGAAAATTGTCACCCCTAAAAAAATGATGATATTCTTCCTCCATTGATCAAAAATTTCGATTTTTCTAGCCGAAAATGAAACGAGAAGGGAACTATTGTTTAGAATAAACTCTAAATTCGGTCCCGAGATTTAATGAAGTATTTTAAAATGGGACTTTAACATGATAAGTCTAGGTTTTCATTTTTAAAATAGTCAGCTAACAATTTTCGTTAAAGTGAGGGGGAGTTTGGTCATTTTAAATAGGGATTACTTCTTCAAAATGTATCCAACTATCCTTAATATATTATTGTATGTATCAACCTAAAAAAATTCCTTTTGTATGTATCAAACTTTATTTTTTAGTTTATTGTGTGTATTTTTGAGTCTATTATGTGTATCCAACTATCCCCCAATATACTATTGTGTGTATCAAAAATACACATAATAGACTCAAAAATAAAGTTTGATATATACAAAAGAAATTTTTTTAGGTTGATACACACAATAGTATACTGAAGATAGTTGGATACATTTTGAAGAAGTAATCCCTTTTAAATATTTTCTTAAAATACCTTAAAAAATATAATACATAATTCACCCTATTATTATATATACACAATAATATATATAATTTAAGGATAAGATAAGTAAAAAAAGGCAAATTCCGACTATCAGTAAAAGTGGTCGGCGATAAGTCTTCTTTTAATAGTGTATCTAGAAAACCAACTTCCAAAACCTAGACAAATTCTAACCAACAAAGTTCAGTTTCAAACTTTGATTCCTTCTTTAATTACTTTCTTGCGGTATTACAAAAGGATATGTTCGTGGAGGCGTGCGTGCGTGTGTGTGTTTGTAGCAGTCGTTCGTTGGTTCAACGCCGCTATGCCTTCCAAGTGAAAGGATGTGTTAGAATCAGATATGGGAAAATACGACATTTGGTGTGGTTGTATCTTTGTGTGTTAGCGATGGTAGATATTGCCATGGGTACAACTCCATGGAGACCGATAGGTGTGCCATTTGTGAGGAACTCTGTTCCCACACGGGCCATCCCCAAAATGGGGTGTTGTTGAATGACTGTATAAATGGAAGCTTGATAATTGAGTTTTATAAAAATACCATGTAAAGGGGTTTTATTTTGGTGTACATGGATATGTTATCTATAAAAACCCAACAAGTTGAAATAATTGGAGGTTTGATTAGATTGGTAGAGAGTGGCGAGGCTTGAGAGAGGTTGTAAAGGAGGGAAGTAGGATAAGTATAACCATGGCTGACATTGAAAACAAATTTGATTCTTGAAAGAATTGTGAAGATTGATTTTGCAAGCAATGAAGTTATTGTATCAAAACTGTTGTGGCATAAAGATTTCTCTTTTAGATGCTTAATTACTAGAGCTTTTGTTGGAGATCAAGATGTCATTGTACTAATTTCAATTCTTCCCACCAAAATGTTATTTGGTTTCAAGTCACCATAGACAGTGATTAGCTTGCTGAAGATGGTGATCGGAGGCCTTAATGGTTTTTTTGTATATATTAAATTTATATTAATAGTTATTATGAATTAATTTAAGTTAATTTCTTACAAAAAATCGTAAGAAAGGGTGAAAAGACGAATATGCCCCTAAGTTATTGGAAATATTCACCAAAGTTAACGACGAGTTACAATTTTCAAAGGAAAATATAAATAATAGGAACCGTCACTATAGCTATTAAAGTCTAGGAACCATTTTGAGAGTTAGGTGTAAACCACAAGGACTAGAATTAAAGTTCACTAAAAAAAGAGTAAGGGGAAAAATCAACACGGTATTGTCAACCAAATCCAAAGGGGTTACACCTTCGTAGCCTTTTGTATTGGTAAAGTTCTCTCCGACTTCCTGATGCAAAATATGCCAAAATTGTATCCAAAATTAATTAATTTTAAAAAACGCCACACAAGCGGCTTTGTCCACGACTTGCATAGTTGTGGGAACTATGTACGATTTTGTACATGAAACATATTTAATTTTGATGGTTAATATTTGAGGTAAGTTTTTTTAGTGTCTAATTTATTGATTTAAAAAAAAGCCTTAGGTTATGTTTTGTTGTGGAAAACTATTTTCATTTATCTAGAAAAATGTTTTCAGAAAATGGAGTTGAGCGTTTATTTTCAATTTTCTATAAAAATTATAGAAAATGTATTTGCTTGAAATGGTGGAGTTTTCATTTTCCAATTTTAGAAAATTAAAAAATGAGGTTGTCCTCTTCCATGTGCCTCAATTGTGGCTGATGATTAGAGAATATGCTTCCAAATTTGTTTTTTTATTCCCCCTCCCCCCCCTCCCGGTACCACTGAGAAGTTTTCTGTTGCATCCATGTTTTTTTAGCTAAGACAACACATATCACCATAAAAATGTTCTCAGCTGCTCCCAATAAAACTAAATTAATAAAAGGAAGAAATACTAACAAATAAAGATAAAACATGATTAAAATGACAGAAAAATGCACACAAACGAAATGTAAATAACGCTCAAAATGAGAGTTATCAGCCTCCAAAACCAGTTCCTCCGCAGTAACACATTTTTTTGGGGGTCATAGCCAAACGCGCTCGTGTTTAAACCGTTTACCATGTCATACACACATTTCAAATATTTTTTCAAGGTTTTTACTTCGACGCAATATGTGGATTACCTTCAAGACCAGAATCTTCAAGTCATATTTATTCATTTCTTCTTCATATTCTCTTGCCTATCTTCCCCTTATAAACCAAAATCGGTGAACAAGACATTCTAGTGGTTATCGACTTGCAACTCAAAAATAAAACCTTATGACGACCTAAATCGAAACCATGATTAAAATCGAGTTGGGAAATCCAAATCGTGAACCTGATGAGTTGCGGCACTATGTTGGTCGAGATGGCGCAGTGGCGACATATGTACTCGGTGTTAGGCAAGTGACGATGGGGGCTGGTAGCAATAGTTGTTGCCAGTGTTGGGCAGGTGGTGACGATGGCTAGTCATGACAGTGGTAGGTAGGTGGTTATGGTGAAGGTGGTGGATGAGGCGAAGGAAGATAAAGGAGGAAGTCCCTGTATTTGATAATATATAGAAATATAAATACGCATAGATGTATATATATATATATATATATATAATTATAATATAACTAGATTAAAGCTGCGCGTGATGCGGCGCGAAGTTTCTCGAATATGAGATTAAGAACTTGCAAGAATACTTTTGTTTCATTTTCAGTTTTATTCTGCATCGTACGATACGATGCTAATTTTATGATTTTTGTGCTTTTAAATTGCATATCAAATGTATAAATTCAAGGTAAAAAATATTCAATAATTAATTTATTTTGAAAGCATTGACGATAAAACTAGACTTGTATAATTTATAAGAAAATAATAAATGTCTTTTAGTTAATCCATGATCTTGTATTTTTAGTATGATAAAGGTGTAATATGAAAAATGAAAACATAAGAAATGTGAAACATATTACTTTTTATATATTCTTAACATTTAATAATAAAATTAAATAAAAATACTCAATATTGGACTCTTTTCAAAGGTATTCACGAGACAATTATAATGGTATAAATCGTAAAAAAGAATCGTAATTTTAATTTATAATATATGATTATTTATATTATATGATAATGGTGTAAAATAAAAAATAAAAAATAAAAAAAGTAAAGGATAATAATAAAATAAATAACTAATTATATGAGTATTAAGTGAAAAGTAGAAGATTGAAAGTAAAATAAGTTGTTAAAAAGTAGGGATTATGCGTGGTGCAGATGATGGGTCTAACGAACCAAATGTGGACGATGTCACATCTGGGACCCAATTCCTTATAAAACGCACAATATGAGGGCTTAAGCCATAGATGTTTCATTTTAGGGACCTTGAGTGTTAAACCATCAAACCACAAGGACCAAATACTTAATTCACTCTAACTATTATGATATATAAAAGAGTTAATTACATATTTGGTCCTTGTGGTTTGATGGTTTTAACACTCTGGGTCCCTCGATTGAAATAATTATGGGTTGGGTCCCTGTGGTATGCGTTTTATAACGCTCTGGGTCCTTGAAATGGATGCCGTCTATTTTTGGTCCGTTAGACCCATCATGTGCAAGGCAGATGATGGGAATTTTTGTCATTTCACTTATTTTTTTTAATTTCGTTTAAAATAACAGTAACCAAATATGTAATTAACCCTATTATGTATCAATAGAAAATAAAAATAAAAAACAAAATAAAAGATTCCATCTTTATCCCCTTCCTGCAAAAACCAACCTTTCGTCTCCAACTCTCTTCATCACCACCCTCCTCCACTAACCATCTTCATCACCAACCTCCTCTTCCACCGCCGCCGCCGCCACCGCTGTTCTCCACCACCCATCTTCATCACCACACTCCTCCACCACCACAACCCATCTTCATTACTCCTCCACCTCCACCACCGTCGACGCCGCCTTCGTTCACCACCTCCTCCTCTACCGTCGTTCACTGCACCAATCGACCACATCCACCACATTTTCACTACCCAAATCCGTCGTTCACACCACCATGGGGACCCTCCCCTTCATCTTCCAAAATCCGACGAACACCACCATAGTCATCTCCTTTGTACCACCGCCCACTCCACCTTTTGTCACTGTCACCATCGTTCCATATTTGAGACCACCGCCCTGACCATATGCATCTCCAATTCCTTCCTCTCCATCTATGACAACCTCTCGATTCTAGATCTGCTCTTCTATTAGCATTTAGGGTTTTGTACAACAAGTTTGGGGTTTGTATCTTTTAGATATGTTATTCTCCTTACCAAATTTCTAATATATGTTTGTTGTAATCAACTTTTTGTATTCGAAAATTTTGTAATCAGTAATTGTTCTCTTAATATATTTTTCTCCATAATTTGTTTCTGTTACATAAGTTTTTGATTGTTGTTTGGGTTGAAGAATGCTTGTTGTTTAGATTATCAATTTTCCCGAAATAAGTCAGTTTATGTTTTCATTTTGATTCGCAATTTAGGGTTCTTACATGCTTTATTATTCCATCAGAATCATGTGGTAATTCAGGGTTCTTAGATGCCTTTTGTTTCCATCAGATTCAAGACATGGTGAAAAATCTTCAATTTTGCTAAAAGGGGTTTTGGATGGTAATTTTTTATTTTTTATACAAATGGATTTATGATGGCGGTGGGTGGTGGTGGTAGCCGCAGGAGTCGCCAGAGAAAGATCGGATTTATTGGCTAAAGAAGGAAGCTTCTCGCCGAGTAGTTTTTTCATCGGAGTTGACCATGTTGGGTCTCTCTGTGTGTATTTCTAGACACGTGGGTTTATTTTATTGGGTATTGGAAATATATTATTAGTATTTAATATACTAGAAATTTTTTTGCATATCTGGTTCCGTTGATTTTAATTGAAAATAAAAAATTTAGGTAAAAGAACAAAATGCCCATCATGTGCTAGCACATGATGGGTCTAACGGACAAAAAAATAGACGGCGTCCATTTCAGGGACCCAGAGCGCTATAAAACACATACCACAGGGATCTAGCCCATAATTATTTCAATCGAGAGACCCAGAGACCCAGAATGTTAAAACCATCAAACCACATGGACCAAATATGTAATTAACTCTATATAAAATTACATATAAGTTTTAGAAGTAAATGTATGTATTTTATTACAACCAAGTATTTGATTTTAACTATTTAATGTTAGATAATTTCTTAAAAACTATTAAATTGTGTTCCACTACTTTCAAATCGTGTTGAATAAAAAGAAACGTATCTGTTTTGTTAAAAGGGTTTATGACTTATTTGGGTAATCAACTATTTCATTTGTACTAATATTACCATCAAACTATTTTTTGTACTCAATATACCATTGAACTCTTTTTTTTGTACTCATAATACCATCATGAGTGGTAATAGCCCGTTTTTTTTACGTGGAATTTAAAATTATTAAAAAAATACTTATGTGGATATGACGTGTGTTCCACGTGGATCTGACGTGTGTTTTTGACTTTTTATGAGTATTATGAGTATAAAAAGTTAATGATATTATGAGTATAAAAAGTCAAAATAGTTATTATGAATTAATTTAAGTTAATTTCTTACAAAAAAATTGTAAGAAAGGGTGAAAGGATGAATATGCCCCTAAGTTATTGGAAATATTTACCAAAGTTAACGACGAGTTACAATTTTCAAAGGAAAATATAAATAATAGGAACCGTCACTATAGCTATTAAAGTCTAGGAACCATTTTGAGAGTTAGGTGTAAACCACAAGGACTAGAATTAAAGTTCACTAAAAAAAGAGTAAGGGGAAAAATCAACATGGTATTGTCAACCAAATCCAAAGGGGTTACACCTTCGTAGCCTTTTGTATTGGTAAAGTTCTCTCCGACTTCCTGATGCAAAATATGCCAAAATTGTATCCAAAATTAATTAATTTTAAAAAACGCCACACAAGCGGCTTTGTCCACGACTTGCATAGTTGTGTGAACTATGTACGATTTTGTACATGAAACATATATAATTTTGATGGTTAATATTTGAGGTAAGTTTTTTTAGTGTCTAATTTATTGATTTAAAAAAAAAGCCTTAGGTTATGTTTGGTTGTGGAAAACTATTTTCATTTATCTAGAAAAATGTTTTCAGAAAATGGAGTTGAGCGTTTATTTTCAATTTTCTATAAAAATTTTAGGAAATGTATTTGCTTGAAATGGTGGAGTTTTTATTTTCCCATTTTAGAAAATTAAAAAATGAGGTTGTCCTCTTCCATGTGCCTCAATTGTGGCTGATGATTAGAGAATATGCTTCCAAATTTGTTTTTTTTATTCCCCTTCCCCCCCCCCTCCTGGTACCACTGAGAAGTTTTATGCTGCATAGCTAAGACAACGCATATCACCATAAAAATGTTCTCAGCAGCTCCCAATAAAACTAGAATAATAAAAGGAATAAATACTAACAAATAAAGATAAAACATGATTAAAATGACAGAAAAATGCATACAAACGAAACGTAAATAACGCTCAAAATGAGAGTTATCAGCCTCCAAAACCAGTTCCTCCGCAGTAACATATTTTATTGGGGGTCATAGCCAAACGCTCGTGTTTAAACCGTTTACCATGTCATACACACATTTCAAATCTTTTTTCATGGTTTTTACTTCGATGCAATATGTGGGTTACCTTAAAGACCAGAATCTTCAAGTCATATTTATTCATTTCTTTGCTCATGGAGATCTACTAACCTTCAATCTCTTCATTTCACCCATCCTTAAATATTTTCCATATTCTTCTTCATATTCTCTTGCCTATCTTCCCCTTATAAACCAAAATCGGTGAACAAGACATTCTAGTGGTTATCGACTTGCAACTCGAAAACAAAACCTTATGACGACCTAAATCGAAACCACGATTAAAATCGAGTTGGGAAATCCAAATCGTGAACCTGATGAGTTGCGGCACTATGTTGGTCGAGATGGCGTAGTGGCGACAGATGTACTCGGTGTTGGGCAAGTGGCGATGGGGGCTGGTAGCAGTAGTTGTTGCCAGTGTTGGGCAGGTGGTGACGATGGCTAGTCATGACAGTGGTAGGTAGGTGGTTATGGTGGCTGACAACGATGGTAGTTGGTAGCAATGGTGGTTGATAGCGACGTTGGTCGACGATGGAGGCTGGTGAGTGTTGACGGGAATAAAAGACTTGAAAGGATGTCGTGTGAGTGATTAGGGTTTAGAAAGTTATATTTTTTTAATTATAGATTTTTTTAATTACAGATTTTTTTAATTATAGATTTTTTTTGAAGAGTATAGCTATTAAATAGGTAACATGTAAACTTTAAAGGTAAAAAGGATGTATGTAAAAGGTTTTAAAAAGATTAAAAGTTTTTATTAAAAAAAATAGTTTAACGATTTAACCATTTAAAATCATATAACTATATAAGTTTGTTGGACTTTTATAGACTTTCACATGTAAAAAACGGGTATTAGTGATAGAACAAAATTATATTCCAAAAAAACTTATTAGAAAGCATTTGCAACACTTATTCACAATTTTTCTGTATAACTAGTGGTCCGTAGCGCGTTGCGCGGTGTTCAGAAAATAACATAAAATATTGTTTATTAGTTATATTTAATAAGTTTTATTCGTTTGTCCTATCTAGATACATCTTAGTTTATATGATATACATCTTGGACTATGGATACTCTACTATCAATCATCCTATCAATTATGTTCTTTTTAAATGATAATAAATATTTGATTATATATTCATTCTAATCTTTTCTTATATACATTACCTATAACGTCATTTATATTTTCATATTAATTTTTAATAAAAATTTAAATAATAATGATTGTAAGACCTCTTTGTTGTGAAGAGTCAGAATTCACTATCTTTACATGCTTTCATTAGTTAGTTTGATTTCCTTTGTAAACAATTTACTGTTTTATTGCCCTTGTTTAGAGGTGTGTAACCTCGGGGGCCTTTATCGTACTTTTGTGTAACTTTCTCTTACCTATAAAAGGTAAGAGATGTTTAGGGTTTTTGCATTGATTTCATACATTATCTATTTTGGGCAAAACTCCATTGTTGCAAGTTCTTCAAGCTTTATATGATTTCAATCACACTTTCTTGATTTCCATCCATTTCTTTGTTCTTTCATTGTTATTTGGGACAACAATTGGTATCAGAGCCAACCTTGTTGATTCCTTGGTTTTTGTTTTTGGTTTTTGATAAGATTTCAAAAGGTTTTTAAGTTTTGGGTTTTTCAAAACTTTTGGGTTTTCAATCCAAAAGGTGGTTTTAAAAGGGTAAATTTAAGTGTTAAGTGATTCCCCAATGATTTCTAAGCTTTTTCCTACAATTTGGGGGTCTAAACACTGATTTTTAAGAGGTTTTAAGCGTTTTTGAGAAATTTTTCGGAGTTTTCTGTGCAGGTTTTCCGCATCGGAAAACAAGAGCTGAATTTTCAGCTTAAATTTTCCGAGTCGGAAATTGCATCTTCTCCGAATCGGAGAACTCTCCTTTTCCGAATCGGAAAACACTGTTTTCCGAATCGGAGAACGAGTCTCTGACTTGGGGTCTTGCTCCTGAAAAGTCTCTCTTCCAAAATTTCCCTTTTTCCGAACCCTACTTTTCCGAATCGGAAAATTACCTTTTCCGAATCGGAAAAGGCTGTTTTTCCGAATCCAACCATTTTGAGCCAAATCCGAATCGGAAAACATCTGTTTCCAAGTCGGATTTCGCCTCTTTGAGCCGAAACTCTTGTAGTTTTGTTTCTCAAATCCGACACTAAGCTTGCTTTCAAAACCCTTTACTTTTTCCAAGCCTTTTGTGTCCCGAGGCGCTCAAAATTCCCGTTTTTCAAAAACCTTTCTTCTGTTTTAAGCCAAGCGAATCGTACGAGGAGGTCTCATTTATTTTGAAATGTCGAAGGAAATCCTTGGGATAGGTTCCGAAACTCGCCCTCCCGTCCTAGTGATGGGCGAGTACCAACAATGGAGACGCAGGATGATTCACTTCCTCGACCTGCTTGATGAAAATCTGATGAAGTCCATTCGAGAAGGACCTATCCGATCGACTGTCACCGTCGCCGCCGTACCAAAGACCGATACTTGTCCCGAACTTCCGGCGTACGTGGTCGAGAAGCCTGTTGAGATGTTCAATCCCGAACAAAGAGCCCGACATCTCATTGACAAGCGTGCACTGACCCTCCTGATTATGGCTCTCCCAAACGATATGTACGCAAGAGTGGACAGTCTGACCAACGCACGAGACGTTTGGTTGGAAATTGAACAACAGATGCAGGGAGGTGACTCTGCTGTGGAGAGTCAGAAGGAAAGTGCCCTCAATGCTTACGAAGGCTTCAAAGCCAGGGAAAACGAATCCCTCATTGACTCTTACCAAAGATTGAACGCTTTCGTCAACGACTTGAGACGGCTCGGGTCGAGAAGTCAAAGTATGAAGTAAACGTGAAATTCTTGAAGAATCTCAACCAAGAATGGCAAAACATGGCCATCAACATCCAGCTCAGCCGGAATCTGGGAACTTTGGGTCTACATGACCTGTTCAGTATGATGGTACAACACAAAGACTTCATCACCGGCGGACGCTCCAAGAGAGCAGTTGATCCTCTGGCATTGTCGGCCGTGCCCTTTGGAGGACCAAACACTGCTCCCGTCCAACCAATGCCATACAACAGCGTCTCTCCCCAATACTATCCTGAAGAATACAGTCAAGAGTTCAACCCGAACTTTGGCTCAAGCGTACAACATCCCGACGAACCGGTGATCATTTCCATCTCTGATGATGAACTCTTCCATGTGAATGAGTCCCTTGCCCTCATTTCACACAGCGTACAACGACTGAACGCAAATCGTGGATACAACCGTGGACGAGGATCCGGCTTTCCCAGTGGAGGAAGAATGGGGCAAGGTAGAGGAGGTCATTATCAACCTGAAAGGAGTCAGTACGGAAATCAAGGGAGAGGAAGCTATCAACAAGGGGGTATGCCAGCATACGATCAAGGAGGTTATAGGAGCAATCAGGGAAGGTTCAGAGAAGATCAAGGCAGATATAGAGATCAGCCGAGGAGAGACAACACTTATCTTGACTACCAAGGAGGTCAAGGTAGTCAAGGAGATTGGAGAGGACAAGTCTCAGACATCAACTACCGGAATAGCTTAAGGCAATACACTCCGGAATCTGGGTATATTGAACGTCAGGGATACGAGATTGGATATGGAGGAAGATATGAGAGTGGAAGGCTAGATCAAGGGCCAGGACACGGGTATGAGCAGCATAGGGGTGATCAAAGGCAAGATGAGAGAGTAAATCACGGGAAAGGCATCTACCAAGGAGGCGATTCCAGGGGAAACAGTTCTAAGCAGGTTCAAAGGGAAGATCAACCGATTCACCATGATCAAGGAATTCAACGGGCAAATCCTCCTCAGGGTCCCATAACCCAAAACCCCACTCCTCAGCAAACCGCAAGTCCCACTACCACTTGTTACAAGTGTGGAAAGTTGGGACACTACGCTCGAGATTGCTCCGTAAAGTACAAGGATGCTGCGTACTTTGAGCGGAAGGCCTCACTGATGAGGAAGAAAGAAAAAGGGGTGGCCTTGATGGTAGATGAAGAGAACTGGGTATGTGAAGAGGAGAGTTCAGACGAGGAAGATCACTTGGTGCAAGGTCCCTGCTTGATGGCTGACTTTGAGGGATCGGAAGCCGTTGGACCAAGCACTTATCAGGACATAGATCCGTCTGAGGTATCCTCTATCCCTGATATAACTGACACTGTGGCAATGTTGGAATCTAAAATTTGTGAATTGGAGAGATGTCTCCAAGCGGAGAGGACTCTCGTCACGAAATTTAGAATCGACAGTGCAATTTATAAAGACTCTCTCGAGGATTTGACCATAGTCTATAACCGTGAAACACTTGAGTCTGGAATTAGAGAGTCCAATTTAGCAAACAAACTTAGTTGTCTTCAAAAAGCCCATGTGGAACTTAACAGTAACCATGGGGAGCTCAACATTAAATTCCAGTTGCTTTCGGAAGAGAGAACTCGGTTGTTTTCAAAAATACAAGAGCTTGAGGACAACAATTTTAAAAGAGGACAATCTGAACAGACTTCAAGTATCCTCACTCATCATGCCAAAAAGAATCCCTTTTACACAGCTAAACCCGGCCTAGGTCTGTCTGAAAACCACGTTTTAGAAAAAGCACCTTCTCATCTATACAACTTTGAGGATATGGCAGCCTCCAAGCCCAAACCTGCCATAGTGGGAGGACATGTGACCGAGGAATTTGTTAGGCAGACTGTCACATATACCGAAGTCATAAACGGTGAGACCATAACCACGACCATCAGTCCAACGAACAGTACCTCTAGCAGTCCCCCACTAGCCCTACTCCCAATAAACCAATCTTTGTTCCGGCTAGTGATCCAACCAACTCTAAACCCACCTGGGAAGGCATTAAGGCCAGAACCCCTAGAGTAGCAATGCCTCCCATCAACTACACAGACCTTAACTCAAGCTATGAGACTAGGGAAATGGAACTTTCAGAGGAGACCTTAGTTATCCCACCCGAGGATACTTCCGCAACTAAGTGTCCCGACCTAGTCAGGCTAGAAAAGGAGGTGTTTGCTCTTAGGTTAAAAGCCATGGATTTGGATGCATGTCAACATCAGATCCTGAATCTGAAGGTCATTGTGTCGGAGAAAGATTCCTTGGTTCGCAATCTGGAGAAAGACTTGCTTGAAGCAAATGCCGAAAGAATTAGGCTTTCTTCAGAATGTGAGACCGCAACCTCAGCCTTCACTGATTTTCAAATCAAGGTTGCGGATCTTCAGGCTCGATACGTTATCCTAGATATCCACTTTGAACTTTTAAAAGAACTTGATCATGATGAACGGATAATGTATCGCCAATCTTTAACCAACCAACGGGTGTCTAACTCCATTTTAAAAAAGAAAGTGATGAATCTTGAAAATCTCTACTTTTCAGACCCAGTTGATGATAAGACTGCTCCAATCCTCAACCATCCAATAGTCACTCCCCAACCAAAACCTGTCATAGTTACTGAGGACTATTACTCCATTGTATCAGATGATGATGAACCCCCTAACTCACACCATAGGATAGCAGAACCTAAGACTGTCCAAGATCCAAATGTTGAATATGATATGAAGGTGTTTTTAGATGAGGATGATGATCCTTCAGGCTTTATTCCAAAGAAGCCAAAATCTGTTGTTGTCAATCCTGAGCAGTCTGCTGAGACACGAGCTCCTATTTCTGAGAAAAGCAATCCAGAGGGTGGAAAATGTGTAGGTACTGACAAGGGCAAGTCAGTTAAGCCACACGCACCCAAAGGACTCCAGAAAAAGCATTCAAAGTCTAACGATGCTCGTAACTCAGTCAAACCCATTAAAAGTCTTGAATTTCATTCAAGTTCCTTTGAAGTGGGTGAGACATCTCGGTTACAACCAAATCAACCTTTCAATTCCACTAAACCTAAATTTTCTAAAAAGTCATCTGGAAAAGGTGGTAACTCCATTCCCACAAAACCGTCATCTAACTCACACCATGCTTATCATGCAGATGCGAGGAGGAAAGATGGTGGACCGAATGTGAAGCCACCAAGAAAGGATCATCATGTGAGGAACAACTCTTTTTCTGCTTTCCCTAAGAAACACAGTCCTAGCCGTGCGGGTTTAGGCTATGTTCCACCTAGCGTACGAAAGAATTTGAACATGTCTGTTAATTCTAATCGCAACTTGAACGATGCTTTTAATACTTTTCGCAATGATATGTGCTTTATGTTTGATAATTTCCTGCGTTATGGTGTGCCTAACTCTTTCTATGCTCCCAACTCTAATGTCAAATCCCGAAAGAGAAGGGGAAGAAAAAGAGGAAAAGGAAAATCCTCCTCGTCAGTGAAGTCTCCTCAGCCTAAGGAGAAATCCGAAAAGGGGACTTCACCGACAGATTTATCTGTATCTAACCCACAGGAACCCATTTGGCAATGGGTCCCTAAACAAGCTTAATTGTCTTGCAGGTCAGTCATGTGTGGTACTTCGACTCCGGCGCATATAGACACATGACTGGTCAGAGATCCTTCCTTTTCCACTATGTTGAAAGGTTCGAGGGATACGTTAAAACAGCCGACAAGACGCTTAGGCCAATGGTGGGTTATGGGAAAATTACGGATGGGAAATACATCATTAAAGATGTAAGGTATGTCGAGGGGTTGGGTTTCAACATGTTCAGCTCCAGCCAGTTCTGCGACAACGGATACTGGGTGAAGCAATTTCAATACGAGAGTAATGTGAATGATGAAGATAACAATGTCATTCTTAGTGCACGAAGGAATGGCAATCTTTACTCCACCGTCTTCCGTTCAATCCCTCAGACACACCCTCAGTTTGCGGCAATATCTGATCCAAGGAATGCAATCTGTCTGCTCGCAAAGGCTTCAAAGGAGGACAGTTAGTTATGGCATCGACGACTCTGCCATCAGAATTTCAAAGACATGAACAAGCTGGTTTCGAAAAATCTAGTGAAGGGACTACCAGAGACTCGCCTTTCCAAGGATACACTGTGTCCTGCTTGCGAACAAGGAAAGATGACGAGAAGCTCTCATCCACCGAGGATGGATACTAGTAGCAAAAGTCCCCTTGACATGATTCACATGGATCTTTGTGGACCTACCAGAACCGAGAGCTTAGCCAGAAAGAAATACATGTTAGTTCTCGTTGATGAGTTCTCTAGGTTTACATGGCTTGAATTCCTGCGAGCCAAGTCTGACGCTGCCGATCGAATCATTGCCTTCATCAAGCGAATTCAAGTTCTCTTGGGTCGCCGAGTGAAGAAGTTGAGAAGTGACAACGGAACCGAGTTTCGCAATGCAAAGTTGCAATCCTTTCTTGAAGACGTGGGAATCTCTCACAACTTCTCAGCAGTGCGCACACCTCAGCAAAATGGGGTAGTAGAAAGGAAGAACCGGACGTTGGTTGAAGCAGCGAGATCCATGATGGCTCATTCTGGAGTTCCTCAATCATTTTGGGCTGAAGCAGTATCAACAGCATGCTACACGCAGAATCGGACTCTAATCGTCAAGCGGACCGGTAAAACCGCCTACGAGATGGTCGAACAGCGTAAGCCTAACATCGATTACTTTCGAGTCTTTGGATGTAAATGCTATGTTTTAAACGACCGGATGATTTGGGAAAGTTTGAACCCAAGTCTGATGAGTCTATCTTCATTGGATACTCACATAACTCTAAGGCTTATAGGGTTTTCAACAAACGAACCCGAACCATCCTGGAAAGCTCAAATGTTGATTTTTCAGAAACCGAAACTTATTCTGTGGCTAGTTCAAGTAATGTAAATGCAGCCTTTCCTGAACTGTTCACCGCACCACCGAGCACAGATTCTTCCACTAACTTTTCTGCTCTAGACTTCTTAGACCTCGCAGATTATGATCTACCCACACTCACGAGTCCGATTATAGTCCCTGCTCATGCTGGTTCAACTTCTACTTCCGTGACTTCCGATGCCCTCATCACTGAGCCATCTACAAGTACATCAACAAACTCAGTGTCTCAGGAATCTACTGCGGTTTCTCCCCCTGAAATCTCTTCATCTGCCTCACCGGAACCCTTCCAAGAGCCGACTCCTCAACCTGCTCTTGCTCTCATCCCAGAAGATGCTCCACTACCTTCACCTAGCTCAGCTCAAAGAACTTATGCTCAGGTAGTGTGTGAGCCCCGGTTGGAGGCATCATCGCAGAACAATCCTACGGCCGGATCATCAAGTAGAAACCAGCAAGAGGTCTTTGCCGTGCAAGATGAGAACGACGCCACCAACAACCGACAGGCTTATGTCACTCACCCTCACACTCGCAGGTGGACAAAAGATCATCCCCCCTCCCAGATCATCGGGAGTCCCTCACAACCTGTAACCACTCGATCTGCAAAGCACACTGAAAATCTGATCCTATTCGGTGGGTTCTTGAGCGATTTTGAACCATCGGATGTTTGGCAAGCTCTCACCGATCCCGACTGGGTGATCGCCATGCAAGATGAGCTGGCCGAATTCGAGAGAAACAAAGTTTGGCGCTTGGTAGAACGACCATGGGGAAAGACTATCATAGGCCTCAAGTGGATACTCCGGAACAAAACCGACGAGAATAATCTCATCATCCGGAACAAAGCTCGCCTGGTCGCCAAGGGTTATCGCCTAACAAGAGGGTATCGACTATGATGAGACGTACGCGCCAGTAGCCCGAATCGAAGCGATCCGAATCTTCCTTGCGTATGCTGCACACAAAAACATGACAGTCTATCAGATGGACGTCAAATGTGCCTTCTTGAATGGAGTTCTTCAAGAAGAAGTGTACGTAGAACAACCGGAAGGGTTCGTCGATTCTCGATTCCCGATCACGTCTACATTTTGGACAAGGCGCTTTACGGTCTCAAGCAAGCTCCGAGGGCATGGTACGAAACACTCACTGACTACTTGCTAGGAGTTGGCTACAAGAAAGGTACAATCGATCCCACTCTGTTTCTCAATAGGTCAGGTAAAGATTTAATTATCGTTCAGATATACGTGGATGACATCATCTTTGCATCTACGAAGCCTGAGATGTGCCAAGAGTTTGAGAACACCATGAAATCCCAATTCAAAATGAGCATGATGGGCGAGTTGACGTTCTTTTTAGGACTTCAAGTTCGACAACGCCCTGATGGCATTTTCATAAATCAAGCCAAATATGTTCAAGATCTTTTAAAACGATTTGATTTCGGTGGTTCAAACTCTGCGGCCACACCAATGCCCAGAAATTTTCAACTATCTGCAGATACTTCTGGTAAACCGGTTGACCAGAAAACCTATCGGGCAATCATCGGTTCCCTTTTATATCTCACGGCCAGTAGACCAGATATCGTCTTTTCCACGGGTGTCTGCGCTCGTTTTCAGTGTGACCCACGGGATTCACATCTGTCTGCAGTCAAGAGAATCCTTAGGTATCTGAAGGGCACACCGGATTTTGGCCTTTGGTACCCAAAGGATTCTGGTTTTGAACTAATTGCATATACAGACTCAGACCATGCAGGTTGTAAGCTAAACAGGAAAAGCACTTCTGGTGCCTGTCAATTTCTCGGGGACAAGTTGGTCAGTTGGTCATCCCGGAAGCAGAATTGCGTCTCCCTATCCACCGCGGAGGCAGAATATGTAGCCGCCGCCTGCTGCTGCTCGCAAGTTCTGTGGATGAAAACCCAACTAGCTGACTTTGGATACACCATGCATCGAATTCCCATCTACTGCGACTCCAAAAGTGCGATTCAGATCACGGCAAATCCGGTTCAACATTCTCGGACGAAGCATATCGACATTCGATATCATTTCGTCAAAGATCACGTCGAGAAAGGTAATATTGAACTATACTTTGTTGAGAGTGACTATCAGCTTGCTGATTTGTTCACCAAGCCGTTTGACGAGAAGCGTCACTTTTTCCTCCTAAGCAAGTTAGGAATGCTAGACCTCCCCACCTGAGGTCTAGGGGGAGTCGGGAGTTCTCATAGTGTATGCATGTGTGTAGGGGGAGTCTGTAGGCACTCTAGTTATTGCATGAATCGAGGGGGAGTACTAAGTCCTGTATTTAATGTTTGGTGTGCTCACTAACGTTCTCGGATCCACATCACCTTGGATACCATTCTTATATTCTATTTTGTAGGTGTGGATCCTCACTACGACTTCTGGTTACGTCAGATCAGAACTCGCGCAAAACCTTGTCGAGACGTACCAGGTAAGTCTCGTTTCTCGGGAGTTGAGTGCTGAACTTGTAAAATTTTTGTGAACTTGAAAGTTCAGGGGGCGGTAGAGTACATGTCTTGAACTTACAAGTTCGGGGACTAACTTTGCCACTTTCTGTTTTTGGAAGTTCAGGGACTCGTTTTGCAAATCTTGTGAAACTTATAGTCCAGGGTCTGTTTTGAAACTTTATGAAAATACAAGTTCAGGGACTTGGTTGTAAGTTTCCCCAAACTTCAAGTCCAGGGGTGGTTTTTGCCAAATGGTGAAAGTCGGGTTAAGAGAGCCAAAAGGAGAGCCAAACACAGTGTTTTTAACCCAAACACAGTGTAAGTCGGTAAAAATATAAATACCGGTTTTCAAGATTAACTTTTCACAAATTTCAAATTTTCATCTTTTTCTCTCTGGATTCTCACCCGAACCCACTTCGCGCTCGATTTCGATTCTCGTTCGTTTGTGCTCCGATCGTCGATCTTTTTACATATTCGGATTCCTGGTAAGTAAACGATCAACCCTTATATAGTTATAACATCGATATCTTCTGTTTTAAGGCCTGGATCAAAGCCTAAAGTTTTAAAACTTACCCGAAACCCAAACTTCTTGGAATGGGATTTCGGGGTGTTATTTCGATCCCATTATGCTTCTAAACTTGTTATTTATCGTTCTAGATCTTTCGTAGATAGTTTAGAGTTCAAAATCAGTAGTTTCTGGACGGTTTTTGAGCCTGGAATGCGAACGGTTTCGGTTTTCCGACTCGGAAAACTTGAATGTTCAAGTTTTCCGATTCGGAAAACTTGAACATTCAAGTTTTCCGCATTCAAGGACGATGACTGTTCTTGGTATTTTCCGATTCGGAAAACCAGATAAATCCGAATCGGATTATCAGGTTTTCCGAATCCGTCTTGGTCTCGTTTTAAGTATATCTTTTCCGACTCGGAAAACATGGAACTACCCTTATGGGTTTCCAAGGTTTTCCGACTCGTTGGAGAGACCAAGTCTTGCCAAATTTTCTTTAAGTGTTGAGACATTTTCCGAATCGGAAAACTATGTTTTCCGAATCGGAAAACCTACGTGTTTTTAAACTCAAATCTTTCTAAGTGTAGGAGTTTCCCGATTCGGAAAATCACCTTTTCCGAATCGGAAAACTTGTCTTTTAATCTTGTCTATCTTTCCTAAGTGTTGAGTTTTCCGAATCGGAAAACACTCTTTTCCGAATCGGAAAACTCCCCTCGTATAGTTTGCTCGTTTTCCGACTCGGAAAATACGAAATACTCATTATTGGTTTTCGAGGTTTTCCGACTCGCGCTTTGTCGAGGGTATAGTCTTTTCACGTTGCATTGTTTCTAACACTTAATGTCTTGCAGAAATGGCTGATCAACAACCAATTGCTCCTACCTCACCTGTCGCCAATGCTGCTGATCCTCGCTCTATCAACCCGACTGAAATCCGCGAGATCCACCAGAACAATCAGTTCGTCGACCTGGCCAACTTCACGGTCCAAGACGATGTGGTCCTCGAGATACTCCGAGCTCATTCACTTGCATACGCAATGCAAGCCACTGCTGACATCCCGATGATCTATCTGCAGCAGTTCTGGAACACTTCACGTGTCGAGAACCGGGACGGGGTGCCAACTATCATCGGCCGGGTGGACCAACTGACCTGGTCTTCACAATGGAGGATCTTCGCAGAATCCTTCGTCTGCCAGCTGCAACTCCGGAGGCCCCGTTTGACCCTCTCGTGTCTGGACCTGACTCTTCAGCGAAGTGCTCGCCTCGGGGTCCACTACACCGAAAACAAAGGCCGAAAGGAATCTCTCAGATCACTCAGGGAATGCTGCCCCCGATCTGGTACTCTTTCTTCAATATCCTCAACCGCACGCTCTCTTCCAAGACTCACGGCGTGGACAAGGCATCCACCCAGTTCTGGCACATCATCCATGCGGTCGCCTACGGAGGCGGATCGACTTTGCTCAACAACTTTGGGCAGACATCATCAATGACGTCAGAGCTGGGCCAGCACGTGCGAAACACACATCCATCCCTTGGATGCGCTTCTTCAGCCTGATTATCCGAGATCACATGACTCAGAACCGTGCTGTCCGACGCAGATCAAGCCATCTCCGCTTCGAAAGCCAGCAGATCGGCCGAGCCAACAAGAAGAATCTGAGGCCTGGTCAGGTAGAAATGCACATTCCTGCAAACGTGCTCAACATGGCAGACCGTAGGTCAATGAGTGTTAGGATGTACCGCATCTCCATAGGCTTAGAAGACACGTCTACGGACTCCTCAGAGCCGAGGAGCCCTGCCCAAGACGTGCAACCCGTCCTACCTAGAAGCCGTACCTCTGGTACGGCGGGCCAGAGCTCCAGTGGGGGAGCTTCTGGCTCGGGAGTGATGAGCGTTGACGTTAGGGGAGGAGAGGGTAGAATAGTTGGTACGTCTGCCACTCCACACACTTCTCGAGCCGGTGCATATCAGACGATGATCCAGAACCGAGCCACTCGTGCCCGCACTCCTACTGTTGTGGAGGAAACTTCTGATGCCATCCGCACACGCGAGTTCACAAGCCATTTCCGGGTGAAGCAGTACATGGGCGTCCTTCAGCAGTCCCCGATCCATTCGTCATCGGAAGAGCGCAGATCGCCGACACCGCCGCAACAACCTATTGGGGAGGACGTGGAAGCTTCCCCACAAGAACAAGCACACGTCTCTCCACCATCACTTTCAGCGGCCGTCACTACTCAAGCAGCAGAACCATCCGGCGATCCTTCCGGCAATGACTCCGACGGTCACGAGTCCTCCGAGCACACTCCTTCTGACCGTCGTGAGCCCGATGACGAGGCAACTGATTCAGAAAAAGTGGACTACGGATCCGACTCCGAGTTCCAGCTTTCAGAACCACCGAAGGGCGGGAAGGCCCAAGTGATAGATTTGGATGAAGCCACCTCCTCCTTTTAATGACGACCGAATCTCCGGCGATCCAGTACTTGCCGAGGATCTAGCGTCAGACGATCGGACCGTCGGTCGTGAGGAAGAAGGTGAGGCCGAGGTTGCTACCGGTTGGGGAAGATATGACAGCGAAGAAGAAGAGAGAGAGAGGGGAGAAAAGGAGAGAGAGAGCAGAGAAAAAGAGACCGAAGACGTTGAGGTCCAGTTAGGCGAGCCTTGGGCTCAATTAGAGGAGGCGGACGCAGAAGTAGAGCCGCACAGGTTAGAATCGGCAGTTCCTCATTCCTTGAGTCCATCCACCACAGAGGCAACCCACACTGAGACTGGGCACCCTACGGTGTCTGGTCAAGACGCTAGCCGCCAACTAGCGCATTTGCACACCCCAACCGACCACTCGACCATCTCTCAACAGATGGTCGTTTCATCTTCACACGGGGAATTAGCTCAACTTCCACCAACCACTCACTTGGAGTCTGTTGGTGTTGAAATGAGAGAGGAACCGCCCCGCCTCTCGACTTCTTTCCGTGCACCAGTAGTCCTAGAGCCCGTTACTGAGACCTTTAGGGTCATTTGGATAGGACACTTTTGGATGCATCATCTGCCCGCCCAAGTGGCGAGGCCGGAACGGGGAGAGTTGGCTGCGTCAACGGACGCCCTTCGAGGATCCACCGGAAGCCCCGACACCGTCAACATATACCAGCGGTGACATCGGGCCGAGAGAGCACCTCGGTAGGACTCTACTCGTCAACTGGAGCCCAAGTGGCACCAGGCTTTAGCACTTCCGGGACTGGGTCCGACAGACTCGAGCAAAGTCTATAAAGATGCTCAGCAACATCGGGGCTTCTGAGCCTGACGGATTCTGGTGGAATCCCTAAAACCACCACAGTAACAACGGGACTTGTGAGTCCGACGGATTCGGACGACATCCTAAAAGTCGTCCAAAGCAGGTTACTAGCGGTGGAGGAAGCCAACCGGGCTCGCGATGCACGGGTCGAGGCACTTGAGAAAGCCTTGGCCGAGACGGAGAGGAAAGACTGGCCGATCTTGAGGCGTCACGCAAGCTTCAAGAAGACCGGGATGCGGAGCTCTACGAGCTCAAACGAAAGATCAAGGGCAAACACTCCGAGGCTGCCCCATCTACTAAGCTCCCATTCCCAGGCCATCAGAAGACGTTCTCAGGCTTGCCCCTCCGACTTCGGGCGACCTTCCTCCGATCCCAGGCTACGTCACTGAGGTGGAACACTTGATGCTGATCACTTCCTACACCACTCAGAACGACCGCCTGTCTGCCAGGTCAGAGATCAAGAGGCCCAGATCGAGCTACTCCAGCAAAGGATTCGAGAACTGGAGACCGTGTGTCGGTCCCAGGCTCAGCCTTCGAAGAGGAGGCATAATGACGCTGATGACTCCGCACCAGGTCCTCATGAGGGGGAGGTGCAAGCTGCAAAAAGGCTTCGCACCGACCTCCAACCTGGTTCCGGCTCCGGTTCAACAGCTCCAGGTTCCTCAGCCGCCCCCTCGAGTGCTCCCACAGACTCCGATGCCGCCGAAGCTCCCTATGTCGACTCTGAAACAGAAGACATTCCGGACATGGGGAGTTGGCGATATGAGCGGATCCCGGAAGGGGAGTCAGTACAGTTCCCCCAGATGACGGACACGGCTCAGATTGATGCCGTTCTCCCAGAAGCAGCACCGACGGATCCCTCAGAGTTCCAGATTCCGGAAGCAGCCCGGAAGATCTTGAGGTCGCTTGCTCAGAGTCTCAGGATATATCAGAAGGGAGACGACATTGTCCGGGATTCTGACTACTCCAACCTCTCCGCGGCATTTGTGTTCCCCACACCAGACGCTCCACGAACCGTCCACTCTACTGATCCAGAAACCGCTGCTCCTACCGTCATCCAGCTCAACTGGAACCACTCCATCATCTTCCGTCCATTCCTTGAGGAATCGTTCACCCGCATCTACCAACAAGAGAAGCTGCACGCCTGGTCCCGAAAGGTCTACTTTGGGATCTCTCACATCAAGACCAAGAGACGAAGGACAGCGTACGTGCATCAGCGAATGTGCAACTAGGCCACTCATGGACGCCAGAGGATCAGACGTCGCTTCATCAAGGTAACTGCTATGCGCCCCTACAGACATGGCCATCAGGTATTCCTTGAGTATGATGTCCGCATGTACGGCACCGGTGTTCCTCGAGGTGAATTGCAGAACTGGACCTTCACGGAAGCTGATTTAGATCGGGTACATCTAGAAGACCTTCTCACGATCATCAAGTACCTCCAAGGACCGATCCTCCGACCAGAGCACTACAGAGATGGCACAGAGATATTGAAGAAATACGTCCGTCACGCAATCTCTCTCGCGAGAGTGACGGACTACCAGCTTGCCATCGAAAGCCGCCAGCCGAAGGTCAACCTGCTTAGACCAAACCTGCTCGTTCCTGGTATCGATGCCTACATTCCGTACATGCCAACCAGGATACCTGAGCATGGGGTTCTTTACATCACACAGAAGAAGAGGGATCGCAGGTTTATGAGATTCGGCGAGCTCTCCAAATTCTGCGATGGGACCCTTCTTTATGTCTACAATGGCATGCAGAGTAGACTACTGGCGGATCAGGTACCGAGTCGGAGAATCATAGACGGAAAAGGAAAGCTGCTGGAGGCGATGAGATTGATCGAGAGGAAGCTCAAGGAACGGTTGATGTACAGACGGGCAGAGGCTGCAATGCAGATGAGAGCGCGGATAATCGGCGAATGGGAGGAGTACCTGCAGATGTCCAAGTGGGAGCCTGCTCTGGAGCTTCCACCACCATTCTGACTTCTTCACAAAGGGGGAGATTGTAAGACCTCTTTGTTGTGAAGAGTCAGAATTCACTATCTTTACATGCTTTCATTAGTTAGTTTGATTTCCTTTGTAAACAATTTACTGTTTTATTGCCCTTGTTTAGAGGTGTGTAACCTCGGGGGCCTTTATCGTACTTTTGTGTAACTTTCTCTTACCTATAAAAGGTAAGAGAATGTTTAGGGTTTTTGCATTGATTTCATACATTATCTATTTTGGGCAAAACTCCATTGTTGCAAGTTCTTCAAGCTTTATATGATTTCAATCACACTTTCTTGATTTCCATCCATTTCTTTGTTCTTTCATTGTTATTTGGGACAACAATGATATTTTTGATTTTTTATGTTCATTCAAACTTTATTTGTTAATTGAAACTTCATATATTTAACTTTTGAAACAATACATATCAATATATATGTTGTAGTAAGAAAATTAATTAAAACTTATATAGTCGTTCATTTAAAAGCTATATTGTTTTCCAAATAATATGTATATATAAAGAGTTTTATGTATATAATATAAGTGACAAAAATCATAAGGTATTATATTAACGTGATTGATCGTTATCTTCAATTATATTTTTATTCCAAAAAGTAAATAAACCACATAGATTATATTTTGGAATTTGGAGTTTGATTTTTTGTTGAAAATTAACTTTGTTAAAAAACTATGAAAATATAAGTAAAAATTGGAGGGAAAAAACATCATCTAGAATCAGCTTACAACATGAATATCAAAAAAACCAACAATGTGAAAAAACTTGTTAAACACCAATGCATACAACATATATATTAAATGGGAAGCATAAAGGAGAAAAAACAAAAAAAAAAGAATTGTGAAAAAAATTCTAAATAAAAACTAAAAAACTTATTAATAGCCACATATAATTCACAAAAGCATAATTATTATTTGAAATTTTGATAGAAAACGAAGGTAACAATTATGAATAAATTTCAATAAAAAACCAAAAAACTTATTTAACAACAATGCGTAATGTAAACAAAACATACAAAAAACTTATGAGAATTTTTTATAGAAAAAAAATATAATGATACTTATTGGCGCATATACACAACAAAAAATAGCGTATAACTTACATAAATCATAAAATAAATAATAAAATGTGTTACTTTACCTGAATATTTTACGAAGATTGAGTATAGTACCGACAAAATTTATTCTACAAAAGAAAAACAAATAGAAAACGAAGGTAACAATCATGAATAAATTTCAATAAAAAATCAAAAAACTTGTTTAACAACAAATGTAATGTAAACAAAACATACAAAAAACATATGAGAACTTTTATAGGAAAAAAATATAATGATACTTATTAGCGCATATACACACCCAAATTAAAATGACATATAACTTACATAAATCATAAAATAAATAATAAAATGTGTTACTTTACCTGAAAATTTTACAAAGATTGAGTATAATACCGGCAAAAATGTATTCTACAAAAGAAAAACAATAAGAATACAAATCCAATAGAATATAACATAGAACATCAAGGTTGATGGACTAAGTTCTATTTATAATTGAGTTTGTTGTAGGTTTTTCCTTTTAACTAATAAATAGGAATATGAAGAGGTAAATTAATGTATCTATTAATTTAAATAATTTAGAAGTTAAAGCTACTTAATGTGTAAGTTAAATTACCAAAGAAACCTTATTATAATAAAATTTACAACTTTTATTAGGGGTAGAATAGTCTTTAATTTATTTAATACATTAAAAAAATTCAAAATTATAAGAAAATTAATTTATAGAACCAAATCCTACTATTAAAGAGTGTCACATCATACTTTCAACATCTTCCGTTTTCATTTGAGCCAACAACATCATTTGCTAGTTGCTACAAAATAAAAGTGACTTCCTCTTTTCATATACACTCTTTCAACTATCAATCTTTTTCTTTTATCTCATTGATGTTAAATAAGTAAATTAACCACTTCTCAAAGTTTAACAGAAAACATTTTGTAAAAAATGTGTTTGCTTACTTGAGTTAACAACATGATTTGCTACTAAATAATGTATTCATCCTTTCATTTATACACTTTCAACTTTCAATTTTCGATCTTCCCAAATGATATATCAATTGAATGAAGTTACATTACTTTAATTTTAGATTATGTAAAGGAAATTCAGATAAAAGTTATATTTAAATAATAATACTAAAGAATAGATTGTTTCTAAAAAGTATTTTATACACTCATTTATTTTGTATAAAGTGAAAATGAAATATTTAGCCATCACATGGAATATTTAAGTCATATCTTATCATTTATAGAACTTTAATAATATTAGTTGATTTACATGCTTATAAAACTGCTATTTCTCAAAGCTAACACTAAAAATACATTAACATATACATTAAACACTAATGAATATAAAAAATATATAGATTTATGATCTTTTAGTGAGTAACAATGTAATATTTGAATAAATAATACATTCGTATGTTTTTACATGATGGTTATGCTCATGAGAGAAAAGAAATATAAAAAAAGAATTAAGATAATAATAATACATCATGAAACTATAAACATTAGAAAATCAAGAATAGATTGAAATTTAAAGAGTACTTGAATGAAATGACCTTACATGTCGTAATGTATATGTGTATCATGGCGATCTTTATGATGCTCTTACACATATTTGATGATCTTTGGAACTTGTTTCCGCTAATATCACTTACTACAAAAAAACATAAAATAAAAGTCATATGAAGTCAACATAATTCTAACGAACCTGACCATAAATAAAAGTTTATACCATCACATGATCTTTTAGTAAGAACAAATGTGTTAGAAAGAAAGAATGGGAGGTACGGGGGCTTCGACCCCGGACTGCATGCTTTAGCAGTCGGGCTTCGGCCCAAAATTGCCGAGGATTAGTCTGGGCCCAATGTGGTCTGGGATACCTCTTCCAAAAAAAAAAGAAAGAATGGGAGATAGATTATTGTATGACAAAGATTCGAAAAATCAATAGCATTTCCAACAAACACAAAAAAACTACTTGTACTTAAAAAAGATAAATGAATGATTAACTTGAAATAAATGAAGGAAAATGAAAGGTTAATAACATTAAGAATTGTAAATAAATAATTAATTAACATAAATGCAATAAATCATATAATTAATTCTCTTAATTAAGATGATTAAAAGATAAAAAGAGTAAAAGACTTATAAGAAGTTAAATAATTTATATATTAAAACTTAATTAAAGTGGTAACTAAATTTCCATAGTAACCTTCTTAGAATGAAAAAGTACATCATTTATAAATGGGCATTAACGTCTTTAGTAAATTTAAGATTTAAAAAACTCAAAAAACCCATAAAATTTAGTAACACATACTTAATTATATATGATAATGAGTTATTTATTGTTATTTGAATCAAAAAATTAGAATGATGTAAAATAAGATAATTAAAAAGGTTTACATATAAACAAAGATGAATAATTTAATTAATTAAATATTTTATTAATAACTACATCAAAAAGAGAAAATTTTTGATGAAAATGAAAAAAAATTAGGATTGAGATGTTTAGTAAATGTCGTCTCATTGTTGATGGTTTTTTTTTAAAATAAAATAAATAAATTGAGAGACTATGAAAATATAAAAGAATGAGAAAGAACTTAAAAAAAACAAATCATAAAAAACCACATAGGAGTTTGATTGTTGTTAACAAAATCTTTTATATAAAACAAAACAACATAAGCAAAATTTTTTTGAGAAAAAGGCTCACTAAAACACTCATACAACATAAATATCAAGTAGAAACCATCAATAAAAAACAGATGTAAAGAAATTACAAATAAAAACTTTAAAACTTATTAACAATGATGTATAATACACACAAATGAAAAACATTATTTGAATTTTATTAGAAGAATAAAGTTATTAACATAAATATCAATTAAGGAGTATGAAGACCAAAAAACAAATATAACAATTAGAATAAGTTTTGGAAAAAAACCAAAAACTTTTATAATAACAATAAGAAATATACACAAAAACATATAGAATTTTTATATGAAAACAGAAAAACGATGATATTGATTGACACACATAAACAACATATAACTCACGGAAATCATAAAAAATGTTATGTTACCTAGAAGTTTTACGAATGATGAGCAACAATGTTGATGGAAAATAAATTGTAAAAATTAGAAACAACAAACAAATGAAAACAGAAAAACGATGATATTGATTGACACACACAAACAACATATAGCTCATAAAAATCATAAAAAAATGTTAACTTACCTAGAAGTTTTACGAATGATGAGCAACAATGTTGATGGAAAATAAATTGTAGAAATTAGAAACAACAAACAAACATAAGAACTCAATAGCATAACATAGAACTAAAAGTTGTTGATTGCATTTTTGGTGGAGCATTGAGTTGTAATTTATAGATGATTATGTTGTAGGTTTTCTTATAATTAATAAATGAGAATGTGAAGAGGGTAAAATAAATGTTTTTAAAAGTTAAATAATATAAAAATTAAAGCTAATTAAATTCCTAAGTCAAATTACCAAATAGTCCTTCATATCATAAAACATACAATCTTCATTTAAGGGTAAAATAGTCTTTAGCTTAATTGATATTTAAAAAACTCAAAAAAAGGAGAAAATTCCTTTGGACAAATACTTAAAAGATAGGATGCCATATCATACACCCAACATCCTCCTTTTATATATACTAGTGTTCGGCACCGCGCGTTGCGCGGTGGTGATAAATTGTTCAGAAAATCTTAAAATTAAACCAAACTAATGATCATATATTAAGATAATAAGAATCAATATTACACATGATATAAAGTTGCTTCATCTTTTTTAATTGTTTATTTTGATATATAATTAACTAATAACTTATAAGTTCTACATTATCAGACTTCGTAATTGACTCATATGAAAAAAGAAATGTATGAGACCATATATTATAACAATGAGGTATGTGATGGATATTTTTTCCCCCATAACTCATGATATATCTATTTATCCCTGACATATTTTCATAAAATATTTATATTCATCACGCAACTGCGGTAGTGCTATCTAGTTTTTGTACAATTTTAGGACATTTTGATAATTTACATACAATTGTTGTAGTGTATCTGTTTACAACTTTGACCAAAATTTTTCTAGAATTCTCTTCCCAACCTACAGTCTGATGAAAAGTAATAATAATAGTCACCACTATTATGGTCACTTTGACAATAGACGAATCTAATTGAATTGTTAATATATCACATGTGTCAAGCTTTTTGATGTACTTGAGGCTATTTATTCATAACTTAATTTCTAAGTAAATAATCTTGAAAAGAGGTTTTAATCATACTGTGTAAAATGAAAGATATATATCAAACCTAATTTCATTGTCACTTTAATTTCAATATAAAATTAAATGAAATTTAAATAACTATATATATATATATATATATATTTTGAACGGCTAAATAAGAAGCCATTATATATTAATTATCGTAAGAAGCTATTATAAATAACTATATATTAATTATCGTAAGAAGCCATTATTCATAACTTTATATATTTGTTTGTTTTTATTTAATCTATATATGTTTCTATATCTTTTTATATATTATTATATTGATTTCCAGTAAGTTTTAAGTTTGATTATAGCTTTAACTACATACTCATATATTAATTATAATAATTTTTTATGTATATATTGACTTAATTAGTGATATTAAATATAATAATTTAGTAATCCTATTTAGTGGTATTAAGTGTCGAAATAAATAATTTGTTTATCAAATAATTGGTTAATAATGAGTATTTAATTATATACGCATTCTGATTTTATTTATATTTATTGGTTCTGATAGTTTTTATATTTATATATTGATTTTAGTAAGTTTATACATTATATAACCCTACAAAACCCAGGAAAGAATTTTTATAATAAAATATTATATTAAAGTTTGATTTTAGTCCCTGAAGTTTCATATTTATAATACTTTTCAACCTTAAACTTTAAAAAATGCTTTTTTCATCCCTGTAATTTTTATTTTTAATTCGTTTTCATTCGTTCATCGATCCAACTTTATTAAATTGAGTGGTTAACTAATCCAAAATTTGTTTCATTAAGTTACATATATGGTCTCGAAAGTACACCATTCTTTATGCTTTTTATTCTCATATTACATAATTCACATTTTGATAAAAAAAAATTCTTTATTTATTTTATCGACACATTTTTGTTTTACTGGTTAATAATAAATTATTATAACTTTAATCAAATAATTTTATTAAACTATTGATAAATACATGATATTTTTTGTCAAAGCTTTGGGTTAAAATCTCTTAAAATTAATATTCTTTATTTATTGATTTTATAAATCTTTTTTATTTATTATAAATAACCGTTGACACACACACACACACACACACACACACACATATATATATATATATATGATGTTGCTATTGATGAGATTGTGATTTTGTATATTGATATAATAATATGAATTGGTTGTATGTTGATGGAATGTAAAAGAAGATGAAATTTTAGGGACAAAGTGAAAGTATGAAAAAAAAATTTGGTTCTTAGAGTGTGTATTTGGTATGTTGATGGAATGTAAAAGAAGATGAAATTTTGGGTGAGCTTGCAGCTCCCTTGCAGGTCACCCTCGGCGCAGGCGACGGTGCAGGAAAGATGTAGGAGGGCTGCGGATGGCCTAATAGTAGATGAACATGAGTATGAAAGAGAACATAAAATAAAATAATATATATTTCTTTCTAAATATAGAGGAAAAAGAAGAAAAGTAAAAGTAAAGATTTAGAATTGTTTTAACATAAATTATTAAAATTATTTTGCTTCCAAAACTTTGCTTCTAAACAAAAAAAATGGAAATAGAATGATGATAATTTCATGTGTTATATGTAAATATAGAAAAAAAATAATATATGATGTAGCATGTATTGAATGTAAATCCATATAAGAACATCTCCAATATATGTGTTAGGCAATATTTAAAAAAGTTCATTTGCTTAGTTAAATTAAATTTATAATAAAGAAAATTGAGGAAAGTGAAGAATGGATATTTGCATATGCTAAACACCCAACACAATACATGAAGTCCGTCATAAAAACCTTTCGTATGACGACATATGTATAAACTTATGTTTCATATAAATCCATTTTACTACTTACAATAAAATCCATCACACTTTATAACCCGACGCGAAGCGCGGGTATTTAATACCTAGTTGAATACATGTGGTAGTAAAACAAATAATTAAAAATCGTATGATCGGCCATTTAAAAATATGTTATTTTTTAACTAATATATATAAAGAATGTCATATAAATAATATAACTGACAATTATCATAAGATATTGTATTGACCTTATTAACCATCATCTTCAGTTATTTATTTACTAAAAATACATATATTATTATATTAAAGCGTCATGTAAATAAAAATATACATATCGATTGTTGTAATTATATATATATATATATATAATATATATTAAGTTCTTAAAATGTGAAATAAACGAAATAAAAAATTTTAAAAATCAATAAAAATATAAATAATTTAACTAATTAAATATTTTGTAAGAACTACATCAGAAAAAGGGAATATTATAAGGAAAAATAAGAAACTTGAGATTGGAATGCTTAGAAAATGTCATGTTATTGTTAATGTTTTTTCTTATAAAAATTGAGAAATTATAAAAGCATAAAAGAATCAGAACAAAGTTCACAACGAAACCAAAAATTAAAAAAACCACATGGATCATACCTTGGAGTTTGATCATTGCCAACAAAAATATAAGCACAACAAATTGGGAAAATAAACTTCGCTTAAGATACATGTACAACATAAATATTAAATGGAAAACATGAAAGAAAATAAAAAATAACTATTGTGAAAAAAATTCAAATAAAAACTCAAAAAACTTATTAATAATCATCTATAATACACAAAACCATAAACATTGTTTGAAATTTTGATGGAAGAAAAATAACTATTGTATCGACAAAAATTTCAATTAGGAAGTATAAAGGGAAAAAACGAATACGACAATCATGAGTAAAAACGGGAAAAAAAAGCAAAAAAACTTATCTAAAAACAATATTTAATATACACAAAACATACAAAAAATTATATAAAAATAATTTATATATAACTTTTAGCACATATAGATACAAAAACAACATATAACTCACATAAATCATAAAATATATAATAAAAATTGTTACTTTACCTGAAAATTTTATGAAAATTGAAAATTACTGACGAAAATAAATCGTCAAAAGATAAACAACAAACAAACATTCAAATGAAGGCTTCTTATAAAACATAAAGGTGTTGATATATTACATTTTGATGGAGCTTTGTGGTTTATATATAGTTGTGTTGTAGGTTTTTCTTTAATTAACTAATTGGAAAATGAAGAGACTAAATTGAATGTCTCTAGGAAGTTATAGAATTTGAAAGTTAAAGCTAATTAAAATATAAGTTAAATTACCAAATAAGCCTTCTTATAGTAAATTACACATTTTTCATTAAGGGGTATAATAGTCTTTTACTTTTTTAATATTTAAAAAAATCAAAATAATGAGAAAATTCCTTTAGGCAAATCCTAGCATAAGAATGTGTCAAGTCATACTCCAACATCTTCCTTTTTATATATATAGATATAGATTCTTCCACCCAATTATACATTGATTGAGAAGTGGTTATGTTAGGAATAGCAAAATGGGATTTAGAAAACTTACATTGTTTTTATTTGAAAAAAGTTCTAATCATGAAGTTGTTTGAAGGGAAAAAAATAACCCGATAGCCCGATTTTTTCATTTTAGGGACCTGTTTTGGTACCCCCTTGGTTTGACAGATTCTTAGGTTATCAATACCTCAATCTTCCCAACCTAACTGCCACATCAGCTGGCACATCAGCTTTTCTCCAACTCTCTCTTAACCCTCTCTTAACCCTCTTCAACCCTTTACAACCCATACCTAACCCTTTCAACCCTCTCACACAACACACACACAACATACACACACAACACACACAACGTTAGCGGTTTCTCCAACCCGCCAAGGCTGGAGCCCGCCCAACCTGAATATGGCGTACCCCAACCCGCTGGAATTGTTGAAGCTGGCGAGCTCCAACCCGCCGGTAAAACCCTTCCAATATGCATAGCCTTAGCCAAATAGGCCATTCTTTTTAAAATATAACTCAAATTTTTATATAATCGTAAACTAGTTTATCATTAGAAAATTTCAGCTAAACTCAAACATTTTAGCTAATTAATGTTTTTGACGTATTTCTTCTTTTATCTTTCCGTCTTAAGTAATAAGTATTTTAGAGGGAGGTTCAAACGAGAATGACAACTTTTTAAAAAAATACGAGAATGATTCCTAGCCACCCATTTTTGTAATTCAAAAACATCACCCACACCACCTTTATGGCCGCCACCGCCACCACCACCACTGCCGCCATCAACAGCAGCACCACCACCCACATCACTTCCACCACCACCACCACCACTACCTTCACTACCACACCACCATCACCACCACCACCACCATCACCGGCAACGCTGTCGGCAACACCAACACCGCCGTCGGTACCTCCGAAACCACCGTCGGTACCTCCGCCACCATCGGTAACTTCGAAACCACCGCCGGTACCACCGGTACCTCCGAAACCACCGCCGGTACCTCCGGCACTATCGAAACCACTGCCGGTACCTCCGACACCATCGAAACCACCACCGGTACCTCCGGCACCATCGGCACCACCACAGGTAACTTTGAAACCACCGCCGGTACCACCGGCACCACCACCGGTACCTCCGAAACCACCGCCGGTGCCTCCAGAACCATCGAAACCACTGCCGGTACCTGCGGCACCACCATCGGTACCTTCGAAACCACCACTAGTATAACCTTCGCCGTCGGTAGCAGCAGCAACACCACCTTCGCCACCGCCATTATACATATGATTTTGCATTGAAATCATCTATGATTCTGCATTGAAATCACATATGATCTTGTGATCAGACGTGAATATTGTTAGGAATTATGTGCAGAAGTTGACAAACCAGTAATCACACATCCAATGTTACAAAATACTTGAGGGTCGCACCTGTGAGAACCTATAAATCGAGTAAGATAAAATAAAACCCAGAAATGGAGAGTCTGGATTTATAATAGTCAATTATAAATCAATTGGGTAATTTCAGTCAGAAATCCCAAAGTTAGAGGGTTGTTAAATTAATTAAGATAATTATATATTTATTAGTAAAATAAATATATAATAGAAAATCTAATTAATTAAGGTAATTATCTAGAAAATCTTTTCTTAAAGGAAAAGAAAAAGGTTAGATAATTATAAGGAAACTGAACCAGATAAGGATTCTACCATCTGATAAGCTATATAAATAAGCTTTAGGGGTTTATAAATTAATTCATATTTTTCAATTAGTCCCCAGTTAAAAGGTTTTCAGAAAAATTCCCTCTCTCTCATTCTTTCTAGGCGCCGGCCACACACCCAAAGCCGGTTCGGTTTTCGGTTATTTCTCCGGGTTTTTGAGTTCTACTAGAGGAACGCTCGTAGGGTTGATCACCGGTGGATTATTACTCAAGCAATCCAGGTAAAAGTCTAATCCTTTAAACGATTAAATAACTTAGAACGAAAGATTGTGGTTTTAGGGTTTTAAACCATAAATCGCTTCCGCACTTGTAGTGTTCATCGAATCAGTTTGGTTCAGAGAGCACAGAAAAACCCAACAGTGGTATCAGAGCCACAGTTTTCTCGTTTTAATTTATTGCTCTTAAACTGTTATATGATCCGTTTAAAAATTGTTTTTGCATCTCAATTTTATTAAAAATCTGATTTTTATTTAAGTTTTATGTTTATCGAAATTGTAACCGATGACCGGCGGTGGAACGGCGGCAGGTAGCTGACCGAACCACCAGGCCGATCAACGGCGGACCTTAGCTGCACGAACAACGAATGTCGGCCGCACCACAGCTTGTGGTGGCGGCGTCAGCTGTCGCGTCTTGGACCACCAGGCCGCACCACAGTACAGTGGTAGCGGCGGAAGGTGGTGGTGGCTGTAAATCGTCGCCTGATCACCACCAGATTGGTGGCAATCGACGACGGCGGTAGCGGGGAAGGATGGCCGTGAAACACCGACTACCGAAGGCCACACCCCCAAATCGGTGGTGGTCGTTCCCTTCCCTCCCTTGTTTCTCATCGCCGGCAGCCACACCACACGTCGTGGTAGCGGCAATTGACAAACGCCCTGATCACCAGCCGCACCACACGTCGTGGTGGCGGCAGTGGTGTTGTTCGCGATCGCCGAATGGTGGCGGTGGTGGTGGCCTCGCGCTACGACTGCCGTCGCCCGGCAGGTGCGATGGTGGTGGTTGATGGCCACCTATGGGAGGCGTCGGCCACCGCCGCTATACACGAGCCACCGTTGGCTGCCTTACGGCCGCGCCAAGCGGTGGCGGTGGATGATTCGTCTGAAACCGCAACCACCAGAAGCCACCTTGGTGGCGGTGGTATGCGGCGTCGTTTTTCGTTTCACCGGGAGCCACGAAGACCGAGTGGTGATGGGCGGCTAATACACCGGCCGTACCACGGGTGGTGGTTACGGCACCGGTGTCAATCGACGGCGAAACCACCATAATTTGGTGGTGGCGTTTGACGGTGGTGGCGATGTCGTTTTGTTTCCGTCCGCCGGCAGCCGCAAAAACCAAGCGGCACCGGCCGCACCACAATGGTGGTTGCGACGGCGGTGATTGATCGATTAACCAATAATGGCAACGGCGACAGCCGTTGTTGATTGCCGCCAATCGGCGGCGACTAAAGGTGGCGCGTGGTGGCGATGGCGATGTTGTTGCATTGTCAAGATTCGCACCACGAGGCTACCAGCTCGCGCCGCGAATAACGGCGGTGGAGGTTTTATGCTACTACTATCAACAACGATCAAAAACCAGTGGTTTGCGCCGCGAGCAGTAGGCTCGCGCCGCAAGCGGTGACCAGTGATGGTTGTTGCGAGCGGAGTGTGCAAACGCAAGGTCGTGCCATGGACTACAGTATCGGGAACATCGGCGGCCGATCGCTACTGATGTTACCAAGTAACTACGGTTGTGACCTCTTAGCCCGAACCAAACACAAGACTAGGGTTTCGACCCACAATAATTTTTCAAAAACGGCACAAAAGGTCCAATGACTACCAGTTTTGGTAATGGGCCCAAAGCCCAGTTTTTGGACCAAGTCTTATGACCCAAAAAGTTTTTGTTTTAGTTAATCTTTTATCCAAATTAGTTAATGATGTTTTAAAAAAATACAACGTTTCGTAACGACATAATTTAAAGTTGATTTATTCAGTTTTTTTAAGCCTATAGGCCCGGTTTAATCTATTTTGGATAAAAGTAATATTTTAGAGAAAATTAATTGTTGTTTTATCAGATTAGATTTATCACTTATGAATCTTAATTTTAAACTAAAATATTAAGTTTTATAAAACAGTTTGTTTTGTAAACCAGTTAAAACAGAGTTTTATGAAAATGAGACGAGATGATTTTTAAACGGATTTAGGCTTATTTTCTCGCCTTTATAAATGCGTGGTTGATTGAATCCATATATACCTGTTCGTGTATATTATAGGGTTTGCCAACTTAGACCTTTGGGATTTTATTTCTGGGGAGGCGTGCGTGCCGTTTACAACGCCTTGTGTAATAATGACCCTAGGATAGATTTTTCTTTTTCTGGAATCTTAACAAAGATGTCGGAGCCAGTGGGAGCTACACGAGGTGTTAGAGATCCTTTGGATATAGGTCATTATTGGTCCTTAGGAACAAAAGTTGGCAAACCTATAATTAGTTACTTTTAAACTGTGTAGTTATAGTTTTTAACTACGTGGTTGTTTATTTTGTGATATCTTGCATGATTAGTAGTTTTAAAATTATAGGAGTTTTAAAACTAGATTATATCACAAAAATAAGTAGGTTTTAAAATTAAAATCACCAGTTTTTCCCAAAACCTTTTAAATGGTAGATTTTATCTGTAAATTTGTAAAATAGATTGTTTAAAGCAAGTTGATAAAACAGTTAGTTTGATCAACTAGTGTGCTATCAAAACAGTTAGTTTTCTAGCACGTGTGCTTTTAAAACAGTTAGTTTTCAAACAGTGTATGTTTAAAACAGTTAAGTTTAAACATATGTTTCTTTCCTGTTTAAACAATCAGTTTTTTCGAAAGTTACAATTTTCTAAATAACTGGACATTAAAAGGTTTTCCAAAAATTATTTAAAACCCCGTTAAATCATAGATCAGTAGTGCAACCCATCTAGGGACACCTCTGGCGTAAGGTACGCGGGCGTTGTAAGTGAACACACCTTGAACGTCCGCGTTCAAACAGAAGTTGGAAGGGATTAACAAGACTCTGCGAATTATCTCCGGGTGGTACCGGCCAGAGTAAAGTGTCCAAGTCCCGAAATGGTGAGATCTGTTAAGTTCACCGGGTGGTACCGGGCCAAAAAGCACTTAGAGGGACTGAAACATGTACGGATAATTACTGTTGTCCCAGAAAGATCTAGGAGTCATGTCACTTAGATGTGATTGGTAAAAGTCCTTACCTACCGAAATAAATACGTGTGCCTAGTGGAGCAAGAACATTACGCACATCAGGGCGTATGAAATAAGGATCCTAGTCCAATAAAATGATCATTTAAGGGTTTATTGATATTTATTGGAATTAATCTATTCACAAGTTGTTAAAACCAATTTTGTTTTATGTGTAGATGGCTAACACTGTAACCAACACAAACAATCTTTCTCTCCGTTCCATCCTAGAGAAGGATAAACTCACCGGTCCAAATTTCCTCGATTGGGAGCGCAATCTGATGATTGTGCTCAGGCATGAGAGGAAATGGTACGTCCTAGAAGAGCCATTAGGAGAGGCCCCTCCAGCTAACGCTCCAGCTGCAACCAGAAATGCTCACAAGAAGCATTCAGATGACTTGCTGGACGTTGCTTGTCTTATGCTTGCAACCATGAACCCAGATCTTCAAACAGGGCTCATGAACACAAATGCTTACGACATGATCCGCCGGTTGAGGGACATGTTCCAAACACAAGCTCGTACGGAGCGTTATGATGCCACAAAGGCATTTAACGAGTGCAAGATGATCAGAGGGACCTCAGTAAGTGACCATGTCATGAAGATGAAATGTCACATGGATCACTTGGAAAGGCTCGGGCACCTAGTTCCGTTGCAGCTAGCAACGGATACTATACTCAACTCGCTGTCAGAAGATTACAAGCCTTTTGTGATCAACTACAGCATGAATAACATGGAGAAGTCAGTAGCTGAATTGCACTCCATGCTTAAGACTGCCGAGTTGAATATGGGAGCCAAGAACAAGACCAAGGACGTACTAATGGTGAGGGACGGAGGAGTAAAGAAGAAACATGGGCATGGAGGCACCAACAAAGGAAAGGGTCAAGTTCAGGCCGTTCAGAGTGCACCCAAGGTTCGTGAAAACATCAAAGGCAAGGGCAAGGGCAAGAAAGTTAAGCCAAACAAAGAAAGGACCGAAAATCGTTGCTTTACATGCAATGAGATTGGTCATTGGAGGCAAAACTGCCCAAAGCGTCATGAAGCAGGTAAGTAAACCTCAGATATTTATGATTGCTTAGTTTGTCACTTTTTACTTGTTCAGTGTACAAGTATACTGATACCTAGTGCAAATGAATATTGCAGGTGGTCAGAAGTGAGTGCCCAGGAATTGCAGAGGATCAGAAGCACAAATCTCTTTAGGATAATTATCAAGACATCTATTTTAAATTTATTTTAAACAGTTATATACTCTTTATGGTTACATTTATTGGTTACATTTTTTAGGAATATTTTGAATGATTTTAAAGTTTTGAAATTTTAAAATTTATTGTCTTGAAATGACTGTTGTGCTTATTATGAATGAAGTCAAGTTTTGACTTAATTCAAGTTTAGATCCTAGATATTGATGTTTACACCAACAAAGTCTTATATATGAAAACTATCAAAAACACACTATGTACTCCAAGCTCAAGGAATGTGTTTTTGGAGTAATACAAATTATGAGTAATAGATTATATAAAGTAACTTGTAATCAAAGATTAAATTACTCATATGTTTTATAGAATTTAGGATATTATCTCAGTTGTTGTTGATAATATCAATATTTATGAAACTAGAAAGTTCCAAGTTTTAGAATTAGAATTTAAGCAAAATCCAGTTTTATAAATGATGAAATTTTAAAGAGGCCATTACTTAAAATAGAATTGACTAAGTTTTGACTAAGTCAAAAGTAAATTTTGAGTAAAAGTCAGTTTTCATATAGGTTAGTGGGAGCCCAGTTTATTCTCTATCTAGTTCGAGATATAGAATAGAAAATGTGATTATTGATTCAAGTGTATCTAGGAATTATAATCCAGATAGGATACAAATTCACCAGATATAGAATCTGCTCCTTTAGTCCAAAGGGTGGATCAGTAATTCAAAACTTTGAAAATAGATAAAGCCATGATTGACTTTAAAATAGAATCAATAATCAAGTGTGTTGAAATAACTCAGTAAAAGAGTACTAAGGTACCTTTTAACCATAAAGTATTATAAAAGGCCAATTTCCTGCAATTTGCCAGCTAGGTAATTGGAAATTTTATCCGATTTCAGGTAGAAATCGTTCATCTACACAGCAGCTAAGAAAAGTTGCAGTATAGCTTTTACATATTCAGGGTAACTCGGAGTTTGTCCAGATCTCCAAGTACAGGGAATATGGCAAAAGAAGTCTAAATTTGTTTTATAGTGTTAGCAAAACAAAATTAGCCGTAACAAGTATAAAATATCAGTAGGTATTAGACTTGTAACGTTTTTGGTTATAACTTTGATTAAACTGGTAAACATTAATCAAAGGGTTTTAAACAGAAGTTAGGTGATACTTCATTTGAGATCAGTATTTAACAAACGTTGAATAAACACAGTAAAAGGTAATTAAGAGATGCTATTAATCTTAGTATTATTACAGGGTGTAATATGGACTATACAAAGATTAGTCTCTTAAATTCTCTTTTAAAATTTTTGCATGTTTTTGTAATCCAGGAATGAGATTAGTTCCGAGTCTTTCATTCGAAAATTGTCCGTGACAACTTATTGTGGTGGGAACCCAATAGGGTATTAAAGTCATTGTGAGCTTCTAGGTAATTATGATCAGTGGTTGAATAACAGCTACAAGTGTTGTAGACCAGAAGTTGCACAGATATTTGATAGAGTAGCAAATATCGGACGTGATCCGCGGTTGAGAATTACTTCTTGGATTTTGTCATAAGTAAATCTCACAGTGGTTGTCCCCATTACCTGAGGTATCTGGTTTGATGTCATGAGGACTGCTGGATACTTAGTGCATTCAACCGCTACGCCGTAACAGGGTGGCTATAAAGGGCGTAACTATATTCAGCGGAAGCTGTGGTGTTAAACGCAGATATGCAAGATGGGATTTGCACCTCTTATCTGAAGAGAGATATTTCTGGGCCCCTTGACTGACTGAATAGACTGATGAAGTGCATGGCCATGCCCAAACGAACTGATTAGTTCTTTGTCGTTTACCTATCAGTAAAGGTCGGATAGTCGAGAAACAGAATCTTGAGTATTAAGAGTTGACTCTATCCAGGCTCATACTCAAAGATGAAATATCGTGTTGCAAATGGAAAAGTCAAGTTATACCCAATTTATGAACAGTTGTTTCATAAATGTTATTTCCTTACGGAAATGCTTAAATCACCTATCTGGGTATAAGAGTTCTTGTAACCTGGTTAGCCTAAGTGCCTGTCTAGGGGCCTCCTTAAGTCTGTGTGAATAAGTCGGTATTGCCAATTTGCACAAGTGGGAGTCTGTTAGTAATTATGTGCAGAAGTTGACAAACCAGTAATCACACATCCAATGTTACAAGATACTTGAGGGTCACACCTGTGAGAACCTATAAATCGAGTAAGATAAAATAAAACCCAGAAATGGAGAGTTTGGATTTATAATAGTCAATTATAAATCAATTGGGTAATTTCAGTCAGAAATCCCAAAGTTAGAGGGTTGTTAAATTAATTAAGATAATTATATATTTATTAGTAAAACAAATATATAATAGAAAATCTAATTAATTAAGGTAATTATCTAGAAAATCTTTTCTTAAAGGAAAAGAAAAAGGTTAGATAATTATAAGGAAACTGAATCAGATAAGGATTCTACCATCTGATAAACTATATAAATAAGCCTTAGGGGTTTATGAATTAATTCATATTTTTCAATTAGTCCCCAGTTAAAAGGTTTTCAGAAAAATTCCCTCTCTCTCATTCTTTCTAGGCGTCGGCCACACACCCAAAGCCGGTTCGGTTTTCGGTTATTTCTCCGGGTTTTTGAGTTCTACTAGAGGAACGCTCGTAAGGTTGATCACCGGTGGATTATTACTCAAGCAATCCAGGTAAAAGTCTTATCCTTTAAACGATTAAATAACTTAGAACGAAAGATCGTGGTTTTAGGGTTTTAAACCATAAATCGCTTCCACACTTGTAGTGTTCATCGAATCAGTTTGGTTCAGAGAGCACAGAAAAACCCAACAATTATGCATTGAAATCACAAATTAACACATCAGCTTATATTAAATCACATATGATTTTGCATTGAAATTACATATGATTCTTCATTGAAATCACATATGATATTGTTATCACACTTGATTATGCATTGAAATTACATATGATTTTTCATTGAAATCACATATGATATTGTTATCACAGATGATATTAACCAATCAAAATTAAATTAAATCCCATATGATTTTAGATTGAAATCACATATGATCTTGTGATCGGACATGATTATGCATGGAAATCACAACTTAACACATCAGCTTATATTAAATCACATTTGATTTTGCATTCAAATTACATATGATTCTTCATTGAAATCACATATGATATTGTTATCACAGATGATATTAACCAATCAAAGTTATATTAAATCACATATGATTTTACATTGAAATCACATGTTAACCACATTTGCTACCACCATCTACACCACCACCACCACCACCACCCACACCATCTCCGCCAGCACCTACAACGCCATCGCCACCACCAACCCCACTATTCCACCTGTACACTACCTCTGCCACTACCGCCGCCACCGCTACCAGCACCGCCACCACCAACACCACCACCAACCCCACCACCACCAGCACCACCCCCACCACCAACAGAAGCAGCACCCCCGCCACCAACAGCAGCAGCACCCCCGCCACCAACAGCAGCAGCACCTCTGCCACCACCACCAGTAGAGGTGGTTTTGTTGTACCGACGGTGGTGCCGGAGGTACCGGCGGTGATTTCAGAGGTACCGGTGGTGGTGCCGGTGGTACCGGAGGTGGTTTTGAAGTTATCGGTGGTGGTGCCGGAGGTGCCGGAGGTATCAGCGGTGGTTTCGGAGTTACCGGGGGTGGTGCAAGGTACCGACGGTGGTTTCGGAGGTACCAGCGGCGATGTCGGTGGTGCCGACAGCGGTGCCGGTGATGGTGGTGGCAGCATAGGTGGTGGTGTGGTAGTGGAGGTAGTGGTGGAAGTGATGTGGGTGGTGGTGGTGCTGCTGTTGGTGGTGGCAGCGGCGGTGCTGCTGGCGGAGGCGGTGGTGGTGGTGGCGGCAGCAACGATGGTGGTGGTGGAGGTGCTATGGATGGTGGTGGTGGCTATAGAGGTGGTGTGGGTAATGTATTTGAAAAGAAAATTTGGTGGCTAAAAATCATTCTCGTATTCTCTTAAATTGATGTCATTCTCGTTTGAACCCACACATTTCATATTAACTGTGACGAAATCATCACATATTGTCACGCTTCATACGATAAACCGTGACTACTGGTTATCTTCTTGTCACACAAAATAATAAAACTATGACTACAAATACCCATGACTTTTGGCTACGTTTTACAAATTTTCGTGGCTAAATGTGTATATTCTTTTGGTCACGGAAAAATGACTTCATGAGGCCATACGGGGTCTACGGTCACAAATAATAATTGTCACAAAAAAACCGTGACTATATGTATGTCTATGGCCACGGTTTTTAATTGTTACTTGCCACGACAAAAAAAATGTGGCCATACGAACAATTTAGTCACGGTTTTGTTTAAACCATGACATGATGTTTAAACATGTTTTCTAATGGTCATGGTTATTGAGTTACATCGTGGCTAAAACAATACTCCAAGTTTATTTATGACTTTTAGTCACGGTTCTAGACCTAACCGTGACTAATATGAATTTCAAAACCGTGGCAAAAAAAACATTTTTGTACTAGTGCAAGTATTTTATATATCTTCAATATTTCATATTATATTTCTTTAACTTTTTCATTGTATTTATAATTACATACATATAAAACGAATTGATACCAACAAAAAGTTATAACAATAAAACTAAAAATTTATTCATATTCTAGTTCCCAAACATATAGCAACTAAATCTAAAATTATGTACTTGTAACAGAATGTTGCATCAAAAACATAAGATAACTATATGAAATCACTTGCGACCATCACGGGTTGGACAATTCCTTGAATCATGTGTCCCTTCCTGCAAACATAACCTACACTTTCTTTTTAGTTTCTTACCCTTAGAGATAGCTTTTTCAGCGGACGACTTCATTCGCGAATTTGTTCCACACCCTTTATTACGAATTCCTTTAGGAGGTAGTGTTTTTGCATTTTCGGATACGGCCACTCCTAGATGCTCTTCAAAAGAAGCTTGTTTCATCTCAGCGTGCGACTGAGTTGGAACATCGACTGCATTAGCAAAATCCTACTTCTCCATATAATCACCAAAATTAGACAAGGCTTCGTTGTTTTGCCTAACTCGAGCAACCTGGCGTTCGAACACGTTAAACGCCTTCCCCATCGGTCTATGTTTGTCAACATCAACTTCTCCATATCTTATAGAAGGAGGCAACCACTGAACTGGCACTAGGTCTCGTCTCCAACGCTGAAGAATATACTTCTCTGGGATACAATCTGATTCATCGTTCAACATAACTTTCAGTGCATGTCGACACAAAATTCCAATTCGAACAAATAATTTGCAACTGCAATCTATAGTGTTGTCCTTTTTTACTTGCACCACCTGCACACAAGAAGATAACATTGTTATCAAATTACACCATAGCCTGACTAAAACCAATACATAAATATTAAAAATAACTTAAAATATGTCTCCTTAACTTCCTTCCTCTTGTTCTTAGGTGTTATCATGTAAATTTTGGTTTCACCATCTTCCACACATGTACCCCACCCACAATGCCATACAACCTTTCGAAGTTCATTGTAAATATATAAAAAAAATCCTCCTCGTGTACACTTTGGCCGCTTGAGCCTCGATTTCACAAGGTGACACCAATCGTGGTGCAGAGCATTTGGTAGTAACCTCAAGTGATCCATGCTTGCCCCGTTGTTCATCTATTGCATTGTCAAATGTAGTGATGAAACCAGTTAGATCATTTTCATACTCTGCAAATACATTGAAAAATGCATTGATGCTTTTTGATCTGGATGTCGTCTTCATTAAACCAGACATATGACAATCCTTATAATAGGCTGGTATCCAACATTCCCTAATTCTATACATTTCATCAAACCAACCATCTCCCCGCAACCCATATGAATCAATCATCTCATTCCATTTCCTCTCGAAAACCACAGGCTCTAGGTGAACATTCCACACTAACTTGTTGAAATCAGATCTAAATGGAGTACTGTGTGCGAGATATGAACTAATCTACAATGTTGTAACAACAGCTGTTAGAGTCCCACCTCTCCTGGTCCTCTCGTGACCCTTCTAGGCTCTCTATCTAGCCTCTGTTGGATGGGGCATGTTAGAGTCCCACATCGGCTAGACTTGGACCAAATCTTCACTATATATGTTGGAACCCCCCTTCTCTTCTCAAGGGCTCTTTTGGAGATTAATCTAAGGGTTCCACATATTCTAACATGGTATCAGAGCCAAGGTCTACCACTCTACGGACTCACATGCCGGCACTCTATTGACCCTCTCCTGATCCTCTCGTGACCCTTCTAGGCTCTCTATCTAGCCTCTGTTGGAGGGGGCGTGTTAGAGTCCCACCTCTCCTGGTCCTCTCGTGACCCTTCTAGGCTCTCTATCTAGCCTCTGTTGGAGGGGGCATGTTAGAGTCCCACATCGGCTAGACTTGGACCAAATCTTCACTATATATGTTGGAACCCCCCCCCTTCTCTTCTCAAGAGCTCTTTTGGAGATTAATCATGGGGTTCCACATATTCTCACAACAGCAATAATTGAAATCCGAAGTTAGTTATTATTACTAAAAAAAACATTGAATTATATATTGTTTACCTTCTTTGGAATTTTATTAGTTATGTGCCACATACATAATTTGTGCTTCGACTCAGTAAATACCATTGGGATGGCCTGTTTCATTGCAGGATATTGGTCGGTGATGACAAAAAGAGGTTGTCGTCCATGGGCTTTCATAAACGCCTGAAGAATCCATGTAAAATTCGGGATATTCTCACCGTTTATCAACACAGCTCCAACAACATCTGAGCTTTTATGGTTGTCAATAGCAACAAAGGCACAAAAATCATTGCATGCCTATGATTTAAAACAAGCAGTAAAGTTATACATTAATCAAATTACATAAGCATTAAGACAAAGGTAATAAATTCTTACTTGTTCGTACGGTAAGTTGCGTCAAAAGAAATCACGTCCCCAAACATCTTATAATTCAATCGTGCTATTTCGTCGGCCCAAAAAATGGAAATCAATTCATTGTCTTTGCGCTTATACTCAACAAAGTATTCTGGGCATACCTTGCGCCTATTTTCCAACTTATTAACTAGCATCTGTGCATCTTTGTTTCCAACATGTTTCATCATATCTCACTTAAAGTTTAGATAATCCCTTGCAGTACAACTCGAAAATTCAATACAACCTTTAAGTGCGTTACACATCCGATGAGCTTTCGTTATTCCAATCTTAGAACTAGATCCATGCATCACAACTCTGTGGTCGGCGTACTGGAGTTGCCTTCTTGCCCGGGAAAAAATCATCTCTTCCGGAATAAATAACTCATGATTGTGTTTCTCAACGAATTTATAGATCTCATATCTACCTCGTTCTTTAACAAAATGGATCTTCATGCAAGCAAGCTTGACAACCTGTCCGCTTGATGTTAGAATTTTGTTGTTTCCGACCGCCAGGAACTACATCTAGTGAATCAAAATACTTTTTAGGAGGTTTACCAGTCCTGCTAAAAACAAAATACCTACCCGTGATGACACCTAGTTTATTGATCTTTTTATTGGATAAGCGGACATCAAATCCGGCCTGCTCAACATATTTCCGATACGTTGCTTCAGCAACACTCATAGACTCGTAATAGTCGCCTATTTAGGCTTCAATGTGACATACACATTTGGATACCAAACCTTCGATCCTTGAGGTGTTTTAACAGGAAATTGTGTTATAACATCTAAAAAAAAAAACCAATGACAACGTGTTGAAAGGATTATTGTATATGCTTTTATAGATCTTAAAATAAAAAACTACATCAATGACAACGTGTTAATTTACATATGAAATACCACTGATCCTTACAACGTGTTGAAAGGATTCTTGTACAAAACAAATCAGTAACAATAAAAAACAAACCTTCTTCTTCTACCATTGCAGGAGGAAATTCTTCATTCGAAGCAACTCTTCCGATCAGGGCATCAAATGCATCAAAGTTTGTGTCATGATTGCATTCATCCAACAGATCGCCTTCAACAACGGTCTGACTAAAATTCATCATATCAGTCGTCTCGTATTCCTCTTTAGACGCATCTTCAATCAACGTAGGATCGATGTCCATGTATTACAATTACACAAAAAATGAAGAAGAAAAATGATGCAACAACAATAACACGATGAGAAGATGATGGTGCAAGAGTATTTTAGTGGATACAATGATATGCAAGTTAATTTGGGATGGGAATGTGCCGTTACTAAAAAATAGCATTAATTCTTAGCAAATCAAATCCCTAAAAAAATGGAACCCAATTATTTAACTAAAAATTTCTGCAACTTAAATGTAAGTGTGGTACCGAAAATACCCTTTAATAATTAATAAAAATTAAAAAATTGAAGATTAAGATCAATGGTGGATGATGGGGTTGCATTGGTTGCAAGATATACATGGGTTGCATAAGATCACCTCTCTACATATATATATATATAGGAATAATCAAATAAAAACCACTTTTTTTGTAAAAACCCGTAAAAACCAACAAAAAAATAATTTTTTTTTGGATTTTTTTATCAAATACTATGATATTAACTATTGTTACACATATATATTTTTTCATAATGTAAGTATCATCCATGAAAAAATAAAATTTTTATTCATATTATGAATCGAAAATATACAACATTTTTATTCATATTATGAAACAAATTCATGGATGATATTCATCTTATGAAAAAAAATATATGTGAAAGAAGATATCAATTCTAACATTTGATGGAAAAAAATCGTAAAAAAAATTATTTTTTAGTCGGTTTTTACGAGTTTTTACAAAAAAAGTGGTTTTTACATGAAGGCTCCTCTATATATATATATATATATATATATATATATATAGAGAGAGAGAGAGAGAGGGAGGTTCAAATGTAAACTCTATATTTCGTGTAAACTATGTAAACCCATCGTGGCCCTTGATCAAAAAAATCAAAGGAGGATATGGATTCATAGAAAATATGGAAATGTGAAATATATGGTAAGTCAATGATTATGGAAATATGAAAATGTGAAATATGGAAACGTTTTTGAAAATAAATGGTGTGGATTGGTTTACATAGTTTACACGAAATATAGAGTTTACATTTGAACCTCCCTCTATTATATATATATATATATATATATATATATATATATATATATATATATTAGACACACACCACACACACACAACACAACACACACTGAACTCATACTCAAGAGCGGAATCAGAGGTGGTGGTAGGGCCTCCGTGGTGGCAGCGGAGATACCGAAAAGAGCGAAATTGAAGGGTCGAACCGCGGTCAATGGCAGCGGTGAAACTGAGATTATTGGAGGAAGAGGGTGGAGTTCGCCGGAAAGAGGAAATGGGTGGGGGTTGAGTTATGTGTGTGAGCTTGGGGTTTGGGCCAACTTATTTATAATTTTATGTATTTTGATATTTAATTGTTTATATAATTATAATTTAAGTTAACTAAATTGTATAAATATATATAATTTATATATACAATATATTTATACAGGGAAGGGTTCAAACGAGAACCTTTGTTATTTGCGAAAACACGAGAACACTTCTCAACCTTGCTATACTACATACTCACTTAATTCTTTAATTTCCCAATTTTTCAAAACCTTCATATTTGCACAGTAGCACCTTGCGAGCCGGTCTTAAATTTACATAGCGAAGTAGCACAGGAAAACCTTCATATGAAGGCTTAATTTGAAGGTTCTTTGAGGCGGTCTTCATATTTCTTAAATTTTCATATTTACAGTAGCACAGTAGCACAGAGAACTTATTTAACCTTCAATTTTTTTTATATATATCAGCAAAGCTGTTAATGAATTGGTTTTGGAAAAACTATCAAACACAACCCATATTCAACTAAACAATGTGAATCATAGTGTTATCACATGATTATCACATGTGATAATCGTTTATCACATGTGATATCACATCGTTATCACATGTGATAATCGCTTATCACATGTGATAATCGCTTATCATCATCTTAACGTATCGTTATTACGTTGAATATTCGATAGAAAAAAATGGATAATTAACATAAACTAAAATAACCTAAAATTAAGAAAAATATGGGTTAAATAAGTTTGAGGTTGAGAAGTGTTCTCGCGTTTTCGCAAATAGGAAGGGTTCTCGTTTGAACCTCCACCTATTTATACAAATACATATAATTATATAAATACCAACATAAATTCAAATGCAAATACATATAATTATATATAAAATATTGCATATAAATTTAAATTATTGATAACAAACTAGTAACAACAATAATTTCGTTTAAAAAAAATGTTAGATCTTGAGTATAAGCGGGTTGCATTTTTTGTTGACTTATTGCCGTGAACTCGGGATTGTCAAAGTGGTCAAAGGACAATGCTCTTTTAATCACAAACTTTGTGAATTATTCTCGTAGTGCGTCGTTGTCATAAACAAAAACGCCACCTTGCATGATTTTGTAGTATGACTCTTCAACTTCGAGTTTGATTCCGGCGCAAAAAACTTATGACAATATTTATAATGCGTCTTTTTCATGGGATTGATCACATGCTTGTTATCACAATTGATCACACTGCTTTTTTCTTCAAATCATCGACATAAAGACGTACCATCAAACACTTGCCTCCTTCCTCTTTACCAACAGTGTATGCTCACAAAAACACCATTAGAATCCTTCACGAGTAAAGTACGCTTCAATCCGATTATGCCAATCTCTACATGCTTGTTAGAGCATGTATAGTGCTTTGTTGAGTTTATAGACCTTCTCTTCTTTGTCTTGTTTCCCAAAACCCATCGGTTGTTGTACATATACCACTTCTTCGAGATCTCCTTGGAGAAACGCAGTTTTGACGTCTAGCTAGAATACCTTCCAATTTACTATAGCTAATTTGATGCTTTATTCAAAGGAAACTAGGTAGCCTTTTATAAAATAGAAAACTCCTAAAAAGTAACTGAAAAGATAGACTATAAGGTTGAACAAGGACCACCTGCACTTCCTTCATTCCCATCCTTATCCCAATTCATCATAAAATCTGATCACATCCTCCTAGGACCAAATAACCATCCATCCAACATCTAATTTATAGGAGTTAACTTCTAAACCTATTTAAAATCGAGGCACCGAGATAAATGGGGGATACAATTGTCAAAACATTTTATAAATTTTCTTGCATTAATGTTTTGATATTGTTTTAATCTGCTGTTTTTTCGGGTTTTTTCAGGTCTTGAATGGGCCTTTTTGGGCTTTTGACCGGACCAATTTTTGGTTAGCCAAGGACCAGGCTTTATGTATTGGATATTTTTGGGTTAAGGACCAGACGACCAGTCCTAGGTTCAAAGTTTAGGACCAAAACGGGGTTTTGCCCATGATCGATCCTTAGGTCGAGTTTAACCTGTCCAAAATCAGTTAAAGGATCATTGGTCTTTAGCGGTCCAAAATCAGTTACCTGACCATTGCTCCTTACCGGTCCAAAATCAGTTATCAAGTTCTTATCCGTCCAAAATCAGTTAGCCTATCCTTCATGCAACTCTAGCTGTTGCCTGTTGGAGATGCTATACCATTTTATTGTAACAACTTTCTACAAGGATGTATAATTTTTCGGTCCTACGAATTAGTCTATTAATTAGAACACTTAGATATGTTGGTATCCTATAAATGAATTGTGACAAGGCACAAATATATATATGCACTCTGAATGAAACTATATTTGTTAAGAGATTTATATTCATCTTGATGCACAAGAAAAAGGAAAAAGGACAACTTTACATGAAGCAAAAACTATAAAGATAGGAAACTAACAACTAACAAGTGCTAATCAACTAAGATCATTTCCAACAAATTCTCTAAAAATTCTACAAAATGGAGAATCAAAATCCAAAATCTTTATAAAAATGCATTCCACTCCAATAGATTCTCCATTTTGAAGAGAACATCATTACCTTATGTTATTAAAATATTACATATATATAATAAAATATTAATTCTCTCTCCTAAACATTTCATTTCATATATTCTTATTGATGAAATACAATGAAGTAAACTATTTCTCTCTCATGGTAATCATTTTTGGATAGTTTTCAAAGTGCGATAGTTGCTATGAACGATTACGGTCAATAACATGATAAAGAAGTCAACATGCTCATCAAACAAAAAAAATACAGAAACAAATGACAAGAAAATGCAAATTAAAAAAAATAGGGTCGTACCTGGTGCTTCAGTCATAAAATTAGCCTTCGGGATAACGAAGATGAATTTGATTAGCTGATAGGAGAGTTCAATCATCAAACTAGAAACCCATCGAGAAAGAATTGACAATTTGCAATCGTAATCATAAATCAGCAAATTGACAAATCTAGTAGAAGAGGGAGGAATTGAGACATTGGGCTAAATTATTAACATACTATAATTTTCCAAATGTGCTATGTTAAGATGTAGAAGTCCATAGAGATTGAGTTACAACATTGGCTAAAAATCAACTTATGTGTGTGTGTATATATAATAGGGCCACAAAAAGTTGCAGGAGAACAAAATTTTTAAGCAGCTGTTCGGAATCTCAGATATGTACACCCTCCGACATGGCCCTCGCTATATATCCCTTGATCAGTATCATGATGGACAATGGCATGCATTTTCCAAACCAATCAACCAGCCATGTCATTACCCCAACTCCAACACAACCAGCCCATTGCTTCCAGTTCAAGCTTGTACCATAGCCAAGGACATCTTGACCCCCTATAACTAAAGCAGCATGTACAACTATAAAAGTAGCAACAGAGACCCAAAACTCTTTATGCTGGTGAATACCCTTGAAAAAGTTCTTCTTTTGTAGCTCCCTTGCATTGAATTGATTGAAGAACTGGCTGAGAATGAAGCTGCTAGAAACCATAATCTTCGTTCCAGATCCTTTGAGTTGAAGAATCACTGAACAACTAACCTGATATAGAACCTGGAATAGAATGTTTCTGGTCATTTCTGCAGTTATAAGTGATCCGGATCCACGCCGACTTGGAACCTGTTTATCGGTCGTCGATGATATTGTTAGCAACGCGAAACCACCAAGAAAATCGACAGCTAGGTTAACGCACACCAGCTCAAATGTTGTCAAAGAAGCGTCCCCAAAAGCTACCGTTTCATAAAAGCTTATCAGAGTGCTGCTAACGGTCGTGATTAGCACAAGCTGGAGAAATCTTTGAACGTTGTAGTGGATGCATTTTCCAGAGTTGATGATGTTGATCAAGTCATGAAAACTCCCATATTCACATATGAAGATATCAGAACTTTCTCTTGCCTTTCTAGAGCTCCATGTCCCAATGGATATTCCTATGTCAGCTTTCCTCAAAATTGGTGCTTCATCTGTTCTTTGTCCGATAAATGCAACAACTTCCCCTTTCTTTCTCAAAGTCTCTATAAGGAGTAATTTATCAGATGGGATCGCCTCTCCAAGAACACGAATCTTATCTACTTTCTCAATTCTCTCATCCTCGCTGAAGGCTCTGAACGCTTCACCACTTATAATCACCAAAGATTCTGAAGTACTTTCCGCGATAACTCCACATTGGAGGGCAATGTCTTTTAGAACCACCAACTTCTTGCTTGATACAATAACAGTTTCAATTCCACGGTCTCTAAATTCCATGACTTCTGCTTTTATAACTTCCATGCTCGTGCTTTTTAGCCCGATGATTGCTACCAAGATGAAGTCATCATCTGCATCTGTAAGATTGCAAGCAAATGCAATTGTTTTCAACTGTTTATGCTGCATACCTTCATTATCTTGGTCAAAGCTACTTCTCATAGTGTCATCCATGGGAGATTTCTCCCCTGTAGCATGATAGTAATGTGTGCACTTGTTCAAAATCTCTTTCACAGATCCATTCTCGTACGTGTTTGTCAAACCTGGCATCGAGATTCCTTCCCTTTTCAATCCAAACTTCTCTTTGGCCCAAGCGAGAACCGCCGTTTCTTTTGATGTGCAAAACCCGCCACATAGAGCTTCTACAACATCAGCAGATAGTGTAGTACATGCACTAATAACTTTTCCTCCTATAAAAATCCTTTCAACCTCCATCTGGTTCTCAGTGAAATCGCTACAAATTCTTGTAGTTGATCCCATCTTTGCAACAGCTTGTGAATCTTGTTCAATGGCATTGTTACCGGATAGCGCAATGTGATTCCAGTAAAAGATTGCAAGTGAAATAACAAAAGGTACGCCTTCCGTTACCCCAATCAATGACACACTTAGCAGCCTTGTTAGAGCTCTTGCTGTGTACTTAGAATCTTTAACAATCTCCCTGTAGGTGTTTGCAAAAGTTTTGGCCGCAGTTGGTTTCGCTATTGACTCTAGTTTGTAACCATTCTCTTCATCCATTTTTCCAGCCAAATAGCGAAAAAATAACACCACGAGGATGAGAATACTGATAATGAGTCCGGTATAGTGTATGCAAGTGTTCAACTTGTCGATATGGGTTTCCAGTTTGAACCTCATATTTGAATCACCGGTGGCTTTGCTCATCATCTCACTCCATCTCGTGTTCAAATTTATGCATATCACCACCATCGTAGCATCCCCATTAATCACCCTCTCACCATACGACAAAAACGGGTTCCGCTCGTCAATTATACAAGATTCAGACTCGTAATCCAGTTCCAGGTCTTGACCCTGTACAAACAAACCATCGGCCGGAACTTGACAACCCTTATTCAGCAAGATAACATCACCGCAAACTAGCTTTGATTCGCATACATATTTTCTTTCACCTTCCCTTATCACATGTACTTCCACATCTCTCCCATATGTAACATGTTGCAGATTCGCCTCTGACCTGTTTCTATCTTTGTGTTCTTGCCGGTACTTTCGGATAGAAGCAAGGAGAACAAGAAGAATGATTGTGAAGAGCACAAATACCCCATCGTACCAACCATACTGTAGACCTTCTTCCACAATTCCAAATCCAAGTGACAGTAGTGCAGCCAGCGAAAGAAGCAGAATGGTTTTGTTCTTGATTGATTTGAAGACATGATGAGAGAATCTATTTGGAGGAGTTGGAGATAGGGAGACTGGACTAGAGTTAATAGCAGCCTGACAGTTGGATATTCCTTTGATCAAATCTGTATTTAGTGCATCTGCAACTCTAGTTAAACCTCCAAAATCTTCAAGGGCCTGCAAATTTTTCTCTCGTACAATCTTTAAGATGATTTCTCTCTTGTTATCATTCTTTCCATCAACAGCTGGTTTCTGGTAAAATTAATTTCAACAAATCTTTATTAGAGTTCTTGAATCGCATATATATAAAATTAATAAGATCCTAATTAGCAAGATCATTCAAGCTTGTGCAAATTGAAGTAGGGGAGATGATTGATCTTACTGTTCTTTTGGTTGCTTCATGATGAACATAAGCAGCAGGTAGTGATGCTTTGAAGATTTGGCTTAAATAGACGACATGGAAAAGTGTTTTCATCCGCTTCCTTACAACCGAAGGATCCTTTTCTGTCTTGAGCAATGGAGCAGTTTGAGATAAATCAGAAGCTTGACCAACATCTTCCATCATGTCAATTATAGCCTGTACGAACATTTTAAAATCTCAATAATAACATTTAATTATGTATCTATACATCATGTTTGTGATAAATCAGAAACTTCAATTCTAGCCTGTACGTACATAATAAAATCTCAATAATAACATTTTATTATGTATCTACATTATTATGATTTGAATCAGATTTGATTATCCATTGATGATATGAGAGGCGAAGCTTGGAGGAGCCAAAGGTTCATGTTTAATATCGATCTATCGAACTCTAATCTCAAACAAGTGAAGACTAAAGGTATATATACAAAGTAAGATATACTAAAAAGGCAAAACAGCTCGTGATCTATTAGGAGAAGACAGAAATGCATAACTAAAATAATATATCTCTAAACCCCCCCCCCCTCTCTAACTCAACATGGGAAAGAATGAGCGAGATTGAGTTTGTAGACGAGATTAATAAACTATCCTAGAAGATGAGCTTTGGAGAAGATGTCGAAGAAGTTGGATCGTTTTGCACACCACATGTTGTCGTATAAAGTGACACTCAAACTAAATGTTTTTAGTTCGTTCATGAAAAACAATACTGCGAGCAATTTGGACTTCGGTTGTCACACCATATAGTAGTAGATGAAGGTTGAGTAGCACCCATATCAGCGAGAAGCCAACAATGCCAAATTAACTCTTGAGCGGTATCAGCTAAAGCATGGTATTCAGATTCGGTACTCGATCTGGATGTTAAGGATTGTTTCTTCTATGCCGAGAAATAAGGGAATCACCAAGGAAGAAGCAGAAGCCAGTAGTAGAGCAAAGTCTTTGCTGTCATAAATACCAGCACGAGATAAATGATCTGAAATGTATTTTTCTTGGCACAACTAGATGCCTGAAGAGTCGTAGAGGACCAAGGCTATGAAAATCATGTAGATTGCCAAGATCTTTCATCTCAAAACATGAACCGAGAGACTTTTTTAGGTTAACAATACCAGCAGTGTCACTGCCACCGATGATCATGTCATCAACATACAACAATAGAAGTATAATCCCTATCTCGGTTGTACGAGTAAAGAGTCTGCAACCATTTTCACTAGAGGAGAATCCCGAGGAAAGAATACTATTGTTGAACCATGGTGCCTGCTTGATACCATAGAGGGCCTTGCATAACCTACATACCCATACCCGACCCTTTGAATGAGAGATCTCTGGAGGTTGTTTCATGTAAACTTCCGCAGAAAGATCACCGTTGAGGAAAGCACTTTCGACATCATCTAATAAGGAGACCGGTTTCGAATGGCAGTGATGGCAAGTAGATTTCTTAAGGTTGTAACCTGAGTGCTAGAGGTGCAAAAGTTTCCTTGTAATCAATAACACCTTCTTGATTAAATCCTTTAGCAACTAAGGTAGCTTTGTATCGGTCAACTAAACCATCAGACCAAGTTTCTATTTCATAGATCCATTTGCAAACGATTAGGGATTTTCCTCTCTGGAGAGGAACCAAATCCCAAATTTGAGTACAATCAAGAGCTTAAAGCTCTTCATTCATTGCTTGTTGTCAAAGAGGGTTAGGGGAAGCTTTCGTATAAGAAGAAGGTGCATGATGAGATAAAAGGGTTGCATAACATGGATGGTCACGTAAGTGAGAAGGAATGTGTCTTACCCAATCATGCCGACGTTGTTGCAGTGGTTGGGAAGAGTTTGGATCCATTGGACTGATGGATGGAGCACGGGTTAAGTGATCAGAAGATGATGAGGGAGGGAGGAAGGTCAATAGAGGTGAAAATTCAATTGTTGTGACATGTATCATGTAAATCAAGAGAGATTCAAACATCAGTGAAGAAAGGAAGAGTGGTAGAAATTGGACCTTGGACCTTGGACCTTAGAAATGGATGAGAACATTTTGTGTTCCCAGAATGTTACATGTCGAGAAATTCAAAGATGTTTGGATACTGATCATAACATTGATACCCATTGATCAATTCCAAAACCAAGAAAACAACATAGGCGAGAACCAAGCTCCAATTTTGAGCATTCAAGAGATTGGAGCATAACAAAGAAAGCACCCCCCCCCCCCCCCCACACTTTGAGAAGACCATAAGTAGGGGTTGTACCGTATAGGGGGTCGTGTGGTGACTTGTGTTGAAGAACGAGAGTTGGGTGACGATTAATGGTGTAGACGGTGGTGAAGGTAGCTTCACCCCAAAAACGTTTAGAATGTGGTTGTATTTTAGTTTGGCATGGCCATTTTGTTGAGATGTACCTAGACATGAATATCAAGGTATAGTACCTTGTTCGTGAATAAAATTAGGACGACAGGATGCCTTGTATTCCATGGCATTCTCAGCCTGAAGAACTTTTACCGTCTTGGATAACTGAGTATGAATCATACGAGAAAAGATCATATAAATATTTGGTGATTCTGATCTATAATTTATAAATAAATCCATGTAAAACGAGTATGGTCATCAAAGGAAATTACAAAATACAGAGCACCACCCATAGAGTGAATTGGTGTCAGTCCCACAAATTAGAATGAATAAGATCAAAAGCAACAACAGACTTGGATTCATTAATATGAAAAGGTAAAGCATGATGTTTCCCAAGTTTACAAGATAAAAAAGAAAGTGTTTCGGGTTTCATAGTGCCTTACAATCCAGATTTTGCCAAAGGAGTTAGTTTTATAGCCAACAAATGACCCAAACTTGCGTGCCAGGTTTCATAAGATGAAAAATTGGGAAGTGAAGCAACAAAAGTAGATGATAAAGTTTTAGCATGGGCCGACCTAGCCAACCACCAAACCAATATTGATTTTGTGAAAAATATCTCTACATATAGTCAAACGGTGCCACCGTGTGAAAAATTTTATGATCCGATCCTGAGGTTTAGGTAGGTGAAGTAGATGGTCATATCATTTGTAGTCATGGAACCAGCCATTATTCTCTTTGGTTGGGGCTGTAGATGATCCAGTAACGTAACTATATAATCCATTTGATTTCAAGTCATATGATCCTTCCTTCCAGAGAATATAACAAAATTCTGTGTTGGCAAGGGTTTAGATTATCATCAATTTAGGATCAATCAGAAAGGAGATGATATCATAAATCAGACATTATATTTAGGTTTTGAACAGTTAAAGATGGTAGATATAAGAACACAGATAAAGGGATTATCCATTAATGATAAGAATTAAGAAGGATGAAGATTGGATCCCAAAGTGAAAACCAAACCTCTCACTTTCTATATATAGATAAAGTAAGATACGTTAAAAAGCAAAACAGATCCCGGAAGTAAAGGGAAATGACAAAAAAAGAATAGCTAAAATAATACTACATGGAGTATATATCTCTTACCTACCATACCAATACCATATAGATAGAGTATTAACTAATTACGGTTTGACTTACAGTTTGATCATGCATGTTGTTTTCAAGGCTTTTAGATGAAGAAACCCTAGAAACAGTATCGTTTCTTCCCTCAGTGAAAACGATGGTAGATTGGACAAATCGTATGGCCTTTCGCATAAATTCTGCTGCTGCTGCTGCTGCTGCTGTTCGCCATTGTCGTCGGGTGACAACGGCAGAAGCTGCATTTCGAGGTCCATAGGATCAGATACTTGTGCTAATTAACTGATGAAAACAGTACTACAGAGTTGAACGGATGCAGTTCGTCGGAAAACGTCTACTTCTTCTCTTCTCTTCTCTTCTCTCCTCTCCTCTCCGATGAGAGATAGAGACAGAGAAAGGGGAGAAGAAGAACCTATACGTACATGATCGTGTAAACTTCGTGTAAACTTCTTCTCTTTCCCCAAAGTAAAGCTTATACTTGTAAGAAAAATAATATTAACCAAAAAAATAACACAACCAAGAATCGAACCCAAGATCAATGGCTGGAAAAAGCATTGTTTGTAAGGCTACACACACCCATACTCTCCAACCCTCTCAACCCACTCACTTTTTGAATGCCACATCAGCTTCCACATCAGCTTTTGGTCAACCCTCTCTTTACCCTCCCATAACCCTCTACAACACACACCCAACCCTCCCAACCCTCTCACTTTTCAATTTATTTTATTTATTTCATTTAATTAAATAACATTAATTAAATAAATAATATTGTTAAAAATAATTTGAAAATTCTAATATTAATAAAAATTACATAACATTAATAAAAAAATTACATAACATTAATAAAAAAAATTACATAACATTAATAAAAAAAACTAAAAATCAATATCGAGGTTCCAAATATGTTCCACTAAATCCGCCCGAAGATTATGGTGAATAGTTGAGTTTCTCACTTGGAAAATATTCACCATACGTTGCTCCTCAGTGAGTTGCGGGTTAGGTGGATCCGGAATATCGTTCGGCACAACACAAATGGCCTTGTTTTTGTTTTCGAGTATCATATTGTGCAATATGATACACGCGTACATAACTTTGCGCATCGTAGGTATCTCCATGAAGCGAGACGGTTGTTTGATTATATTCCAACGTTTACGGAGAATGCCGAAAGCTCGTTCGATATCTTTACGTGCCGCTTCTTGCGCTCCCTTAAACTTAATTCGTTTATCGTCTTCCGGATAGGAAAACGCTTTGACAAAAGTAGCCCATTCATGATATATCCCATCCCCGAGATAATATTCGTGCTTGTAGGTCGCCCCATTTACTTGAAAAGTTCGGTCGGGTGCGATTCCGTTATACACATCTTCGAAGATGGGCGAATGATTGAGCACGTTTAGGTCGTTCATGGCACCGGGACAACCAAAGAATGCGTGCCAAATCCATGTGTCTTGGGAGGCCGCCGCTTCTAAAATGATTGACGGATGCGGTTTATCGCCTCGATGGTATTGACCTTGCCATGCAACCGGACACATCGCCCATTCCCAATGCATGCAGTCAAGGCTACCGAGCATGCCGGGAAATCCGTGACGGTCATCGTGCGCGGCGTACAACTGCTGAATATCTTCGTAAGTCGGCTTGCGTAAATATACTTTTCCATACATTTGTATAATTCCTTCAACGAAGTGGTTTAGACACTTGCGTGCCGTTGACTCTCCCATGCGGACGTAGTCATCCCATGCGTCACCGGTTATTCCATACGCCAGTTGCCGAATTGCCGCCGTACACTTTTGGTGTGTGGACAAACCCGGCAACCCCGTAGCATCGTACTGTTGTTGGAAATATGGGTACCGTGTGTATAAATCATAGACTATTCGTGTGAATAGATTTCTCGACATCCTAAAACGTCGCTTGAACGTCTTCTCCGGGTACGTCGGGTTATCGTCAAAGTAGTCCGCCATTAGCCTTGCGTTAGCTTCTACCCGACCCCTGTCTATGTTAGGGGCCTTCGAACGACGAATCGATGATGATGCGTTTGCTTGTTGGACAAGATGGGCAAAGATTTGTGCATCTTGTTCCCAGTCTTCGTCGGTATCCGTGGATGATGAATCGTTCAAATAACCGGGTTGTGCCATTGTGGATGTATGTAGAAGAGAGTAGTGGTAAGAAATATGGTTGGAGGATGAAGAAATTTGTGTAATAATATTTGGTTGGATATGTGTATATGTTGTGTATAGAGGGTATATATATATATAGAAGGTATTAAATGAAAAAGAAAAAAAAATAATAAAAATAAAAAAAAAATTTATCCGTTGAGAGAGCCGTTTGACAACGGCTCTCCCAAACCGTGGTTGCCTTGAAGCCGCCGGCTTCAATCCTTGCGCACCCAAACCCTCTAACCCGCCGGCTTCACCTCACTCTTGCCCGCACCGAAGCCGCAAGGCGGTGCGTGTAGCCTAATGTACCACCATATCGTAACTCATTTCGTTTTGGTTGATTAGGCCATTCGCTGTCGACCCACTACTACCCAATGGTTTCAAGTGCCACATTAGCGTCACATCAACTTTCTACTATTTTACCCAAAACTACCAAATTCATCCACTATCAACTCAAAATCAATTAATTAAAAGTAATATAAATAAATAAATAAAAGAGAGAAAGAAGGAAGAGATAGAGAGAAAGAAGAGAGAGGGAGGTGGGGGTGGGGTAGGGGGTGGGAGCCTTTGGCTTGGTGAAACCGAAACACACCTACCCGACCACACCCGTGGCGGTGTTCCAACAACAACCCGTCGGTTTGATGCTACCCAAAGGCTTCGGGTAGTGCCCATAATGGATGGCCTTAGGATCCTACTTTTCTTTTGTTATCTATGACATAATTTTTATTTGTAAATTATTAAATAAATTTAATATACATACACAATAAAAATTTTTAATTTAATTTACTAATTTAATTGTTGTATTGTACCACCGTGTTGTAACTCGTTTCGTTTAGGTTTAGGTATCGTTTTGATATAAATAAGTTAGCTTATTTTTTATATATATGTTTGATAAGATCAAAAGTAGTTTATAAGTTAGTTTTTTAATAAGCTATTTTAAGTAACTTATAAAGAGCTTTTTATGACCTTTTACAATTATACCCTTTATATGGAGTTTTTTGTGACCTTTTACAATTATACTCTTTATTAATACTAACTATTATTAATTAAAATTATATATTAATTATTAATAAATAATAATTATCTATTATTAATAAGTATTAATATTTAGTAATTAAAACTAATTATTAATTAAATTATAAACTATATGTTATTAATTATATTAGATATTATTTAATATGTTTACTTATTAAAAGATAAATATAATAACTTTTAAAACGTTATATAGTTAAAACATTTTAAACCCCAATTTTCCAATAAAAATTTGTGGCCTACTTCCACACCGGATATATCATATAACCCATTTAGGCTATGTTTGGGAAATTAGCTGATAAACTAGCTAATGACTGATAAGCTAACTGATAATTGATAAGTTAGTTGATAAGTTAGCTTATAAACAAATTATGTTTAGCAAAAAATTTGTTTATGAGTATGTAAAATAACAAAAATGACATCTTTAATAAATAATCAATTATAAGTATTTTATAATTTAATTAAGACAAAATTTTAATAACATAATGAAAATAAATTTCTAATAATATAATATGTTAAATATACAAACAATAAAAAAATTATATAACATAATAAATTAAAATGATATAGAATTAATTATTATTATTATATATACACTATAAATTTAGAATTTGTTAAAACAAATTTTAGAAAAATCTACATTAACTTATAACTTAAATTACTATAAAATATAATAAAAGTAAAAGTAAAATTAATCAAGTTCACATATTTCGAATAATTAATAATTTAAAAATATAATTATGAATTAGATATAAATAATTTTTATTAAATTATTTAACATGATTTTATTATATAATATTTAAAATTTTTATATTTATTTTTAAAAATTTGACATATTAAATAATATTTATTATATTTAATAACATTTAAAAATATATAAAATATAATTTAATTTAACTTAATTTAATTAATTTTAATTACTAAAAAATGATATTTATTGTAATAAATAATTATTATTTATTAATAATTAATATATAGTTTAAATTAATAAATTAATAAGGCATATATTTGAAAAAGATTGCAAAAAGCTTCTCATAAGCTACTCAAACTAGCTTATAAGCTACTTTTAATATTACCAAATATGTACACAAAAAATAAGTTTAGCTTATTTTTACCAAACAATGTCTTAGGGTGTGTTTACTAACGACTTAATGGGCTTAATGGCTTTTTTGGCTTATTCGCACAGCTACATATAGGTGTTTAGTTATGACTTAATGATACAGAATGGAGCTTATTCGCTCATCATGAAAGGGGATCTTGTCCCCATTAAGCCACAATGTTGACAATTCTACCCCTTCAAAAAAAGAACACGCTCAGTATTTACCTCTTCCCTTCACAAGCCCTAGCTGCTGCAAAGAAAAGGATTGCTCTATTCCTCGCAGCTCTTCTTCTCCGGCGAAGCTGTGCTCTTCTTCTCCGGCGAAACTCTTCTTCCCCGGCAAGCTATCCCCTTCTTCTCCGACAAGCTGTGTTCTTCTTCTCCGACAAGCTGTGCTCTTCTTCTCCGGCCAGCTGTGCTCTTCTTCACCGGCGAAGCTGTGCTCTTCTCCCCCTCGTAAATCTTCGTCGTTGCACCCCTGAAATCAGCGACAATCTTTCTGGTGACCATCGTCACTAGCTACCAGACCACCGGTTGCCCCACACCCTTCTCTATCTCCACCGATTTCTCCATTTTCCCTAAATTGATTGCCTGTTTCTTTTGTTGCATCGGTTTCTTTCCATGGGTTCTAGTTTAAAGTTGCAACAACAATTCTCTTATTGGATTTAGAGAACCTAGTTTTTGAGAATGGGTCAACAGTGAACAATGGTCTAGAAGATGTTAATTTAGAGGGAGCTTGGTTTGTTTTTACAAGATCTATGTATCATTTCAAACAAAATTGATTGTGGTTAATGCATAAATATATTAAAGGGTAAAATATTCATTTTTATTATTCAGACAAGCGATTCAATATAAAAAGTAAACATAACAAAAAATTTATCTAGACAGACACATTTATATGGACAGACAAATTTATCCATACAGGACTTAATGAAAAATTTGGTAAACAGCCCCTTAGTGTTGATGAAACATGATAAAACATTCATATTGTCCTCTGACAAAAATAGAACTTTAAACAAAATTATTTTTACTTTAATAAAAAAAATATTTATATCTAATTCTTAATTATATTTTTTTAAATTATTAAATATTTAAGATATGTGAAGTTGCTCGATTTTATTTTATTTTATTATATTTAATGGTAATTTAAATTATAAGTTAATGTAGATTTTTTCTAAAATTTGTTTTAACAAATTATAAATTTATAGTGTCTATATATAATGATAATAATAATCAATTCTATATTATTTAGATATATTATATTATATAATTTTTTTTATTGGTTGTATTATTTAACATATTATATTATTAGAGAATTTATTTTAATTATAATATTAGAAATTTGTCTTAATTATATTATAAAATACTTGTAATTGATTATATATTAAAGAGTAAATTACAAATTTGGTCCCTGTGGTTTACCAAAAGTCTCACTTTTGGTCCCTACAGTTTAAAAATTACACTTTAGCCACTAGAGTTTACGTTTTCGTCCAATTTTGGTCCCTGAGTCTAACAGACGTTAAATAGTGCCGTTAGCTCAGGGGTAATTTCGTCCTTTTACCCTTTTTTTTTGTCTTTTTCCTCTCTTTTTTTTGTCTTTTTCCTCTTTTTTTTGTCTTTTCCCTTTACTCTATTTATTTATATATATATACAAACACACACATAAATACTTCATCTTCACCATCATCACCACCACCACCTACCACCACCACCACCACCCACCCACCCATTTAATCCACCACCACCCACCCATTTAATCCACCACCACCACCACCACACCTACTTTATCCACCACCACCACCACACCCACTTTACCCCCAACACCACCACACCCACTTTACCCATTTTACCCACCATCACCACACACTCACTTTACCCACCACCACCCCACCCAATTTACCCACCACCATCCGAGATCTGCAGCGAGAGTAACTCAACCACCACATTTGAAGAGGAGGTCGTCGAGGTTATTCCTCGTCGGAGAGTTACCGACAGATCGCCGACGAAGTTGAGAAACCAGAAACCAAGTCGGGTCAGATCCAGATCCGAAATCAGCAACAACCGTGGTTCCGGGTATTATTCCGCCGGGAGACAGAGGTCGGCGCCGACGAGTGGACAGGCGGCTCAGTCGAGATCACCGGCGAATCGTGGGTGGGTAAAGTGAGTGTGTGGTGATGGTGGGTAAAATGGGTAAAGTGGGTGTGGTGGTGTTGGGGGTAAAGTGGGTGTGGTGGTGGTGGTGGATAAAGTAGGTGTGGTGGTGGTGGTGGTGGATTAAATGGGTGGGTGGTGGTGGATTAAATGGGTGGGTGGGTGGTGGTGGTAGGTGGTGGTGGTGGTGATGATGGTGAGGATTAAATGGGTGGTGGTGGTGGTAGGTGGTGGTGGTGATGATGGTGAAGATGAAGTATTTATGTGTGTGTTTGTATATATATAAATAAATAGAGTAAAGGGAAAAGACAAAAAAAAGAGGAAAAAGACAAAAAAAAAGGAAAAAGACAAAAAAAGGGTAAAAGGACGAAATTACCCCAGAGCTAACGGCACTATTTAACGTCTGTTAGACTCAGGGACCAAAATTGGACGAAAACGTAAACTCCAGTGGCTAAAGTGTAATTTTTAAACTGTAGGGACCAAAAGTGAGATTTTTGGTAAACCACAGGGACCAAATTTGTAATTTACTCTATATTAAAGATGTCCTTATTGATCATTATACGTACTCATAAGCTAGTTTTATCAAACATAATTTGTTTATAAGCTAGCTTATCAGCAATGTTTTAAAAACATTTTTTAGTTGAACCGGTGTAATGAGCGATTCCCAGTTCGATCGGTTTAACCAGTTTCAACCATTTTTATGTATTTTTTCCTTCATACATTTATTTTATAGAACCAAGGATCTGATGTCCACAAGTTGAACCATAAAAAATATGCATTATAATAAGTTTAATAAGTTGTAAATCAATCCCAAAACATTAAAAAAAACATAAAATAACAGTTTTTATATCAATCCAAAAATGTTTTAAAAACTCAAAAACGAAAGTTTTTAAAAAAATGGGTCAACCGATTTTTTACCTGTTCGATCCACCGGTTCAACCGGTTTTATCAATAAACCGATTGGTTTACTCCGGTCCTTAAAACGTTATAAAACCGGTCACATTTGAATCGGTCTCTTCACTAGTTCCTAGTTCAACCAGTTCAACCGGCTGGGTCAACCAGCTAGCTTATCAATCACCAGCTAGCTTATCAGCCATCAGCTAGCTTATCAGCTAGTTTGCCACATTTATTCAAATAAAACTCTATAGTAGGAATTCTTATAAAAATCCTAGATGACGTTTGGTTTGCAGAATTTTTTTTGATGGAATGGAATCTATCAAACGAATTTGACTTTAGAGGAATTGAATGGAATGTTATGAGGTTTAACCACATGTTTGGTTGGCTAAATTAAAATGTAATCTGTTAAAGGAATTGGAATATGTCTATTTGGTTCACATAATTTAGCTTTGAAATTAAAATGAAATTTTAGTAAATGATAAAAATACCTTTTTGAAACGTACACATTAGAGGTGGAGTTTTTTCTTTTTCTAACAACCTCTATATATAAAACTATTTGTCACATAAACTTTTTTTACGCTTTTTATGAAGCGTGGATAAATGACATATTTTTTGTAGTGATTAAGCCACTACCAAAAAGTCAAATATAACTAACCGAATAAGTTATGAGACTAATTAAGCTTTTAAAGCTATTAACAAACAGACCCTTAGTATTCCATGGAAAAAGTAAGCACATTGATGTAACGTTTGACTTCTTAAGGAATTTGGTGAATGAAGGGTCAATGATGCTAAAGTAGTATTAGTATAGAACACATGAACAAATAGTAGATCATCTATGACAAAGCCAATAAAGGTGGAGTAGTTTTTGAAACTTAGAGGTATGTTTGGAGTAGTTGAACCATCAAAAATAAGCTAGGGGACCATTTACCAAACCCTTACCGTTAAGATTCGACACTATAAGTCACTTTATTGAGTAAAATTATTGTATATTAAAACGATGTCATATGCAATAATTTACTCAGTACGCACTTACCGAGTTAGATTATCGCTCATGTTTATGTTCCCGCGGTAAGGTAATTGAACTGATAAACGCTTACCAAGGTAAGTATTTAGTAAACCGTCCCTAAATACTATTGCATTTTAGCTTAAAGGAGGGATTGAAAGAAGTGCAGGTGGTCCTATTTGTTAAGTCCTTATTTTTCGCATATTCTATCTTTTCAATCACTTTCTATCAGGAGTTCTCTATTTTATAAAAGTTCTATTAGGAGTTTTCTACTTTATAAAAGGCTATTTAAGACCCTAGTTTCCTATGGGTGAAAGAGACGCAGTGGTCGAAGTCCGAACTTTAATTATCTTGTGCCTATGTTGCTTCCCATCCATCATATATTTCATATTAGGCTATGTACCCGTCCATGTTGCACTCTTAAATATATATCAATAACCCGACCATAATAAATTGTATCTAAATGATTGAATTTTATATATAAAATTTAAGGTCAATTGATCAAAAAAATTGAAAAAGATTCGATCGATAGTTAGTTTTCAAACTCATAACATTTGATTTGACGATTAAAAGTAAGACCTAAAACTCTTGAAACTCAGAACATTTATCCGACCATAATAAAAAGTTTTGATTTAACGATTAGACGTAAGACTCTTGAAACTTCAAGAATTTTTGAAATTAACTGTAATAGTCTTTTTTACATAATAGTATATAGAAATAGATAACATAGATAAAAAATAACTAAGAAACAAAAATGTAAAAAATATAAAATAGTTAGTTAAAATAATGTATATGAAGTAAAATCTCTTTCCATTACACTATATATCCTTATAGTTAGTTAATTCAATTACTTTTAATCCCTTAGTTTTCATTTTTCACTATACACCGTTATCATATCAATATATAAATAATGTATATGAACTAAAATGTATTAAAATTTTCGTTTTTGTTTTCAACAAATTATATCATTATACTCGTCTCAACAATACCTTTAAAATGAGACTGATATTGAATATTTTTGAACTTAATCGTATTATTAAATATCAAAAATACATTAAATTAGTTTATTTTATATTTTTCTACATTCTTATTTTTCATATTGCATCCTTATTTATAATTTATATTTATACTATCTTATAAGTTTAAAAGTTTCAAACACTCTCATGTTCAACATCTTACTTAAAAATAGAATTACTTTTATATTTAAATTACACTTTATTCCCTTATATATAGTTATTTAATTTACTTTATATTTCTTTTTCTTTTTACCTTTTTATCGTATTAACATGCATAATCTTATGTTAACTAATATTATTTTAAAAATATTTTGTTACAAATTAAATTAACTATTATAATCGTCAAATCAAAACCTTCAAAATGAGCTCAACTAATATGAGTTTGAAGACTCACTATTGAAGGAATCTTTTTTAATTGTTTTGATCACTTGACCTTGAATTTATATCTGATATGCATTTTAAATACACATAAAACCATAAAGTTAACATCCCTAATGGAGAATAAAGTTGAACATAAAGCAAAGTTAATCATTGAGTTACCGGTTTTGTATTTGAGAGAATGAGCTTGGTAAACCAAGCTTGAAGAACGTTGCTTGAAGGTTGGGAAAAACCTGAAAATGCGACGGAGGTCAAAGGTATAATTATTACGACAAAATGTTGCTTTAGCTAATAGTTTTTTGTTCTAAAACTCGAAATTATAGTGTATCTAATTTTGATATGAGTTGATAGTTTGAAATCAACTTAAGTTTTTATCCGATAAAATTTTCTTTTGAGAAGCAACAACTTTATTAATACCAACAGATTACACGTACAAGCTTCCCTAGGTTGCAAGCAACCAGACCCGCGAGACTTGAACCAAGACCATGACCACCGAAACACACCTAAACCGAAACCACAATGGCCGAACCAACTGAACTAAAACTCAAAGCGAACCAAAACTTGAACTAAACCTACAACTTCCGAACAACCGAACCAACCAAACTGAATCTTGAACCACGAACTGTGAGAATATGTGGAACCCCAGGATTAATCTCCAAAAGAGCCCTTGAGGAGAAAAGGGGGGGTTCCAACATATATAGTGAAGATTTGGTCCAAGTCTAGCCGATGTGGGACTCTAACACGCCCCCTCCAACAGAGGCTAGATAGAGAGCCTAGAAGGGTCACGAGAGGACCAGGAGGGGTGGGACTCTAACACGCCCCCTCCAACAGAGGCTAGATAGAGAGCCTAGAAGGGTCACGAGAGTGCCGGCATGTGAGTCCGTAGAGTGGTAGACCTTGGCTCTAATACCATGTGAGTTTGTGGGGTTCCAACTCAAAACCAATTGGCAATGAGTGGAGTAGCCCAGGACCCTTATAAGCACATTACAAGTTCACTTTGTGTCCGATGTGGGACATTGCTCAACACGCCCCCTCACGTGTGGCGTTCTTTTTTCAGCCTAACACGTGGATACTTTGGGTTACGTGGAGTCCGTGCGACTTTTTGACCAACCACGGGTGAACCTTGCTCTGATACCATGTAAGTTTGTGAGGTTCCAACTTAAAACCAATTGGCTATGAGTGGAGTAGCCCAGGACCCTTATAAGCACATTACAAGTTCACTTTGTGTCCGATGTGGGACATTGCTCAACACGAACCACTCGAACCACGACCACCGAGCCATACTTGAACTAAACCCACAACCACCGAACCAACCGAACTAAAACTTGAAACACAACCACATACCTCGACCACCTGCGACTAGAGACCACAACAACTGAATCAAAACCACGACAATCGACCCATGAAACTCGAGTCAAAAACGCCTGAAAACTCGAAATGGCGGCACGTTGAACCATACCTGAAAATAGCGACACCTTGAACCATATCGAAAAGCTTGAAACACACCTGAAAACTCGAAAAGGCGGCACCTTGAAGCTCGAAATGAACCCGGCCAGCCACGACCCTGACCTTGGACCACAATCTGAAACACACCTGAAACGATGTTGAAAGTCGAATGGCGGCAATATGAGACCAGACACACGACCTCGGCCCACAACGTAAAGAAGAAGAACCTAATATGAAGTTTGAACAACGACACCTTGAGACCTATGAAAACTCGAACCGGAAAACTTGAAACACACTTGAAAACTCGAACGAACACTGGTGACTTTGAACCACAACCCAAAACTCGTATGGATCTTCAAAACAAACAGGAAAGGATAAAGATGTTGGGGAGAAGGAAGGTGCTCCAAACCGCCGGCTTACACCGACGGCTGGAGATATGGTGACTGACAGCGGTTTTGAAATAAAAGTAAAGTCTAGACCCAATGTTTAACGTATCTCACCTTCAACCAAACCAAGATGAGATACATTTGTGTTCTTGATGTTCCAAAATCGAATATGTTTGGATGATGCGATCAGTTAAATCCAAGTGGTTTGTCGAGTGTGCCCTTGAATTTTATACATTTGATATGCGAAAAAATAGATACAACCATAAAATTGGCATTGTGTGATGAGAAATAAATTCGAACATGAAACAATATTACTTTTTTGAGTTATCGATGTTAAATTCAAGATGATTCGTGCAGCAACGCGTGAGGACACAAATCTAGTCTTTATATACTAGAATATACATATGACATAATTGCATCAAAAAATATTCTATATTGGGCTCATTTCGAAGGTATTGACGAGAGGATTTTGATGATATAATTTGTAAAAAACTAAAAGGAAACATAATTTTAATGCATTTTAGTTTATAATATACGATTATTTAGGTTATATGATAAGAGTTTAAAATTAAAAATGAAAAAGTAAAGGATTAAAATGAAATTTAATAACTAACTATATGGATACTAGTTTAAATGTGTAAAATCAGTTTCTTAATTAAATAGCTGATTTTATGAGTTATTTCTTTATATAATAATAGAGAGATATATATGAATAAAAAGTAGAATTCATAGCTCTCCGGGCAAACATTATAAAAATCTATGATTTACATTACAATGTAATTCTTATAATCTGGGTGGCTCTGATACCAATTTCAGAGTGGTCCAAAAAACCGTGTAAATAAAACAAAATCATATCTAATAAAGAGTTAATCAATGAATCTTCTAAAAAGAGTAAAATAAATCCATCAAAACATAGGCTAACGTTATCTAAAATATTATCAGGTATTGTTATTGTTAACATTATTGTTAGAACCATTGATCAAAATATTTATTTAAAATCTGTATTTTATAAAAGGTTTATTTTTTAAAAGTTTTTCCTTATACGACTAAGAACATTTAACAGTTAATTTTATTTCAAAACTACATAAATAAAGGGTGCAACATGCTTCCGTACCTATCTTCTTCTTTGACCGAAGTATCACCGGGTTATGCCACGAGACTTTTAATGGGCGTTCTAGCCCTGTTAGAACCTGACTGGTTTAGTTGTAAAGAAGTCAGGGGCGTCTTTTGAAACATTTGTAATAGTTAGTTTGAAACAATACTTTTGTGCGCCTCTTAAAAGAGTCATAGACTCTAGGGGTGCTTTATGTAACTTCGGCTCTATAAATACGGGTCGATAGTTAACGTTTTCAAATAATCAAGTAACTGACAACTTTCGTTATATACTTTGTCGTGTTGTATATCTTTCATTTATATGCTTGATTACCGCTATTTGAGCGTCATTTAGTCTTGTGATTGCTTGTAGTGGTCCTTTTATTGCATCCTCGTTGATTATCGGACTCACAATTGGTATCAGAGCTCGTGTTTTGGTAGTTTTTGGACAGAAAAAGAAGCTGTTTTTGCTGTTTTTGTAGATTCCCGAATCGGATCATTCAGTCCCGAATTGGACACTCGTGTCCCGATTCGGAACACTGAACTCCCGAATCGGATCTTACAAATTCCCGAATCGGATCTCTTCAACCCCCGAATCGGATCTTTTTGCCTCTCCCGACTTGGAAATTTGATCTCCCGCATCGGGACTCTCATTTCCCGAATCGGGACTTGGCTTAAACTCCCGAATCGGGACTCACTCTCTCCCGTATCGGGACTTGCAATACTCCCGAATCGGGACTTGCTAATTTCCCGCCTTGGCCTTTCTTTTTGAAATTTTCGAATTTCTATAAAGGAAAGTGCTTTAAGCGCGGAAGCTCTGTCCAAACGGAAAACACCACCTAATACTGGACCATATCCTATTTCCGAGGACGCAATGTCAAAAGAAATAATCAGTATCGGTTCTGAAACCCGACCTCCAGTATTAGTCGTCGGCGAATACTGTTGATCCAGCTCTCCTAAGACCTGATGAAATGATAATGATCCTGAATCTTTACTTAGTGAATAGGTTTTTACTTCTGTTATAGCTTGAGGAATTATCACTGAGTCTGTTCTGTGTTATTCCATGTTACTTATGCTGTAACTTAACTTTATAGATCAGGATCAGGATCAGGAGACTAACGAGTCTGTTCTGCAGTCTACTGATCCTGTCCACTGAAGTGAAGACCTCCTCCTGAAGACATTAAGATCATACACAAAGAACCATCAGCGACGTCGAAGAAATAGCTGATGACAGGAACAGCATGCTCGTGATCTGAAGACGGAACTCAGTGATAGCAGTCTGTTCACTATCGTATGACATCCTGAAGATTCATCAGGATACACGTGACCCTGAACGTCTCAAGTTTCAGGAATCTAGTCACTGATCAGTATCCTGATCCTGAAGGATTAGAACAATGTCTTAGTCTAATGCACAAAAGGATTACACGCCTTTTCTGACACAATAGTACATAAGGGCAGTTACTTTACTGTTCCCTCCGTACTTATCAGACCATAAGGCAACTGTTTACAAACATCCTCTTTTGTACACCATGCAAAGAGTATTTGTTTATAGTAAATAGTACAACAGACCATTCACATTGTGACACGTCACAATAATAGGTCTGCATGCATTAAATGCATGGAGTATAAATAGGACGTGAAGAGATGTTCTCCATACTTCTTCTTGATCCTAATTCTACTCAAGTCCTTTCTCTCTTATCCCCTCTATCTTCTTTCTTTATTCTCTTCTCACTTAGTGCATAGTGAAAGAACTTAGATTGTTTAGTTTAGACTAATTGTCTTCTCTATTTTCGCAACAATCTGTAAATTCATATTGTTTATAAAACAAGAATTTAAAAGTGAGAAATTTGTGTGATTATATTCAACCCCCCCTTCTATAATCCCAAACACTATCCTTACTTGAAGGTCACCTACTTGGGACCAACAAGTGGTATCAGAGTAGATACAAGCTCTCATTTTCTTCTTTAGAAAAATCTTGTGATCCTCTCTCTTCTTATTCTATGGCTCTTCAAGCTAAGGATAACTACTTTGATACCGGTTCTGCTGGAAAGCCTCCTCGGTTTAACAAAGACAACTTCTCTCTTTGGAAAACCAGGATGGAACTTTTCCTCTCTGGTTCTGATCCCCAGATTCCTTATTTTCTGGAAAATGGACCACATGTGCCTACACAAACCGTCCACCCCATTCCTGCTGCTGGTGGCCAACCTGCTGTTCCTGAAAGGGAGCTGGTAAAGCCCGTAACTGACTGGAATGATGAAGATAGACGCCTGGTTAACATTGACACCAAGGCTAGGTCTCTTATTGCCATGTCACTCCCTGATGACGTCTTTCATTCTGTCTGTCACCTTCGCTCTGCTAAGGAGATATGGGACACTCTCTGTGTTCAATATGAAGGTACCGCCGTACTAATGGAATCAAGAAAGATTTTCTTGGTTCGTCAGTACGAAAGCTTTATTCATCAGAAGGATGAAACTCTCTCCCAGCTACATCAGAGATTCAACTGTCTTCTGATTGATCTGAAGACCATCGGTACTACCTACTCTAACTCTGAGGTGTTACCAAGTTCATGGAAGCTCTTCCTGAACATTGGGAAATCTACACCTCCTGCTTAACTATGTCAAAGGACATAAAGACACTCACTCTAAGTGAGTTGTATGGTATTCTTCTGAACCGTGAACAACAGAAGAAACTGAAAAAGAATCTCATAAGAGATTCTAAAGAATCCAAAAGCACATCTGTTGCGTTGGTTTCTGATTCAGTTCCTCCTGTTGCTGCTTCTTCTTCTTCAGTAACTATTACTGAATTAGAATCTTCTGACTCTGACATGTCAGAAGATCCTGAATTCAATGAGTCTCTTGCTCTTTTAACCAGATCTTTCAAAAAGTTTGCCAAAAAGGGAAACTTCCATAAAAAGAAACATCTTTCTATTACTGACAAGCCTAAGTCAGATCCTGTTGACAAGGCTACTGCTATCTGCTACAACTGTCAGGGCAAAGGACACTTTGCTAATGATTGCAGGTACAGAAAAAGTCAGTTTGCTCCCTCCTCTGCAAAATCTTCTTCCAAGAACCCCAAATACCAACGCCTGAAGGAAAAGTACAAAAAGATGAAGACTCAGCGTAAAGGCAAAGGTTTAATCGCAGAAGACTGCGATTGGGATGATGTCTCCTCTGATGACTCGTCTGATGAGGAAGATACTCAAGTGACACTCATGGCCATTATTGAGGAACCTATCTTAGCTCTCATGGCTAAGATAGAAGAGGTTCCTGAAGAGATTCCTCCTCAGGATCCTGAAGCTTCTTCTTCCACAACTCCTGAAGCTTCCACCTCTGCGACTGATTCTTCCAGTCAGGTATCTATTCCTCTCATCCCTCTTGAAAGCTTAACACAGTTAGACCTAGTCACTCTCGACCTTTACAAAGCCCTTAATGGTAAAACCTCTGCTGAAAAAATGAATATTGACCTTAGAGGACAACTCAAAGAATGTCAAGAAAAATTAAAACAGCTTACCATTGTGGAAGAAAATTATAAGGACCAGGTCTCTGTAAACAAAACTCTGTGTATTGAAAGAGAATTAGCTCTTGCTGCCAAAGAGAAGGCCCTTGCCCAATTAAATGCTGAAAAAGTCACCATCAAAGGATGGAGTGACGCCTCTGAAAAAGTTGATGAAATATTAGCTTCAGGGAGGTCTGATAAAAGCAAGAGAGGTCTTGGATTCTTTCGTGGATACAAGAAAGAAGAAACTAAGTCTGATAGTTCCATGCTCAAATTTGGAAAATTTGTTTCTTCTATTCCTCTTCCTAATGCCTCTGAAAACACCCCTTCTTCTTCTTCTTCTTCTAACACTCACCCTGAAGGTGCTCCTAAGAGCAAAAAGAATACAGTTAAGGATAAATCCAAAACTGAAACACCTTCAAAGACCAAGGGTCCTAAACCCAAGAACAAAGTTCTGGGTGGTGGTCCTTCAGTCTCTGGAACTAAGTCTCTTTCTCAGAGTCCTGTTCCTAGACTGAAGATTGACCTGAAGCAAAAGACTCAGGAGAAGAAACCAATTCCTCCAATGTCCAATGCTAAAGGCATACTTGGTGCTGGTCCTGCTCACCTAAAGTTCAAAAACTTTCTGGACCACACTAAACGCTTTCAATATCGCAAATGCTATCACTGTGGATTAAATGACCATATTGCGAGTAAGTGTCCTGATGCTACCAAAGCTGAAAAATCAGCTAAGGTAAAGAAGATTCCCAAGACTGAGAAATCAGTCAAAGGAAAGAAGGTTGTCAAGACTGTTCCTTCAGTCAAGACTCCAGCCTCCTGTACTGATACTTCTGGATCCATAGTTCTATGGGTACCAAAGAAAACTTAAACTCTGTATTTTACAGGATAAGGGCATCTGGTACTTGGACAGTGGATGCTCTCGACACATGACTGGTTCTAAATCTGTCCTCACTAACTACCGTGAAGAAAGAGGTCCTGCTGTGACCTTTGGCGGAAACGGTAGAGGCCAAACCCGAGGGTATGGCACTCTGACCAACGGAGTAACTACTTTCAAAAGAGTTGCTTATGTTGAAAACCTGATGCATAATCTTCTGAGCATCAGTCAACTGTGTGATAAGAATCACAAAGTTTCTTTCTCTAAGAAAAAGTGCAAAGTCAAGAACAGGAAAAAGGAAGTCATTCTCAATGGTGTTAGACATGCAGATATCTACATCATCAATATGAATACTTCCACTGATAACTTCTGTTTCGTATCACGTGCTTCTACTGATATGAATTGGCTCTGGCACAAGCGTCTCTCTCATCTCAACTTCAAGACGCTGAATCAACTCTGCATCAACAACCTGGTCATTGGTCTTCCTGACTTTCGCTATACAAAGGAATCTCTTTGTTCAGCATGTGAGAAAGGAAAACAGACCAGGGCTAGCTTCAAGTCCAAGCAGATTTCCTCCATCAGCTCTCCTCTACAACTTCTCCACATGGATCTCTTTGGACCTGTTAATGTCCAATCCATTGGTGGAAAGAAATATACTCTGGTAATCGTAGATGAATATTCCAGATATACTTGGGTTTTCTTCTTACGTGCCAAGAATGATGCTCCTGAAGAAATCATCCTGTTCGTCAGGAAGATGGAAAAACTTAACAACCTTACTGTCCGTTCAATAAGAAGTGACCATGGGACTGAGTTCAAAAACAGTACCCTGGAATCTTTCTTTGAACAGAAAGGTATCTCTCAAAACTTCTCCTCTGTGAGAACTCCTCAGCAAAATGGTGTTGCTGAAAGACGAAACGGGACGCTGATCGAAGCTGCTAGATCTATGCTGAGTGAAGCCAACCTTGCCACTCAGTTCTGGGCTGAAGCTGTAAATACTGCTTGTTACACTCAGAACAGATCTCTGATTGTCAAGCGTTTCAGAAGAACAGCTTACGAACTCTTTCGTAACAGGAAACCATCAATCAAACATCTCCATATCTTTGGTTGTGTCTGCTACATCCTGAACAACAAAGATAATCTTGGAAAGTTTGATTCCAAATCTGATGATGGAATTTTCCTCGGATACTCTTCCATTTCTAAAACTTACCGTGTGTTCAACAAACGAAGACAAGCCATTGAGGAAACGATTCATGTCAAGTTTGATGAATCGGGTCCTACCTTTCCTCACCCAAATGATAATACTGAAATCAATCAGTGGGCTGACTCTTTCTTTCAAGTCCCTGAACCTCCTATTGCTGATCCTTCTCCTCAAGACCTTCCTGATGGTTTTGAAGAAGATCCAATACCACCCTCTGATATAACTACTCCACCTCTCATAAATGCCACCCCTATCACTCAAATCACACCTCCTGAACCTGATCAACCCACTAACAGTGAAGACTTCTCTCAAACCACTGTTCGTGAACCCTCTCCTACAAATCTTCTTCCTGATCCTTCATCCAATGAAGCATCTACTTCAGGACAGGTGTATCAACCACCTGCTCTCCGATGGACCAAAGATCATCCCATTGATCAAGTTCTTGGAAATCCTTCTTCTGGTGTGAAAACTAGACGTCAAGCTGGTAACGTCTGTCTTTATGTAAATTTTATCTCTGAAAATGAACCTAAAGAAATAGATGATGCTTTGCGTGATCCTGCCTGGGTCTCAGCCATGCAGGAAGAGCTAGCAGAATTCATCAGAAACAATGTCTGGCTTCTCGTCCCTAGGCCTCGAAAACGTACAATCATTGGTTCCAAGTGGATTTTTCGAAATAAACTTGATGAGATTGGTACAATCATTCGAAACAAGGCTCGCCTTGTGGCTCAGGGATACAGGCAGGAAGAGGGCATTGATTACGATGAAACTTTTGCTCCTGTTGCTAGGCTCGAAGCAATTCGACTCTTCCTAGCTTTTGCAGCACATATGAACTTCAAAGTTTATCAGATGGACATCAAAAATGCCTTTCTGAATGGAAAACTTAATGAAGAGGTCTATGTGGCTCAGCCTCCTGGCTTTGTAGATCCTAAGTTCCCTGATCACGTCTACAAGTTAAACAAGGCTCTCTATGGGTTAAAACAGGCTCCTCGTGCCTGGTATGATACCCTCTCAACCTTTCTTCTCTCTAAAGGTTTTGTTCGTGGAAAGATTGATAGCACCTTATTTCTGAAGAAATATCCTAAGCATATCCTTCTTGTCCAGATTTATGTCGATGACATTATCTTTGGATCCACCAATCCCAAACTCTGCGAAAAGTTTGAGTTGCTCATGAAATCTGAATATAAAATGTCTATGATGGGCGAACTAACATTCTTTTTAGGACTTCAGATCAAGCAATCTGAAAAGGGAATTTTCATCAATCAAGGTAAATATGTACATGAGATGCTGAAGAAATTTGATCTCACATCCTGTACACCGATGAAGACTCCAATGGCTCCTCCTCTGTCTCTTGACAAGGATTCCAAAGGGAAACCTGTTGATGTGACTCTCTATAGAGGAATGATTGGCTCACTGCTGTATCTTACAGCGAGTCGTCCTGATATCATGTATTCTACATGTCTCTGTGCTCGTTATCAGGCTGAACCCAAAGAATCCCATCTGACCGCTGTAAAGCGGATCTTCAGATACCTGAAGGGAACTCCTAACATGGGTCTTTGGTACTCCAAGGACTCAGGGTTCGATCTAACAGCTTATTCTGATAGTGACTTTGCAGGATGTAAGATCGACAGGAAAAGCACCACTGGTGGCTGTCACCTATTAGGTGGCAAGTTGGTGAGTTGGACTAGCAAGAAGCAGAACTCTGTGTCCACATCAACTGCTGAAGCTGAATATGTTGCAGCAGGAATATGTTGTGCTCAGGTCCTGTGGCTGAGAAATCAACTTCAGGACTATGACATACAACTCTCCAAAATTCCTATATATTGTGACAACACTTCAGCAATAGCCATTGCTAATAATCCTGTCTTACACTCTAAGACAAAGCACATTGAAGTGAGATATCACTTCATCAGGGATCATGTGATGAATGGTGATATTGAACTCCATTTTGTCCCTACTGAATATCAGCTTGCTGACCTCTTTACCAAACCACTGGATGTGACGCGTTTTAATATGCTCCTCAGTGAACTTGGGATGTTAAATCCTGAAGAATAGAAGTTCTCAGGACAAACAGTTGTTAAAGTCCTTATACTCTCTCAGGACCTCTTTTATTAACAACTCCTGAATAACTCTTCTTCAGAGGATGACTCTATTCAGTACTTACAAAATCTTTGTTCAATATCCGAATACTGATGATTCTCAGGTAAGTATTTCTTCCCTCTGCTACTGAAACCTTATCGCATTAAATGTGATAAGAGGATTTTCCCAAAACAGTACTTATCTGATAAGTACTCTGATTCCCATAAAACATATCTTTCACCAAATTGGAATCATCCCCTGAAAAGGTGGTTTTTAGTTTTTCTAATAAAACAAACCTTTCATCTGCACTGACACGTAATGGGACGTTTCCTGTTCCCCACTACGTGTGTCAGGCGCGTGAACGCGCGTCGAGCTTCTTTTTCATCATAACGTTTGAATTTAGCCGCTCTTTCTCTCTCATCCTTTTTCTCTCTCCTACCGCGAGGTATAAAAACCTCATTCGTAATCCTTTTCACTCTTTACGCTCACATAATACTCTCTAAGCATTCAAGCAAGAAAAAGCAAGAATCTTCATCCTCAAGAACATCAAGAACACACACTTACCACTTCTTTTAACAAGATCAACGTAAGTCTCCTTTTGTTCTTTGTTCTTTCTACAAACTAAGTTGACATTCTTTCTGTAAAAACAACTTATTTTGATAAACGTTTTTCCAAAAACCCTAAGATCACTTCGTTTGATCTTAGTTTTCCCAAAATCTTCAAAGATTTTTGTTAAAACTGTTTAACATGATTTTTCTTATTTCTTTTAAGAAACAGTCATAAACTCCTATTTTGATATTTTTTCATCAAAATAGAAGTTCTTTTTAATACCAAAACACATTCCTTTTGTGAATTTTGGTATCTAATCTATTCTAAGTATAAAGGATTTCACCATTTCTATGAACATACTTTGTGTTCATTGAAAAATGAAGAAAAATGCATATTTTGGACTCTTATTCATCCATATATGTTATTTTTATGTTTCTAACAGGATGGCTGCTACTACTTCTTCTCTGGACGCTCAACTATCCTCCGAGGCTACTCCACTACAATCATCTGAAAGCCTGCCGATCGTCATCCCTGCGCATGACGTTCAATTCAAACAGAACAACGTTCTTGCTCTGTTTGACATTCCTGACGACAAGGAATATCTAATTCCTGCCAAGGACTTCCTGCTACGAAGCCCTCTGAAGACGGCTTTCACCCTGGACCCCAAGCCGAACAAGCCCATGCTACAACAACTGTGGTCTACAGCCACGGTTACCAAGGAGAAGAACACCAAGGGCGTCCTGCGCGAGGTGATCAAGTTCCAAATCAGGGACAACCTCATCTCCTTCGGTTTCGGAACACTCAGGAACGTGCTTAACTTTCCCAAGAAGAAGCGCTTCCCTCCTGTCCCCACCTCCGACGAGATCGTCGAGTTCCTCGACGCCATCGGCTACAGATGGCCTGTCAACAAGGAAGGAGTCCTGCTGCCCAAGACTGGTGCCACTGTCCATAAGTCAGGACTCAACGCCGTGTTCTATTACATATGGAACACGTTTGGCCTGTGCTTATCGGGCAAAACAGGGAGCACGGAGCAGTTCCCGATGGTCATCCAGCAGATGGTCTACTCTGCGATCAAGAATCGCGAGTTCGACTATGCTCGCTCCATCTGGGACGACATGGTCAGGAAGGTTCGAAGCAAGAATCGGGTCGCCAACGTTGCCTTCACAAGGTTCTTCTCGGCCGTCCTGGAGCTGCACTTGGGGGAAAACTACCCCAAGGTTGGAAACTCCAACAACTACTCTCTAGGACCCAGGTTCCTGGATCAAGTTGTTCATCATCCTGAGGACGTCCCTCTCTCCGACGTCCTGGTCATTCCTGAACCTGCTCAGGCTCAGGATCAGGAGGATGCTGAACCATCCACCGCTCCCACTGCAGGTATGTTTTCCATCATCTCTTCCAAACCACACTCTTCTACTTCTATGCATGCTATGTCAGTAGCTAACCCCATACTGACTTCCCCAGCTGCAACCACATCTTCTGCGCTCCAGAAGCGCCCCCAACCATCTTCTGTCACTCCTCCACCTCCTTCAAAACGCGCCAAAGCAAGGGCGCAAAAGAAAAAGACGCAGGCGGCTGGTAAGAAATATTACATTACCCTGCCCCAGCTCTTTAATAAACCTTCCCCTTTATCTAAACGTTCTTCCACTGCAGATACTTCTACATCTGCCCCTGTTACACAAGAACCTGAGGTGGTTCAACTCGAACCCTCAGAGAATCTGGTGGGTAATCATCCTGATACCCTCCATGCCTCAGGTAATATTTCTATGCAACATATTACTATTCCTTCTTCTATGAAAACTAATGAGTCTTTAGTGCTCACTTAGTTACTATGTCTACAGGTTCTTTAGGAGCAGGTTCTGAAGGGCATCTTCATCAGGATGACCCCTTCAACGACTTCATCCTCACGGATGCCGAGCATCAGCTGAACGCAGCTGAATTACGCAGGCAGTCCGCTGAGAGGACCCTGCAGGAGGCCCGCACAGCCTTCCAGCAGAAGGAGGCCGAGCACTCGGCACAGCTCCAGTCCCTACAACAGGAACTTGTTGCTGCCCAAGCTGCTGCAGCCGCTGCTGAAGCCGCCGCCGCCAGTGCCACTGCTGCCGCCGTCGCCGCGACTCCGCCGCCCACGGCCGTCACCCTCTCCATCCCTTGTCTGGATAATATCCATGACAAGGTGTCTCAAGTTGCCTCCTCCTCCACCAATCTTCAGGCATCAATTGATGACCTGAAGGCCACGGCACTCCCTGCGCTCTCCACCGACATCATCAACAGCACCAACTCTCTCACCACCTTTCAAACAACGGTGGTTCAGAGGTTGGATGCTCAGGAAGCTGCTCTCCGATCCCTCCAGGAGCAGGTGCAAGGGCTCTCCACTGCTGTCAACGCCCTCACCACTGCTCCTGCGCCACCTCCGTCCTTCACCACGGCGGACAGGGACGTGTTGCAGTCCTTGATCACATCGTCCTTCATCCAGCGCAAGCTTCTGGGTGACATGGCCTCTCTCCTCCAAAGGAGTGTTACAACAGCTGCCTTAGTGCAGGCACCTGCTGAGGGGAGAGACAGCCCCGAGACCATTCAGCCTATTCCCCCTCCACAAACTGGAGAACCACTGAAGACGGGGGGAATAATGAAGACGACGATGATGATGATGAAGATGATGATGATGCTGACGACATCTTCATCGAGAAGATCTCTACTGATTCTGCGCCCATTCCAGGGCAAGCACAACCTCAGGGGAGAACCCTGATGCTTCTGGTACGTCTCTACCACCATCCTCTCCCTCTTCCTCTGATAACCAACCCATATCTTCTCTTCTTAAAACCAAACCTACCCCTGAAACCATCACCCTAGACTCCTCACCTGAAAACTCCCCTCCTAATAACCTTCAAATGGTTATCTACCAACCTCCCAAACTACCCTCTCCTGAACCAACTCCTGAACGCACCTCTCACCCTGAACCTGAACCCTTTAACCAATCCGATCCTGAAACCCAAGATGTCAACTTTGGCTCTGTCACTGGTGACATTATTCGCCTAATGGAGAATAGTCCCAATGAACAGACCAGAGCTAAACTAGCTAAAATGACCTTCAGGATCACACCCCTTAACCAAGAAACCATTTCTACCCGTCCTACAACCCGTTTCAACCAAGAAGCCTCTTCATCCCGAACCCCTGAAATCCGAGCCACCCCTGAAACCATATGCCTCTCATCAGATGATGAATTCATCTCTGATGACTTCTCTACCCCTGCTTCTTCACCCAGATCACCTCCCTCAAACTCTCCTAGATCTGAAGGTGAAAACTACCCTGACAGTTCCTTTGCCATTGACAGGGATGGGCGCTTAGACGCCGTGATAGAGCGACTCGAGAGTACAAGAGTAAAAATTCCTCTTCGTACCTCTTGTGACTCTGAGTTCGCCTATCTCTCACAGGAGGAGTACAACGAGGCTGTACAGGCTCAACTAGAGCATAATAAGAAGCAGAAGGAAGTTTTCCTCTCTGCTCAAGCCGCTCGAAGGCTTGCATCGGATTTTGTAGATGAAGATGCTGAAATAAGTGCGGATCCTATCCTTGCACAGAAGGCTGTTCTGAAGGTCTTCAACAAAAATGCAGAGATAGAGACTGGAGAAGTGAATGCTGAGCTTGACTGGTGCAGAGATCGGTTACACCTCCGAAAGCATGGTGCTGCCATCTCAGGTATCCATCTTCGCCGATCAAGAGGCAAGAAAGGTAATCCTGGTAAAACCTGGATCACAGTCAAACGCTCTGGAGTAAAGGACGTAGAGCACACTCTGGACAAGTTAGATCGCTACAACTTGTCAGAGTGGAACGAAATCAGATCCCTGCTTCCCAAAGCCAACAAGAACTATCGGGCTGAAGTAGAAGAAGTCATTGAAGGACTTATTGCTCGCATCAGAAGGACAACTGAAATACCTGATGACCTGCTCCAACACTCTCCACTCCTATCTCAGCAGCCTGTTCGAAGATCCGCAGGCACCTCTACAAGAAGACCAACTCCCTGTCTTCCCAGAATGGTTGTTAAACCTCTGGACCTCTCGATGCTTGATCTTTCATTCCCTCCTGGAATCTCTCTATCTGAAGGACAAGTAATCAGAGAACCTGTTTATGGCATATGTGTTAGCAATAACTCAATTCTACGCTTTCAACGCTTCAGTGAGCTACACATAGCGCCCTATGAACATCTTTTGACAGTTCTCTTCACTGCACAACAAGATAAGAAAAATTCAGACAACAAAGAGATCATCCGCACTGTCAGAGCTATACTTGATCACAGACTTGCCTTCAGCGAAACTCCTGTTCCTGTTTGTGTCAAGACTGAATACATTAGCGAAGAATCTGATAGTTAGTTGTCTTGTAATTTTTTCTTTCAGTACTTCTATCATGTACTATTGTATTTTCCTTACTCTTGTAATATTTTAATGAGATTAATGAGAATGCAATTCAGTGCATTGTACTTCATTCCATCATAGTACTGAAAAAGATCCCTCAAAACAGTAAATGGGACATGTACCTTTATGAGTTCTATTTCCTACTGTTTAGTTCTAGACTTAGATTTATTTCTAGATTAAGACAATTACTCTGTTGTCTTATCATTATCATTTAGGGGGAGATTGTTGATCCAGCTCTCCTAAGACCTGATGAAATGATAATGATCCTGAATCTTTACTTAGTGAATAGGTTTTTACTTCTGTTATAGCTTGAGGAATTATCACTGAGTCTGTTCTGTGTTATTCCATGTTACTTATGCTGTAACTTAACTTTATAGATCAGGATCAGGATCAGGAGACTAACGAGTCTGTTCTGCAGTCTACTGATCCTGTCCACTGAAGTGAAGACCTCCTCCTGAAGACATTAAGATCATACACAAAGAACCATCAGCGACGTCGAAGAAATAGCTGATGACAGGAACAGCATGCTCGTGATCTGAAGACGGAACTCAGTGATAGCAGTCTGTTCACTATCGTATGACATCCTGAAGATTCATCAGGATACACGTGACCCTAAACGTCTCAAGTTTCAGGAATCTAGTCACTGATCAGTATCCTGATCCTGAAGGATTAGAACAATGTCTTAGTCTAATGCACAAAAGGATTACACGCCTTTTCTGACACAATAGTACATAAGGGCAGTTACTTTACTGTTCCCTCCGTACTTATCAGACCATAAGGCAACTGTTTACAAACATCCTCTTTTGTACACCATGCAAAGAGTATTTGTTTATAGTAAATAGTACAACAGACCATTCACATTGTGACACGTCACAATAATAGGTATGCATGCATTAAATGCATGGAGTATAAATAGGACGTGAAGAGATGTTCTCCATACTTCTTCTTGATCCTAATTCTACTCAAGTCCTTTCTCTCTTATCCCCTCTATCTTCTTTCTTTATTCTCTTCTCACTTAGTGCATAGTGAAAGAACTTAGATTGTTTAGTTTAGACTAATTGTCTTCTCTATTTCCGCAACAATCTGTAAATTCATATTGTTTATAAAACAAGAATTTAAAAGTGAGAAATTTGTGTGATTATATTCAACCCCCCCTTCTATAATCCCAAACACTATCCTTACTTGAAGGTCACCTACTTGGGACCAACAAATACCAGCAATGGAAACGCCGAATGATTAACTTTCTTGATCTGCTGGATGACAAACTGATGGTCTCTATCACTGAGGGACCAATCAGACCGACGGTTACTGTAGCTGAAGTAGCCAGAACTGATGTCACTCCCCATCTACCTGCATATGAGGTTGAAAAACCTTACGACATGTTCTCTCATGAACAACGTGTTGGGAATTACGGGCTACAAAACATGCACAGCGGAAATAAAAAGCCTAATTCCCAATCGAGGATCCAATCCTAAACACATACAGATACAAAAGAGGGTTACGAAAATTACCTCGTTGTTTGTTTTTACGCGAACGAAACTGGACTGCTGGCAGGATTACACCACTACTGCACCTTGCTAGACCACCGCTGGGTTTTTCTCTGAATCGATGGAGAGGGTGAGAGAGGAGGGTTTCTGGTTTTTCTATGGGGTTTCTTTTCAGTTAAGATTATCGAATGAATAAACTGACCAGGGTTTGCCATATTTATAAAACTAAATATGGCAATACCCAATAAAGAAAGCCCGTTTGATTAAAAGCCCGTTAAGGTTATTTAATCAAGCTTTAAACTCTTTATTTAATTAATAAACCATTAATTAAATAACTTAACCCTTTAAATTAATTAATTAACTATTAATTAATCCTATAAAATATTCCAACTAAATAATAAATGACTATTTATTATTTATTTCTCACTCAATAATTAATTTGGACTAATTAATTATTCCATCAAACCACTTGATCTCTAATTGGGTGTGTAGCAGTGTGACCCACTAGTGTCTTATAACATTGGATACGGTAAACCCTGTTACTATCTTGCACATAATCCTAACAGACTCCCACTTGTGCCAGACTAGTAACTGTACTGTTACCAGTAGCCTAAGGAGGTCCCTAGCCAGACACTTAGGTTAACCAGGTTATAAGATCTCTTACATCCAGAGATACAATTCACGCTTGAATTTGTACACAGGTTCATTCCTTTTGCACACGATATTTCTAAAGTGATTTAAGACATGGAGTGGAGGATTCATTTCTTAAAATCAAGTATTTCTTGACTCTGATTTCGATTGCCTGCAGTAACGGATATTACTAAATAACCCCTGTTATTCTATCCGAGCGTGGCCACGCGTTTTCTGCCAATCTTAATCGTCAAGGGGCCCGGAAATATCTCTCTTTTAAAAGAGGTGCAAATCCCTTCTTGACTACTTGCATTTGGATCCACGGCTTCCGCTGCATCTAGTCACGTCCCGTATGGCCGCCCTGTTACGGTACAGCGTTAGTACGTGCTAAGAATACAGTAGTCCTCGCGTTCCCAAACCAAGTATCTCAGGTCTAAGGACAACCTATCAAGTCAGTGCTTATGACTGAGGCTCCATGAAGCAGACTTGATTACTGGTCACTTCCAATACCCAAACACTCTGATGAGTATCTATAAATACTTGGTCACATCACTTGTGCTTTTATTCTCTACTTTGAATAAATCATCAGGTATTTATAGTAGCGTTAAACTCCCTATTGAAATTCCCATTTCAATAAGTGGCTACGGAAATTTAGATTTCATACAAAACTTTGTAAAATCATGGATGCGCTAAATATGCAAAAAATAGTCAATTTAAAACAATCATGAAATTAAAACCTCCATTTATTTCCAACACACTGTGAAATAAAAACTTTACATGATTACATTGTTTCTAAATTAGACTATAGAAATAATTTATAAACTAAGTACTAGCTACTGGCTTCCAGGTACTGCATCCCAATGGAATTCGCATGTGCCTCATGCTTTACCCTTGCTAGTGGCTTTGTCAGCGGATCTGCGACATTGTCATCTGTTGGAATCTTGCATATTCTCACATCTCCTCTTCCAATGATCTCTCGGATGAGGTGATACTTCCTGAGCACGTGTCTTGACTTGTGATGCTCTCTAGGTTCCTTTGCTTGCGCCACGGCTCCTGAGTTATCACAGAATATATCGATCGGTCTCGAGATACTGGCAACCACTCTGAGATCCGATAGAAAATTCCTCAGCCAGACAGCTTCCTTTGCCGCATCAGATGCTGCAATGTACTCTGCTTCTGTAGTTGAGTCTGCAATCGTGTCCTGCTTCGAGCTCTTCCATGAGATCGCACCTCCGTTTAGGGTAAAAACGTACCCTGATTGTGACTTGAAGTCATCTCTGTCGGTCTGGAAACTAGCGTCAGAGTATCCGGTGACACTAATTTCATCCTCAGCACCTCCAAAGACCAAGAACATTTCCTTCGTTCTTCTCAGATATTTAAGGATGTTCTTGACAGCCACCCAATGGGGTTCACCTGGATTCTGTTGGTATCTGCTCGTAACACTTACTGAGTAAGCAACATCGGGCCTAGTACATAGCATGGCATACATAATCGATCCAATTGCTGAAGCATATGGGACCGATTTCATTTTGTCCTGATCTTGACTAGAAACAGGACACTGTGTTTTTTGCTTAACACTATGCCATGTTGTATCGGGATAAATCCTTTCTTGGATTCATCCATCCTGAATTTCTTCAAGATTTTATCGATATACGTACTTTGGCTAAGCCCGATAAGCCGCTTAGATCTATTTCTGTAGATCTTTATACCGAGTATATAAGCGGCTTCTCCAAGGTCTTTCATCTAGAAACATTTGCTTAACCAACTCTTAACACTCTGTAAAGTTGGTACATCGTTTCCTATGAGTAGAATGTCGTCTACGTATAAGACCAAGAAGGTTACTATGCACCCACTGAACTTAGTGTAGACACACGGCTCGAACTCACTTTTGGTAAAACCAAACTCTTTGATTCGTTCATCAAAGTGTAAGTTCCAGCTTCGAGATGCTTGCTTCAATCCATAAATGGATTTTAGCAGTTTACACACCTTATTAGGATTCTTAGGATCTTCAAACCCCTCTGGTTGTTCCATATAGACGTCTTCTGTTAACTTTCCATTCAGAAAGGCTGTTTTGACGTCCATTTGCCAAATCTCGTAGTTAAAGTACGCTGAGATGGCCATAAGAATCCTAATTGACTTTAACATGGCCACTGGTGAAAAGGTTTCATCATAGTCAATGCCATGAGTTTGCGTGAATCCTTTTGCAACCAGTCTGGCTTTGAAGGTGTGTACGTTCCCATCCATGTCGGTTTTCTTCTTGAAAACCCATTTGCGTCCAACAGCCTTACAGTGTTGTGGCAAATCAGTTAACTCCCAAACTTGGTTGTCGTACATGGATTGCATCTCGGCCCTCATGGCTTCCTGCCATTGCTCAGACTCATTGCCTGATACAGCTTCTCCATAGGATGTTGGTTCATTTAAGTCTCCACTGTCTTGAGAGACTAGGAACCCAAGATACCTATCTGGTTCTTGTCTTACCCTACTGGATCTGCGAAGGTCCTGTGTTTGCACTTCCTCAATCGGCTCTGATTGAGGTTCAACATCGTTATGTTGAATTTCTGGCTCAACAACTGGTGTAGTGCTTTCTTCGTCTACTACCTGTAGATCTACATCCTTTCTGGTGTTCTCTAAACTGAGAAACTTTTCTTCCAGAAATTTTCCATTTCGAGCAACAAACACTTTGTTCTCTTCAGGGTTGTAGAAATAATATCCCACGGTGGTCTTGGGATATCCAACGAAGAAACACTTGTCGAATTTGGGTTTGAGTTTTTCTGAGGTAGGTCGTTTGACGTAAACCTCACAACCCCAAATTTTCAGAAAAGATATGTTGGGTTTCTTACCCTTCCACAACTCGTATGGAGTCTTTTCTACCGACTTTGTTGGCGCTCTGTTCAGTATGTGTGCTGCTGTTTCGAGCGCATGTCCCCAGAATGATATTGGCAGCGTAGAGTGACACATCATCGTTCGTACCATATCAAGTAGAGTACGATTTCTCCTTTCTGATACACCATTCATCTGAGGTGTATACGGAGGTGTGAGTTGGGATACAATCCCACACTCCATTAGATGATTGTCAAACTCATCACTGAGATATTCGCCACCACGATCTGACCGTAAGAACTTGATCCTCTTGTCAAGTAGATTCTGTACTTCATTCTGATACTCCTTGAATTTCTCAAAGGTTTCAGACTTATGTCTCATCAAGTAGACATAACCATACCTACTGAAGTCGTCAGTAAAGGTAATGAAGTACCGGTATCCTCCTCTTGCTACATGACTGAAAGGTCCACATACATCTGTGTGGATTATTTCAAGCAAGTCAGTAGCCCTTTCATTTTCATTGTTGAAAGGTTGCTTTGTCATTTTACCAGATAAACAAGATTCGCAATTATCAAAAGGTTTATAGTCGAAATTGCCAAGAAAACCTCCTTTTAGGAGTAGTTCAACGCGTTTCTTGTTTATATGGCCCAAACGACAATGCCAGAGGTAAGTCTGATCCTCAATATCTTTGGATCGCTTACTTATATGATAGATTTCACTATTGTTGTCTTTCAGATTTACAGTGTATAGACCATCTACGGGTGTAGCTTTAAAATAGAAAAAGTTATCTTTAAAGACTGAAATCATTTTATAAGTATATTTATAATAAAAACCTTGGTCTACTAATAAATCAAAAGACAAAACATTCTTAATCATATTTGGAATATAATAACAATTATCCAGTTCCAAAACTAGACCCGAGGGTAAACTAAGACTATAAGATCCCACGGCTTCAGCAATCAACGGAGTGCCTTCGCCAACTCGTAGGTTCAAACGGTCCTTCCTCAGAGTCTTTCTTCTAGTGAATCCCTGTAAATGATTACAAATGTGGTTACCACTGCCTGTATCAATTACCCATGATTCATAAGAAGTGATTAAGCAATCTATCATAAAGATACCTGGAGCATCGGGTAAACCGATCTCTATCTGGTCGATATTCATCGAGTGCTCGCAAATATCCTCGCTGCCGCACTCTGGGCAACTCAGATCTCCCAGCTCATCAATTATATCAGTGTCCATGAGATTCGCAGGTTCGGGTGCTGGCTCTAGACTGGCCAGGATATCTTCATGAACTTTATCCACGTCGTTCTTTGGTTCCTTCATGTAGGCACTAGCTGTGTCCTGAACTTCCTTTGTGAGGGAGAACCACATGAGGTACACTAACTCCTCCTGAGTCATCTTGTACCCCAGACGTGATAAACATTTAAAAAGCCTTCTCATTTCAATAAGATGGTTTTTAACTGACTGACCCTCTTGTAGCTTCAGGGAGAGAATCTCTTGCATGATCAAAAGCTTGCCCGTATGCTTGTAGAAACCTAACTGGTTTTCTACATTTCTCACAACCTCGTGACAGAATTTCACTCTTAAGTCTCCCGTGAACTCGGGTGACATAGAGAAAACTAGAATGAACATTACATCCGATTCATCTGCCATGAATCTGAAATATTCAGCAAATTCCTCTTCTGGGGCATTGCTTTTAGGTCGTGACATGGGCTTATTGATCACAGAAAGCTTACCCTGGGCACTCAAAACATTCTTTAAGTGCAACTTCCAAACTGGAAAGTTCTGGCCCGTAAGCTTCCACTTGCCCGTAATAAGGCGAAGTGATTCCTCAGGTGAATAAAACGGAATGCTAATTGGAGACATCTACAGAAGAATATAAGTTCCAATTTAGTTTATAATTATATAATTCTAATAAATTATTACCCTTAAAATAAATTTATTAGACTAGAATCCATATTTCACATGTGTCGGGAAGCATGTGATCATGTCAAACCGACTCATGCGATCTATGGTAGGTAAAACTATACCAATCGTATTCCTGTCTGAAAATACGACTTCTAGATCGTCGGGACATCGGATATTAATAGTCCGTGCATATTTAGTCCCTCTAGTGCATTTTGGCCTGGTACCACCCAGTGAATAAATAATTACCAAAATAGATTGCACCACTCGGGACCTGAACAAACTCTGGCCGGTACCACCCGGAGATAATTCGCAGAGTTTTATCACCTTCCAGTTTCGGTTTGAACACGGGCGTTCATAGTGTGTGCACTTACAACGCCCTATGTACCTTACACCGGAAGTGCCCCTAAAGTGGGTTGCACTTACTAATCTATGATTTTAACAAGGGTCTAAATTGCCAGTTTCCTTTTTCCAAAAATTTTGAAAAACTGGATCCAAACACTAACTGTATTTGTATCCTTTCAATTTTTAAACAATCCGTTCAAAAGGGCAATTTATATTTAATAACAATTACGTAAATTAAACAACCACGCAGTTTAAATATAAAAAAAAGCACAGTCATAACCTAAACCCTTAAACTAATGTTGTTTTGTGAGCCAACACAAAACAACGGTCTCAACCCTAAGTGACAAAAGTCTTCATCTTCTGGCACTCCCACTGGCTCCGAGATCCATGGCCGTCGTTTTGTCTCCGTCTCGATGTAATTAAAATAATTATTACAAAATGGGCTTAAATGGCACGCAGGCCTCCCAACAATTAAGCGAATAAATAAAACGGATAAATAAAACACAACCACGGGTCTAAAAGGGTTTAGTTATGACTTAACATAATTAAACGAATTAAAATACGACTGAATTTTAACCGGATAATTATAAAACCAAAATTAATTTAAAACAAATAAATTAATTTAATCCTGAATCGTTTTAACCTAATCTGATTAAAAACGATTTCTCCCTCGAAGTCTATCCGGAAACAAACCTCAACTGAGATTCGTTAACGATAAACAATCGAAACGAACTACGACCTCGAATTACCACCGATCCGCCAAAACGTGGCCGTCGATCGGCGGTTTTCTCCATCGTCGGCGACGACGATGATGCGACTGCCACCGCCGCCGCCCGTACCATCGTCGAACACCGGCAACGGCAGCGGTTCGCACCTCTATTGCCGCCTCGGTCGCGTGACGAACGGAAACGCCACCACCACCATTGATGGCAGCGGCGGTAACCACCGCCTGTGGTTCGACGACGGCAGCAATAGAGTGCCACCATCGCCGCCGTTCTCTGGAATCAATTATCATCGCCATCACCGCTCAACCACCGCCATCGCAATCGACGACAACAGCTCGGGCCGCCGTCGCCGTTCGGCGGTTCGTTCAATCGATCGCCACCGCCACCACGAACGGTGGCGTGGTGGTCAATCGCCGCCCGTTGCGGCTCTGTTTCTCAATCGATGCCACCGCCACCACAAACGGTGGTACGGTGGTGGTTCGTGTTTGTAGCCGACGCCGCCACCACTCACGTGGTGCGGCTGGTGGTTTGTTGCGATGACAGCCGGCGACCACCACAAACTGTGGTGTTGCCGGTTGGTCGTTCGATTCACCGACGATCGGCCTGGAGGTCCGGCCGGCTAACTGCCGCCGTTCCACCGCCGATCGTTGCTTCGTTAGGTTTATTAAAAATCAGATTTTTAAACGCGAAAAAGTAACGCTTTTTACAAAACCTAAATAACCAACAAGCAGTTTAAACCTGATCTGTTAGGTTTAGGAAGTGGCTCTGATACCACTGTTGGGAATTACGGGCTACAAAACATGCACAGCGGAAATAAAAAGCCTAATTCCCAATCGAGGATCCAATCCTAAACACATACAGATACAAAAGAGGGTTACGAAAATTACCTCGTTGTTTGTTTTTACGCGAACGAAACTGGACTGCTGGCATGATTACACCACTACTGCACCACTGTGAGATTGGTTGCTAGACCACCGCTGGGTTTTTCTCTGAATCGATGGAGAGGGTGAGAGAGGAGGGTTTCTGGTTTTTCTCTGGGGTTTCTTTTCAGTTAAGATTATCGAATGAATAAACTGACCAGGGTTTGCCATATTTATAAAACTAAATATGGCAATACCCAATAAAGAAAGCCCGTTTGATTAAAAGCCCGTTAAGGTTATCTAATCAAGCTTTAAACTCTTTATTTAATTAATAAACCATTAATTAAATAACTTAACCCTTTAAATTAATTAATTAACTATTAATTAATCCTATAAAATATCCCAACTAAATAATAAATGACTATTTATTATTTATTTCTCACTCAATAATTAATTTGGACTAATTAATTATTCCATCAAACCACTTGATCTCTAATTGGGTGTGTAGCAGTGTGACCCACTAGTGTCTTATAACATTGGATACGGTAAACCCTGTTACTATCTTGCACATAATCCTAACACAACGTGCCAGGGCAGCCATTGATAAACGTGCTCTCACGTTACTCACCATGGCTCTACCTAATGACATGTTCGCGAGGGTAGACAGCTGTAAGGATGCCAGAGCAATGTGGATGGGCATTGAACAGCAAATGCAGGGTGGTGACAAGGCACTAGAAGGCCAAAAGGAGAACGCTATGAACGCGTACGAAAGCTTTTGTGCTCGCGAGGGAGAGACGCTGACTGAAACCTACAATCGTTTAAATATCTGTGTAAACGATCTGCGGAGACTTGGCTTGGAGAAGAACAAATACGAGGTGAATGTAAAATTCCTCAAAAGACTGAACAAACTCTGGCAATCAGTCACAATCAGCATCCAAGTGAGCCAGAATCTTGGCCTGCTTGGACTTCATGATCTGTATAGCATGATGTTACCTCATGAAGAAACCTTATTCGGTAAAACTGAAAAGAAAATCGATCCTCCTACTCTGGCCTTGATGTCAAATAGAGGATCGTCCTCTCATGAAAACTACACCGTTGAAGAACCTGTAGTTCTTGATGATGGACTTACCGAAGAGGAGATGTTTCAGCTAGAGAACTCATTCGCCTTGATGGCTAAATTTTGGGGAAATCCCCAATGCTTCAACAGATTTAGACAAGGACCTCAGTTTGTGGGAGGTCAGTCTAGCCAAGGCGGGTACCAGTCCAGAGAAAGCTTCCAAAGAAACGATCAAGGAAGAACAACCAACTATCAACATCGTGATGGTTCTGGATACAACAATCAAGGATCTTATCAAGATCGAAGACAAGGCTACAACAACAACAACCAGCAACAGCAAAAGGATCAGGACTACAACTCCAACAACTACCACGGAAACAGAGGATATCAGGAAGGTAGTTACAATCAAAGGTGGAACGACCAATCTGGTTCTAACTACAACAATCAGAACCAGAAAACAAATGATGATGGTCGTCAGCACAACAACACCGGTGGAACTGAACCTCCACAGCAGAACAAGCCTTGTGTGACCTAGGTGCTAGTATTAACCTGATGCCTTTATCTATTTTCAAATCCTTAGGCATAGGTGAAGCCAGACCTACCACGGTAACTCTATCTTTGGCTGATAAGACCATAGCGTACCCTGAAGGAAAAATTGAGGATGTCTTGGTCCAAGTTGATAAGTTCATCTTTCCAGCTGACTTTATCATCTTAGACTTTGAGGCTGACAATGAAGTTCCCCTCCTTCTAGGTAGACCCTTTTTAGCAACCGGAAGAACCTTGATTGATGTCCAGAAAGGAGAGTTGACCATGAGAGTCCACGACCAAGAGGTGACCTTTAATGTATTCAATTCTCTCAAGTACCCTGATGACAGAGAGGATTGTTCTACTTTAAGTGTGATTGAAACCTGGTGTGAGAATGGATGTAGGAGGGGAATGTTGGGAATAGAAGAATCTGATAATGAGAGTGATGAGGAGGACTGTGAGGAGATAGTGATGCCTAAGGAAGTTCTTGCCTTTGAGACCTTAGGAGCTAAAGATAGGAAGACCCTTGTTCCATCCTTAGATGTTGCCCCAGACCTGGAACTGAAACAACTTCCCTCACATCTGAAGTATGCTTTTTTAGGAGACTCAGGGAAGTTACCAGTTATAATTTCATCATCATTAGAATCTGATCAGGAGGAAAAGTTGGTCCAAATGCTAAAACAACACAAAAAAGCCATTGCTTGGACCATTGCTGACATCAAGGGCATAAGCCCTACCATTTGTCAACACAAAATTATTCTTGAAAACAAAAATTTCACCTCAGTTGAGCCTCAAAGGAGACTCAATCCTGTGATGAAAGAAGTAGTTAAAAAGGAGATTTTAAAATGGCTTGATGCTGGAATAATCTATCCGATTGCTAGTAGCACTTGTGTCAGTCCAGTACAATGTGTACCCAAGAAGGGTGGAGTCACTGTGGTCCCAAATGAGAAAAATGAACTTATACCTACCAGAGTAGTGTCAGGGTGGAGGATATGCATGGATTATAGGAGACTTAACAAAGTCACTCAAAAAGACCATTTTCCTTTACCTTTTATAGATCAAATGTTAGACAGACTGGCAGGAAAAGAGTTTTATTGTTTCTTAGATGGCTACTCCGGTTACAATCAGATAGCCATTGCACCGGATGACCAGGAAAAGACCACTTTCACATGTCCCTATGGAACCTTTGCATTTAGAAGGATGCCCTTTGGATTATGTAATGCCCCTGCCACTTTCCAGAGATGTATGATGTCCATTTTCTCTGATATGCTAGAAAACTCCATGGAAATCTTCATGGATGATTTTTCTGTATATGGGACGTCATATGACGAATGTTTGAAAAATCTTGAAAAATGTTTGGAAAGATGTGAAAAGACTGATTTAGTCTTAAACTAGGAAAAATGCCACTTCATGGTTGAAGAGGGCATAGTTTTGGGACATCTTATATCTAGAAGAGGCATTGAGGTTGATAAAGCCAAATTGGAAGTAATTGCTAAATTGCCTGAACCAACCACTATAAAAGGAATCAGAAGCTTCCTAGGACATGCAGGGTTCTATAGGAGATTCATAAAAGACTTTTCAAAAATCTCAAAACCTTTGTGTGTATTACTCCAGCATGACCAAGCTTTTGATTTTAACGAAGAATGTAAAAAGTCTTTCAAAACTCTGAAGGAAGCTTTGGTCACTGTGTTGGTCCCAAGTAGGTGACCTTCAAGTAAGGATAGTGTTTGGGATTATAGAAGGGGGGGGGGGGGTTGAATATAATCACACAAATTTCTCACTTTTAAATTCTTGTTTTATAAACAATATGAATTTACAGATTGTTGCGGAAATAGAGAAGACAATTAGTCTAACCTAAACAATCTAAGTTCTTTCACTATGCACTAAGTGAGAAGAGAATAAAGAAAGAAGATAGAGGGATAAAGAGAGAAAGGACTTGAGTAGAATTAGGATGAAGAAGAAGTATGGAGAACATCTCTTCACGTCCTATTTATACTCCATGCATTTAATGCATGCAGACCTACTATTGTGACGTGTCACAATGTGAATGGTCTGTTGTACTATTTACTATAAACAAATACTCTTTGCATGGTGTGCAAAAGAGGATGTTTGTAAACAGTTGCCTTATGGGCTGATAAGTACGGAGGGAACAGTAAAGTAACTGCCCTTATGTACTATTGTGTCAGAAAAGGCGTGTAATCCTTTTGTGCATTAGACTAAGACATTGTTCTAATCCTTCAGGATCAGGATACTGATCAGTGACTAGAGTCCTGGAACTGGGGACGTTCAGGGTCACGTGTATCCTGATGAATCTTCAGGATGTCATACGATAGTGAACAGACTGCTATCACTGAGTTCCGTCTTCAGATCACGAGCATGCTGTTCCTGTCATCAGCTATTTCTTCGACGTCGCTGATGGTTCTTTTTGTATGATCTTAATGTCTTCAGGAGGAGGTCTTCACTTCAGTGGACAGGATCAGTAGACTGCAGAACAGACTCTTTAGTCTCCTGATCCTGATCCTGATCTATAAATTTAAGTTACAGCATAAGTAACATAGAATAACACTGAACAGACTCAGTGATAATTCCTCAAGCTATAACAGAAGTAAAAACCTATTCACTAAGTAAAGGTTCAGGATCATTATCATTTCATCAGGTCTTAGGAGAGCTGGATCAACAATCTCCCCCTAAATGATAATGATAAGACAACAGAGTAATTGTCTTAATCTAGAGAGGTTAGAAATAACTCTAAGTCTAGAAATAAACAGTAGGAAATAGAACTCATAAAGGTACATGTCCCATTTACTGTTTTGAGGGATCTTTTTCAGTACTATGATGGAATGAAGTACAATGCACTGAATTGCATTCTCATTAATCTCATTAAATATTACAAGAGTAAGGAAAATACAAAAGTACATTACAGGAGTACTGAAAGAAAATTACAAGACAACTAGCTATCAGATTCTTCGCTAAAGTATTCAGTCTTGACGCAAACAGGAACAGGAGTTTCGCTGAAGGCAAGTCTGTGATCAAGTATAGCTCTGACATTGCGAATGATCTCTTTGTTGTCTGGATTTTTCTTATCCTGTTGTGCAGTGAAGAGAACTGTCAAAAGATGTTCATAAGGCGCTAAGTGTAGCTCACTAAAGCGTTGAAAGCGTAGGATTGAGTTATGGCTAACACAAATGCCATGAACAGGTTCTCTGATTACTTGTCCTTCATAAAGGGTAATTCCTTGAGGGAATGAAAGATCAAGCATCGAGAGGTCCAGAGGTTTAACAACCATTCTGGGAAGACAGGGAGTTGGTCTTCTTGTAGAGGTGCCTGCAGATCTTCGAACAGGCTGCTGAGTTGGGAGTGGAGAGTAATGGAGTAGGTCATCAGGTATTTCAGTTGTCCTTCTGATGCGAGCAATAAGTCCTTCAATGACTTCTTCTACTTCCGCCCGATAGTTCTTGTTGGCTTTGGGAAGCAGGGATCTGATTTCGTTCCACTCTGACAAGTTGTAGCGATCTAACTTGTCCAGAGTGTGCTCTACGTCCTTTACTCCAGAGCGTTTGACTGTGATCCAGGTTTTGCCAGGATTATTCTTCTTGCCTCTTGATCGGCGAAGATGGATACCTGAGATGGCAGCACCATGCTTTCGGAGGTGTAACCGATCTCTGCACCAGTCAAGCTCAGCATTCACTTCTCCAGTCTCTATCTCAGCGTTTTTGTTGAAGACCTTCAGAACAGCCTTCTGTGCAAGGATAGGATCCGCACTTATTTCAGCATCTTGATCTACAAAATCCGATGCAAGCCTTCGAGCGGCTTGAGCAGAGAGGAAGGCTTCCTTCTGCTTCTTATTATGCTCTAGTTGAGCCTGTACAGCCTCGTTGTACTCCTCCTGCGAGAGATAGGCGAACTCAGAGTCACAAGAGGTACGAAGAGGAATTTTTACTCTTGTACTCTCGAGTCGCTCTATCACGGCGTCTAAGCGCCCATCCCTGTCAATGGCAAAAGAACTGTCAGGGTAGTTTTCACCTTCAGATCTAGGAGAGTTTGAGGGAGGTGATCTGGGTGAAGAAGCAGGGGTAGAGAAGTCATCAGAGATGAATTCATCATCTGATGAGAGGCATATGGTTTCAGGGGTGGCTCGGATTTCAGGGGTTCGGGATGAAGAGGCTTCTTGGTTGAAACGGGTTGTAGGACGGGTAGAAATGGTTTCTTGGTTAAGGGGTGTGATCCTGAAGGTCATTTTAGCTAGTTTAGCTCTGGTCTGTTCATTGGGACTATTTTCCATTAGGCGAATGATGTCACCAGTGACAGATCCAAAGTTGACATCTTGGGTTTCAGGATCGGCTTGGTTAAAGGGTTCAGGTTCAGGGTGAGAGGTGCGTTCAGGAGTTGGTTCAGGAGAGGGTAGTTTGGGAGGTTGGTAGATAACCATTTGAAGGTTATTAGGAGGGGAGTTTTCAGGTGAGGAGTCTAGGGTGATGGTTTCAGGGGTAGGTTTAGATTTTAGGAGGGTAGAAATAGGTTGGTTATCAGAGGAAGAGGGAGAGGATGATGGTAGAGACGTACCAGAAGCATCAGGGTTCTCCCCCTGAGGTTGTGCTTGCCCTGGAATGGGCGCAGAGTCAGTAGGGATCTTCTCGATGAAGATGTCATTATCATCATCATCATCTTCATCATCATCATCATCGTCTTCATTATTCCCCCCATCTTCAGCGGTTCTCCAGTTGGTGGAGGGGGAATATGCTGAATGGTCTCGGGGCTGTCTCTCCCCCTCAGCAGGTGCCTGCACTAAGGCAGCTGTTGTAACACTCCTTTGGAGGAGAGAGGCCATGTCACCCAGAAGCTTGCGCTGGATGAAGGACGATGTGATCAGGGACTGCAACACGTCCCTGTCCGCCGTGGTGAAGGACGGAGGTGGCGCAGGAGCAGTGGTGAGGGCGTTGACAGCAGTGGAGAGCCCTTGCACCTGCTCCTAGATGGCTCGGAGAGCAGCTTCCTGAGCATCCAACCTCTGAACCACCGTTGTTTGAAAGGTGGTGAGAGAGTTGGTGCTGTTGATGATGTCGGTGGAGAGCGCAGGGAGTGCCGTGGTCTTCAGGTCATCAATTGATGCCTGAAGATTGGTGGAGGAGGAGGCAACTTGAGACACCTTGTCATGGATATTATCCAGACAAGGGATGGAGAGGGTGACAGCCGTGGGCGGCGGAGTCGCGGCGACGGCGGCAGCAGTGGCAGTGGCGGCGGCGGCTTCAGCAGCGGCTGCAGCAGCTTGGGCAGCAACAAGTTCCTGTTGTAGGGACTGGAGCTGTGCCGAGTGCTCGGCCTCCTTCTGCTGGAAGGCTGTGCGGGCTTCCTGCAGGGTCCTCTCAGCGGACTGCCTGCGGAGCTCAGCTGCGTTCAGCTGATGCTCGGTGTCCGTGAGGATGAAGTCGTTGAAGGGATCATCCTGTTGAAGATGCCCTTCAGAACCTGCTCCTAAAGAACCTGTAGACATAGTAACTAAGTGAGCACTAGAAGACTCATTAGTTTTCATAGAAAAAGGAACAGTAATATGTTGCATAGAAATATTACCTGAGGCTTGGAGGGTATCAGGATGATTACCCACCAGATTCTCTGAGGGTTCGAGTTGAACCACCTCAGGTTCTTGTGTAACAGGGGCAGATGTAGAAGTATCTGCAGTGGAAGAACGTTTAGATAAAGGGGAAGGTTTGTTAAAGAGCTGGGGCAGGGTAATGTAATATTTCTTACCAGCCGCCTGCGTCTTTTTCTTTTGCGCCCTAGATTTGGCGCGTTTTGTTGGAGGAGGAGGAGTGACAGATGATGGTTGGGGGCGCTTCTGGAGCGCAGAAGATGTGGTTGCAGCTGGGGAAGTCAGTATGGGGTTAGCTACTGACATAGCATGCATAGAAGTAGAAGAATGAGGTTTGGAAGAGATGATAGAAAACATACCTGCATTGGGAGCGGTGGATGGTTCAGCATCCTCCTGATCCTGATCCTGAGCAGGTTCAGGAATGACCAGGACGGCTGAGAGGGGGACGTCATCAGGATGATGAACAACCTGGTCCAGGAACCTGGGTCCCAGAGAGTAGTTGTTGGAGTTTCCAACTTTGGGGTAGTGTTCCCCCATGTGCAGCTCCAGGACGGCCGAGAAGAACCTTGTGAAGGCAACGTTGGCGACCCGGTTCTTGCTGCGAACCTTCCTGACCATGTCGTCCCAGATGGAGCGAGCATAGTCGAACTCGCGATTCTTGATCGCAGAGTAGACCATCTGCTGGATGACCATTGGGAACTGCTCCGTGCTCCCAGTTTTGCCCGTTAAGCACAGGCCAAACGTGTTCCATATGTAATAGAACACGGCGTTGAGTCCTGACTTATGGACAGTGGCACCGGTCTTGGGCAGCAGGACGCCTTCCTTGTTGACCGGCCATCTGTAGCCGATGGCGTCGAGGAACTCGATGATCTCGTCGGAGGTGGGGGCAGGAGGGAAGCGCTTCTTCTTGGGGAAGTTAAGCACGTTCCTGAGTGTTCCGAAACCGAAGGAGATAAGGTTGTCTCTGATTTGGAACTTGATCACTTCGCGCAGGACGCCCTTGGTGTTCTTCTCCTTGGTAACCGTGGCTGTAGACCACAGTTGTTGTAGCATGGGTTTGTTCGGCTTGGGGTCCAAGGTGAAAGCCGTCTTCAGAGGGCTTCGTAGCATGAAGTCCTTGGCAGGAAGTAGATATTCCTTGTTGTCAGGAATGTCAAACAGAGCAAGAACGTTGTTCTGCTTGAATTGAACGTCATGCGCAGGGATGACGATAGGGAGGCTTTCAGAGGATTGTAGTGGAGTAGCCTCGGAGGATAGTTGAGCGTCCAAAGAAGAAGTAGTAGCAGTCATCCTGTTAGAAACATAAAAATAACATATATGGATGAATAAGAGTCCAAAATATGCATTTTTCTTCATTTTTCAATGAACACAAAATATGTTCATAAAAATGGTGAAATCCTTTATACTTAGAATAGATTAGATACCAAAATTCACAAAAGGAATGTGTTTTGGTAATAAAAAGAACTTCCATTTTGATGAAAAGATATCAAAATGGGAGTTTATGACTTTCTTAAAAGAAATAAGAAAAAATCATGTTAAACAGTTTTAACAAAAATCATTGAAGATTTTGGGAAAACTAAGATCAAACGAAGTGATCTTAGGGTTTTTGGAAAAACGTTTATCAAAATAAGTTGTTTTTAAGGAAGAATACCAACTTAGATTGTGGAAAGAACAAAGAACAAAAGGAACTTACGTTGATCTTGTTAAGAGAAGTGGTAAGTGTGTGTTCTTGGTGTTCTTGAGGAAGAAGATTCTTGCTTTTTCTTGCTTGAATGCTTAGAGAGTATTATGTGAGCGTAAAGAGTGAAAAGGATTACAAATGAGGTTTTTATACCTCGCAGTAGGAGAGAGAAAAAGGATGAGAGAGAAAAGAGCGGCTAAATTCAAACGTTATGATGAAAAAGAAGCTCGACGCGCGTTCACGCGCCTGACACACGTAGTGGGGAACAGGAAACGTCCCATTACGTGTCAGTGCAGATGAAAGGTTTGTTTTATTTGAAAAACTAAAAACCACCTTTTCAGGGGATGATTCCAATTTGGTGAAAGATATGTTTTATGGGAATCAGAGTACTTATCAGATAAGTACTGTTTTGGGAAAATCCTCTTATCACATTTAATGCGATAAGGTTTCAGTAGCAGAGGGAAGAAATACTTACCTGAGAATCATCAGTATTCGGATATTGAACAAAGATTTTGTAAGTACTGAACAGAGTTATCCTCTGAAGAAGAGTTATTCAGGAGTTGTTAATAAAAGAGGTCCTGAGAGAGTATAAGGACTTAAACAACTGTTTGTCCTGAGAACTTCTATTCTTCAGGATTTAACATCCCAAGTTCACTGAGGAGCATATTAAAACGCGTCACATCCAGTGGTTTGGTAAAGAGGTCAGCAAGCTGATATTCAGTAGGGACAAAATGGAGTTCAATATCACCATTCATCACATGATCCCTGATGAAGTGATATCTCACTTCAATGTGCTTTGTCTTAGAGTGTAAGACAGGATTGTTAGCAATGGCTATTGCTGAAGTGTTGTCACAGTAGATAGGAATTTTGGAGAGTTGTATGTCATAGTCCTGAAGTTGATTTCTCAGCCACAGGACCTGAGCACAACATATTCCTGCTGCAACATATTCAGCTTCAGCAGTTGATGTGGACACAGAGTTCTGCTTCTTGCTAGTCCAACTCACCAACTTGCCACCTAATAGGTGACAGCCACCAGTAGTGCTTTTCCTGTCGATCTTACATCCTGCAAAGTCACTATCAGAATAAGCTGTTAGATCGAACCCTGAGTCCTTGGAGTACCAAAGACCCATGTTAGGAGTTCCCTTCAGGTATCTGAAGATCCGCTTTACAGCGGTCAGATGGGATTCTTTGGGTTCAGCCTGATAACGAGCACAGAGACATGTAGAATACATGATATCAGGACGACTCGCTGTGAGATACAGCAGTGAGCCAATCATTCCTCTATAGAGAGTCACATCAACAGGTTTCCCTTTGGAATCCTTGTCAAGAGACAGAGGAGGAGCCATTGGAGTCTTCATCGGTGTACAGGATGTGAGATCAAATTTCTTCAGCATCTCATGTACATATTTACCTTGATTGATGAAAATACCCTTTTCAGATTGCTTGATCTGAAGTCCTAAAAAGAATGTTAGTTCGCCCATCATAGACATTTTATATTCAGATTTCATGAGCAACTCAAACTTTTCGCAGAGTTTGGGATTTGTGGATCCAAAGATAATGTCATCGACATATATCTGGACAAGAAGGATATGCTTAGGATATTTCTTCAGAAATAAAGTGCTATCAATCTTTCCACGAACAAAACCTTTAGAGAGAAGAAAGGTTGAGAGGGTATCATACCAGGCACGAGGAGCCTGTTTTAACCCATAGAGAGCCTTGTTTAACTTGTAGACGTGATCAGGGAACTTAGGATCTACAAAGCCAGGAGGCTGAGCCACATAGACCTCTTCATTAAGTTTTCCATTCAGAAAGGCATTTTTAATGTCCATCTGATAAACTTTGAAGTTCATATGTGCTGCAAAAGCTAGGAAGAGTCGAATTGCTTCGAGCCTAGCAACAGGAGCAAAAGTTTCATCGTAATCAATGCCCTCTTCCTGCCTGTATCCCTGAGCCACAAGGCGAGCCTTGTTTCGAATGATAGTACCAATCTCATCAAGTTTATTTCGAAAAATCCACTTGGAACCAATGATTGTACGTTTTCGAGGCCTAGGGACGAGAAGCCAGACATTGTTTCTGATGAACTCTGCTAGCTCTTCCTGCATGGCTGAGACCCAGGCAGGATCACGCAAAGCATCATCTATTTCTTTAGGTTCATTTTCAGAGATAAAATTTACATAAAGACAGACGTTACCAGCTTGACGTCTAGTTTTCACACCAGAAGAAGGGTTTCCAAGAACTTGATCAATGGGATGATCTTTGGTCCATCGGAGAGCAGGTGGTTGATACACCTGTCCTGAAGTAGATGCTTCATTGGATGATGGATCAGGAAGAAGATTTGTAGGAGTGGGTTCACTAACAGTGGTTTGAGAGAAGTCTTCACTGTTAGTAGGTTGATCAGGTTCAGGTGGTGTGATTTGAGAGAGAGGGGTGGCATTTATGAGAGGTGGAGTGGTTATATCAGAAGGTGGTATTGGATTTTCTTCAAAACCATCAGGAAGGTTTTGAGGAGAGGGATCAGCAATAGGAGGTTCAGGGACTTGAAAGAAAGAGTCAGCCCACTGATTGATTTCAGTATTGTCATTTGGATGAGGAAAGGTAGGACCCGATTCATCAAACTTGACATGAATCGTTTCCTCAATGGTTTGTCTTCGTTTTTTGAACACACGGTAAGTTTTAGAAATGGATGAGTATCCGAGGAAAATTCCATCATCAGATTTGGAATCAAACTTTCCAAGAAGATCTTTGTTGTTCAGGATGTAGCAGACACAACCAAAGATATGGAGATGTTTGATTGATGGTTTCCTGTTACGAAAGAGTTCGTAAGCTGTTCTTCTGAAACGCTTGACAATCAGAGATCTGTTCTGAGTGTAACAAGCAGTGTTTACAGCTTCAGCCCAGAACTGAGTGGCAAGGTTGGCTTCACTCAGCATAGATCTAGCAGCTTCGATCAGCGTCCTGTTTCGTCTTTCAGCAACACCATTTTGCTGAGGAGTTCTCACAGAGGAGAAGTTTTGAGAGATACCTTTCTGTTCAAAGAAAGATTCCAGGGTACTGTTTTTGAACTCAGTCCCATGGTCACTTCTTATTGAACGAACAGTAAGGTTGTTGAGTTTTTCCATCTTCCTGACGAACAGGATGATTTCTTCAGGAGCATCACTTTTGGTACGTAAGAAGAAAACCCAAGTATATCTGGAATATTCATCTACGATTACCAGAGTATATTTCTTTCCACCAATGGATTGGACATTAACAGGTCCAAAGAGATCCATGTGGAGAAGTTGTAGAGGAGAGCTGATGGAGGAAATCTGCTTGGACTTGAAGCTAGCCCTGGTCTGTTTTCCTTTCTCACATGCTGAACAAAGAGATTCCTTTGTGTAGCGATAGTCAGGAAGACCAATGACCAGGTTGTTGATGCAGAGTTGATTCAGCGTCTTGAAGTTGAGATGAGAGAGACGCTTGTGCCAGAGCCAATTCATATCAGTGGAAGCACGTGATACGAAACAGAAGTTATCAGTGGAAGTATTCATATTGATGATGTAGATATCTGCATGTCTAACACCATTGAGAATGACTTCCTTTTTCTTGTTCTTGACTTTGCACTTTTTCTTAGAGAAAGAAACTTTGTGATTCTTATCACACAGTTGACTGATGCTCAGAAGATTATGCATCAGGCCTTCAACATAAGCAACTCTTTTGAAAGTAGTTACTCCGTTGGTCAGAGTGCCATACCCTCGGGTTTGGCCTCTACCGTTTCCGCCAAAGGTCACAGCAGGACCTCTTTCTTCACGGTAGTTAGTGAGGACAGATTTAGAACCAGTCATGTGTCGAGAGCATCCACTGTCCAAGTACCAGATGCCCTTATCCTGTAAAATACAAAGTTTAAGTTTTCTTTGGTACCCATAGAACTATGGATCCAGAAGTATCAGTAGGACTGGTTGAATCAGTGTCAGCCTTTACTGAAGTATCAGTACAGGAGGCTGGAGTCTTGACTGAAGGAACAGTCTTGACAACCTTCTTTCCTTTGACTGATTTCTCAGTCTTGGGAATCTTCTTTACCTTAGCTGATTTTTCAGCTTTGGTAGCATCAGGACACTTACTCGCAATATGGTCATTTAATCCACAGTGATAGCATTTGCGATATTGAAAGCGTTTAGTGTGGTCCAGAAAGTTTTTGAACTTTAGGTGAGCAGGACCTGCACCAAGTATGCCTTTAGCATTGGACATTGGAGGAATTGGTTTCTTCTCCTGAGTCTTTTGCTTCAGGTCAATCTTCAGTCTAGGAGCAGGACTCTGAGAAAGAGACTTAGTTCCAGAGACTGAAGGACCACCACCCAGAACTTTGTTCTTGGGTTTAGGACCCTTGGTCTTTGAAGGTGTTTCAGTTTTGGATTTATCCTTAACTGTATTCTTTTTGCTCTTATGAGCACCTTCAGGGTGAGTGTTAGAAGAAGAAGAAGAAGGGGTGTTTTCAGAGGTGTTAGGAAGAGGAATAGAAGAAACAAATTTTCCAAATTTGAGCATGGAACTATCAGACTTAGTTTCTTCTTTCTTGTAACCACGAAAGAATCCAAGACCTCTCTTGCTTTTATCAGGCCTCCCTGAAGCTAATATTTCATCAACTTTTTCAGAGGCGTCACTCCATCCTTTGATGGTGACTTTTTCAGCATTTAATTGGGCAAGGGCCTTCTCTTTGGCAGCAAGAGCCATTTCTCTTTCAATACAAAGAGTTTTGTTTACAGTGACCTGATCCTTATAATTTTCTTCTACAATGGTAAGCTGTTTTAATTTTTCTTGACATTCTTTGAGTTGTCCTCTAAGGTCAATATTCATTTTTTCAGCAGAAGTTTTACCATTAAGGGCTTTATAAAGGTCGAGAGTGACCAGGTCTAACTGTGTTAAGCTTTCAAGAGGGATGAGAGGAATAGGTACCTGACTGGAAGAATCAGTCGCAGAGGTGGAAGCTTCAGGAGTTGTGGAAGAAGAAGCTTCAGGATCCTGAGGAGGAATCTCTTCAGGAACCTCTTCTATCTTAGCCATGAGAGCTAAGGTAGGTTCCTCAATAATGGCCATGAGTGCCACTTGAGTATCTTCCTCATCAGACGAGTCATCGGAGGAGACATCATCCCAATCGCAGTCTTCTGCAATTAAACCTTTGCCTTTACGCTGAGTTTTCATCTTTTTGTACTTTTCCTTCAGGCGTTGGTATTTGGGGTTCTTGGAAGAAGATTTTGCAGAGGAGGGAGCAAACTGACTTTTTCTGTACCTGCAATCATTAGCAAAGTGTCCTTTGCCCTGACAGTTGTAGCAGATAGCAGTAGCCTTGTCAGTAGAATCTGACTTTGGCTTGTCAGTAATAGAAAGATGTTTCTTTTTATGGAAGTTTCCCTTTTTGGCAAACTTTTTGAAAGATCTGGTTAAAAGAGCAAGAGATTCATTGAATTCAGGATCTTCTGACATGTCAGAGTCAGAAGATTCTAATTCAGTAATAGTTACTGAAGAAGAAGAAGCAGCAACAGGAGGAACTGAATCAGAAACCAATGCAACAGATGTGCTTTTGGATTCTTTAGAATCTCTTATGAGATTCTTTTTCAGTTTCTTCTGTTGTTCACGGTTCAGAAGAATACCGTACAGCTCACTTAGAGTGAGTGTCTTTATGTCCTTTGACATAGTTAAGCAGGAGGTGTAGATTTCCCAATGTTCAGGAAGAGCTTCCATGAACTTGGTAACCACCTCAGAGTTAGAGTAGGTAGTACCGATGGTCTTCAGATCAATCAGAAGACAGTTGAATCTCTGATGTAGCTGGGAGAGAGTTTCATCCTTCTGATGAATAAAGCTTTCGTACTGACGAACCAAGAAAATCTTTCTTGATTCCATTAGTACGGCGGTACCTTCATATTGAACACAGAGAGTGTCCCATATCTCCTTAGCAGAGCGAAGGTGACAGACAGAATGAAAGACGTCATCAGGAAGTGACATGGCAATGAGAGATCTAGCCTTGGTGTCAATGTTGACCAGGCGTCTATCTTCATCATTCCAGTCAGTTACGGGCTTTACCAGCTGTCTTTCAGGAACAGCAGGTTGACCAGCAGCAGCAGCAATGGGGTGGACAGTTTGTGTAGGCACATGTGGTCCGTTTTCCAGAAAATAAGGAATCTGGGGATCAGAACCAGAGAGGAAAAGTTCCATCCTTGTTTTCCAAAGAGAGAAGTTGTCTTTGTTAAACCGAGGAGGCTTTCCAGCAGAGCCGGTATCAAAGTAGTTATCCTTAGCTTGAAGAGCCATAGAATAAGAAGAGAGAGGATCACAAGATTTTTCTTAAGACGAAAAAGAGAGCTTGTACTTGCTCTGATACCACTTGTTGGTCCCAAGTAGGTGACCTTCAAGTAAGGATAGTGTTTGGGATTATAGAAGGGGGGGGGGGGTTGAATATAATCACACAAATTTCTCACTTTTAAATTCTTGTTTTATAAACAATATGAATTTACAGATTGTTGCGGAAATAGAGAAGACAATTAGTCTAACCTAAACAATCTAAGTTCTTTCACTATGCACTAAGTGAGAAGAGAATAAAGAAAGAAGATAGAGGGATAAAGAGAGAAAGGACTTGAGTAGAATTAGGATGAAGAAGAAGTATGGAGAACATCTCTTCACGTCCTATTTATACTCCATGCATTTAATGCATGCAGACCTACTATTGTGACGTGTCACAATGTGAATGGTCTGTTGTACTATTTACTATAAACAAATACTCTTTGCATGGTGTGCAAAAGAGGATGTTTGTAAACAGTTGCCTTATGGGCTGATAAGTACGGAGGGAACAGTAAAGTAACTGCCCTTATGTACTATTGTGTCAGAAAAGGCGTGTAATCCTTTTGTGCATTAGACTAAGACATTGTTCTAATCCTTCAGGATCAGGATACTGATCAGTGACTAGAGTCCTGGAACTGGGGACGTTCAGGGTCACGTGTATCCTGATGAATCTTCAGGATGTCATACGATAGTGAACAGACTGCTATCACTGAGTTCCGTCTTCAGATCACGAGCATGCTGTTCCTGTCATCAGCTATTTCTTCGACGTCGCTGATGGTTCTTTTTGTATGATCTTAATGTCTTCAGGAGGAGGTCTTCACTTCAGTGGACAGGATCAGTAGACTGCAGAACAGACTCTTTAGTCTCCTGATCCTGATCCTGATCTATAAATTTAAGTTACAGCATAAGTAACATAGAATAACACTGAACAGACTCAGTGATAATTCCTCAAGCTATAACAGAAGTAAAAACCTATTCACTAAGTAAAGGTTCAGGATCATTATCATTTCATCAGGTCTTAGGAGAGCTGGATCAACACACTGCACCAATAGTAATTGCACCTGATTGGACAAGCCCTTTTGAAATTATGTGTGATGCCAGTGATTGGGCAGTTGGTGCTGATTTAGGCCAAAAGAAGGGAAAGATTTTTCACTCAATACATTATGCTAGTAAGACACTCAATGATGCCCAAATCAATTACACCACTACTGAAAAGGAATTATTAGCTGTGGTTTTTGCTTTTGAAAAATTTAGAGCATATTTAATGGGTGCCAAGGTAATTGTTCATACCGATCATGCAGCCATCAAGTATCTCATTTCTAAAAAAGATGCAAAACCTAGACTAATAAGGTGGGTCTTGTTACTTCAAGAGTTTGATTTGGAGATCATTGACAGAAAAGGTGTGAACAACCAAGTGGCTGATCACTTGTCCATGTTAGAAAAGCCAGAGGAAGCTGAACAAGGGAGTGAGATCTGTGAAGTATTCCCAGATGAGAGAATATTAGCTGTGAACCATTTTTCTGTACCTTGGTTTGCAGACATTGTAAATTACTTAGCTTGTGAGATTATTCCTAAGGAATTTAACAAATACCAAAGGAAAAAGCTCATTGTCGACTGTAAAAAGTATTTGTGGGATGATCCTTATTTGTTTAAAATTTGTGCAGATCAAATAATCAGAAGGTGCATTCCAAAGGAAGAGGTGACATCAATCATACATCACTGCCACTCAGGACCTTGTGGAGGTCATTTTGGAGGACAGAGGACAGCATCCAAGATTTTACAATCTGGATTTTACTGGCCCACATTGCATAAAGATTGTCATGATTTCGTAAAAAGATGCGATGAATGTCAGAGGAGTGGAAACATTTCTCAGAGGAATGAAATGCCCCTCAATGGGATTCTAGAAATAGAACTCTTTGATGTGTGGGGCATTGACTTCATGGGACCATTTCCCAACTCCAACAACTGCACTTACATATTAGTGGCTGTTGATTATGTGTCAAAATGGGTGGAAGCTATGGCTTGCCACTCTAACGATGCTAAGACTGTTGTCAAATTCCTACACAAGCACATATTCACCAGATTTGGTACACCACGTGCCTTGATCAGTGATGAAGGCACACATTTCATTAACAACCTGCTCGAGGAATTGTTGAGTAAGTACAACATTCAGCACAGGGTGGCCACTGCTTACCACCCTCAAACCAATGGTTTGGCTGAATTGTCAAATAGGGAAATCAAAGGCATTTTGGCCAAAGTAGTCAAACCACACCGAAAGGATTGGGCCTCCAAACTGGGTCAAACCACACCGAAAGGATTGGGGCTTCTTGTTAATGCTTACAAGCCCGATACAAGTCGTAATCCGCAATTTGCAACCCCATGGCTGCAAATTCTGTTTTGGGTCACTCTATAAGCTTTAGTTTCATGTCTTTTGCGTCATGTTAACATAAGTCACGTCTTGGTCCGTTTGGTAACAAAGTTGCCAATTTTTTTGGACCGTTTGCTGAATTTTAGGTAAGTTTTAGGCCGTTTTAGTTGAGTCACTTTGGGAATTGATTTTTATTGAGTTGTGAACCATCTAACTACCTTATGTGCACCAAAAACAACATAAATACCGATAGTTGGGAACTTGTTTATGCATAGTTTTAAATTCATAGCCACAATAAATTCATGCTTTCCACTTTAGATCAAATGTCCATCTTTAGAAATTGTAAACCATTTCCTTATCCAAACTTGATTTTCTTGCATTGAGGACATTGCCACCATCAAGTTTGAGGATGGGAGGATGTCCATTTGAGACTCATTACATCATGAAAAATACACGCACTTAGACCCCATTCCAAATACAAAGAACAAAGTTCTAAAAGTCTAAGTGCATCAAAAGAGTGTCAATGCACACCAAATATACCTCTATAAGAGATGCATAGTAGAAAAATTGTACTACGGAGAGATGAAAAGAGAGACGAGGTAAAATGAAAAGCCTTGAAAGAGTACACTCCACAAAAGACCAACAAAAGATACAAATTTGGTTGTCGGATTATAGGAAGTTTGGTTTTATATTTCTTAAGATGGCAACTTTGTGATAATTTTGGTAAACCGTTTAGGAAAGGCTATGGAAATCGAAACGTGCGTGATCTTGGAAACACCTTTCGGTTCACAAAAACAAGAAAAATGCACACTTTGGTAGTATGGTGAACGAGCTCATAATTTTAGATTCTCGATAGCAAATTGCGTCTTTATTTCGTCTTTTTCTCGTTGTTTGGGGACAAACAACAGTTTAAGTTTGAGGATGTGATAGGTGTTATTCTTAACCCCTATTTTGTGTCTTTTTATTATTATTTTCACCATTTTAGTGTCCCGTCGTGTCAGTTTAGCGTCTTTTCTTACGTTCTTGGTAAATATTAATTTTATGTCTAGTTTACTTTAAAAACGCTTATATTAATATTATTTTGGTACTAATTAGATATTCTTGCATGTTCAGGTTTTAAAGAAATGGCCCGAGAACGTCAGAAGATGATAGAGGAGGTCAGTAGCTGTGCTGCGAAAATAAAGACTGCTGATTTTTGATCCCTCCTCGCTGTTGGGCCGAATTTTGTGGGCTTGGAAGCCCAAGCCCAGTTGATGTTAGCTTCCTTCAGAAGCTTCATCCTTTTGCTATAAATAGATGCCTTAGGTTCATTTGTAAATCATCGACTAGTTAACATCTTTAGTTTTCATTTTAGTTCTGATGTCTAGTTATTAGTTCGATCAGTTCCGATAGTCTTTTGGTAAACAGTTTACGAGTTAGATTGTGCTTAGAATCCTTTCGGGTTCTTAGCACCTTTTCACTTGTTGTTACGTTTTGGTTATAATATTACGATCGAATTATTATAGTTACTTATCGGTTTCAAGTTCTCAGTATCATTCATAATCAGGTTCTCGTTATTTCATACGAAGTTCAAGTAAGTGTTTGACAGGTTCGAATTTTTATCACTAGTGATATTTTACCGTTACCCAATTTCTCGAAGTTACAAACAAGACTCTGTCAGTTTTTCATAAATTTGAAAGTCTTTGATCGTTATAAAATAATCTTACTCTAATTTCAAAGTCATCGTTGATCAAAAGTTCGCAGTTATAACTCATTTGTTCGAAACTTGCACGGAAAGTAACTCTTGAAGCTTGTTTGACAAGCTATTCATTTTAAAAGACTTTTTATACAAAGCTTCCTTTACAAGTTTCTTCAGTTTAAATATTAAATAAGTTGCTTTCATTGGAAGTTTCATATATATCAGTTCTTAATTATTATCTGTTCCGCTTTACTTGGAATCTATTACACCCTGTTTCTCTCGTTGAATTATTTTCAACGTTGCAGAACGTATCGTGTAATATTTACCATTTTATTTACGTTTCTTATTATTGAAATTCCCTTTATTATTCAGTATTTCTACTGGTCATCTTTCCAGTGTTTAATTATTCGCACTTTAAATTCCTGCAATTCTACTGGTCTCTTTCCAGTATTTACATTATTTCTCTCTTACTGGTCATCTCATCCAGTGTTTACTTTTCAGTTATTTACATTACAGCAATTTACCTGCTTTTATTTTCTTGGAGTTATATACACTCTGTTTCTCTCATCGAAGAGAACGTATTGTGTATTAACTACCAATTTGCTTTAATATTCAGCAATTTACTTTCTCATCCTTACTGGTCATTATCCAGTGTTTACATTACAGTTATTTAAATATTTCGCAAGAAGAATCCAAGCCATGATGGGCTAATTGCCGTGGCTTGGGGTGTGAGGAAATGTTGAGACCACTCTCAGTGTGAAGGAATTATCCCGTGCCTTAATTGTTGTACTCTAACTGTTTATTGCAGGTGTTTAACATTTCATTGAAGATTGTACCAAGTTGATTGACAACCAATTTAGTACATGAAAATGCACTAGCTTTCACAGTTAGGACTTATGTTAAATATTTTGTAATAAACGTGAGAAGGCTAAAGATAGCTTTAGTGCCCCGGTACTATACTCATCTGGTAAGATAGGTAACACTGCGTTGTGTTAGGATTCATGAGACTTTAAATAGACTCATATCGATAACACGTTGACCTTTGTGTACTTCTGGGAGGCCGATCAAACCAGTAGTTAGACCATCATTTAAGCATAGGATTATTTCTAGATCACTTGTTGTTTCATCAGACCTTTACACCCCATGCTTTTTCTCTCACAGATTTTACCAAACACCAATTCAAATCAAGTCACTTTAAAAATTCTCGAATTCGCCATCTGAAATCATCTTTTACAAACTTAACTTTTTACAAAGAGACTTTTGCACAAAACCTTCCCTGAGGATCGATATCTGGTATTCACTTACCATTATTACTTGTTACGAGACGATAGTAGTTCAAGGTGTATACTTGCGCCTGGTTCTATTTTCCAGTTGAATCTCACAGTTCACAGATTATTGCACACACTCCCTATTCAAAAAAAGGGGGTAGCATAATTCTCTCGTCAAGAATCTATCCTCGAAACCAAGCTCCTTGATCTTCAAAAATCTCACGACGAAATCGAAAGTAGTCGTGAAGAACTCAAGCTCAAATTTCACATTCTCTCTTTGGAAAGAACAAAACTGTTTACAAAAATAGAAGAGCTTGAGGAAAATAATCTAAAGAGAGGACAATCTGAACATACCTTGAGTCTGCTTACCAAGCAAACCACTCAACATCCCTTTTATCAAGCCAAACCTGGGTTGGGACATTCAGAGAAAAGCATTCTTGAAAAAGCACCTGCACATCTATACAACTTTGACAGTATGAGTGCTTCCAAACCTGAACCTAGGTCAGTCAAAGGACAAGACAATGACAACTATGTGATGCAGGCTGTGACCTTTACTGAGATAATAGATGGAAAAGCAGTGTCTTTTACCACCAGTCCTGCCAATAGTACAACCAGTAGTCCACCTTCCAGTCCTGTTGCTAATGGTCCCATCTTTACCCCTGCTAGTAATCCAGAGAATACTTTCACTAGCTGGGAAGGCATCAAAGCTAGGACACCTAAGGTAGCAATGCCACCCATCAACTATGAGGATCTAAACTTTAGCTATGACACTAGAGAGATAGATACATCCGAGGATGCTGATGTTATCCAACCTTTGGATGTTTCCGCAACTCAGCCTCCTGCCCCTGTGTGTATAGAAAAAGAGATGTTCCATCTTAGGTCCAAAGCCGTAGAACTTGATGCCTGTCGCCATAAGATAAAGAACTTTGAGTCAATTCTTTCTGAAAAGGACAGCCAGATCAAATCATTGGAACATAGTTATCATGAGGCAAATGCCGAAAGGATAAGTATGTCAACCCAATGTAAAAACGCAAAGTTTTCTTGCTCATGTTTTAAAAACAAATTTTCAGATCTCCAAACACAACTAGTTGTCCAATTTATAAATAGCACAATGGAAAAGGACTTCTTTTATGAAAAGGAACTGTTGTTTGGTCAAACTTTCGCAAATCAATGTTGTCAAATCAATCAGTTGAAAAGACGGGTGTCCTTCTTAGAAGAATCTGACTCTTGGGATTCTTGTACCTGCAACTCACCAATCATGCCTAAACTCGTATTAGATCCTAATGTTGTGTATGATGTGAAGGTGTTTTTGGACGCTGATGATCCTCCTTCAGGTTATATTCCAAGAAAACCTATTTTGCCAAAGGCACCTGCTGTAAAGCAAATCAGTTCTCCCAAGCCACTTGCATCAATGTCTGTGATAAACACTGAAAGTAAAACATGTGCTGGTACTGACAAAGGGAAGTCAGTTAAGCCTCACACACCCACAGTAACACAGACACAGAATTCAAAATCTACAGATACAAGTAGCTTGGTGAAACCCATTAAGGGACTAGACTTTCATTCTAGTTCATTTGATGTCGGTGAGAACTCCAAACCCAAACAACCTTTGAAAATGTTAAAATCAGTTTGTCAAAACACCGCTAATTTCAAAGGTGGTCAATCCATTCTAGTTAAGCCGTCACCCAACTCACAACTTGCTTTTCATGCAGATGCGAGGACAGGTGATGGAACTGCGAATGTGAAGCCACGAAGAAGGAGATATCGGAAGAAGAAGAACTCTTTTAATGCTTTCCCTAAATGGGGTGGTCATGATCATACTGGTCTTGGCTACAACCCACCTAGTTGTAATTCAAACATGAAATCAAAGTCTGTACACTTTAATCGCTCAGCGAATTCTGATAATCTTACAGCTTTCAAAAACCATATATGTTCTTTGTTTGATAATTACATGAGTGTTGATATGCCTGGTAATGCAAATGCTTATAGTAAGTCAGGTAGTCCTCACCGGGAAAGAAAAGAGAAAATGACAAAGCAGAGTGCTTTGCCTCCTGTGAAGTCTCCTAAGCCTAAGGAGAAATCTGAAAAGGATACTTCACCGGTTGCTTTATCTGTTTCTAACGGTAGGACACCCATGTGGCAATGGGTTCCTAAACAAATTTGATCTTGCGTTGTGCAGGGCAGTGACATGTGGTACTTTGATTCAGGAGCCTTCAGACATGTGACTGGGCAGCGCAACATCCTCTTCGACTACGTCGTTAGAGCTGAAGGCTTTGTCAAGCTTGTAGACAAGAGACGTCTACCGATCATAGGATATGGAAGCATGACGAATGGAGAACACGTCATCAAGAATGTGCGCTACGTTGAAGGACTGCCATTTAACCTACTCAGTTCAAGCCAATTCTGTGATGGAGGATATCTCGTGAAGACATTCATTCTCGGGATCAACATTGAAGACGAGGATGGGAACGTGATTCTACGCGCTCGAAGGAACGGTCACCTATATACCACAATGTTTTATGTTGTTCCTCAACAAATGGAAACAGTGGTATTTCTCGCAAAAGCAACGAAGGAAGAAAGCTGGCTGTGGCATCAGCGTCTGTCTCATCAGAACTTCAGGGATATGAACAAGCTCGTATCTAAACACCTTGTCAATGGTCTACCGGAGACGCGACTAAAGACACCCTATGCTCAGCTTGTGAGAAAGGGAAAATGAAGAAGAGTTCGCATCCTCCAAAGATGGAGACAAACTGTCACCATCCCCTTGACATGCTGCATATGGATCTATGTGGACCGATGAGAGTCGAAAGTCTTGCACGCAAGAAATATATGCTTGTACTTGTCGATGAATACTCTCGGTACACATGGCTCGAATTCCTTAGAGCCAAATCGGACGCAGCAGATCTAATCATCGCCTTCATCAAACGTATCCAAGTCCTCTTGGGTCGTCAGGTGAAGAAGCTGAGAAGCGACAACGGTACAGAGTTTCGGAATGCGAAACTCCAGTCTTTCCTTGAAGAAGTGGGCATCTCTCACAACTTCTCTGCTGTACGTACTCCCCAGCAAAACGGAGTCGTAGAAAGGAAAAACCGTACGTTGGTCGAAGCTGCTAGATCCATGATTGCACATTCTGGTGTACCTCTATCCCTGTGGGTTGAAGCTGTATCAACTGCCTGTTACACTCAGAACAGGACTCTAATCGTTAAGCGGACTGGTAAAACCGCGTACGAAATGGTCAACAAGCGTAAGCCGAATATTAAATTCTTTAGAGTTTTCAGTTGTGTATGCTATCTACTGAACAACAGAGATGATCTGGGAAAGTTTGACGCTAAGTCGGGTGAGTCTATCTTCATTGGATACTCACATAACTCAGCGACTTACCGTGTATACAACAAACGGACCCGATCCATCTTTGAGAGTCGGTACGTTGATTTCTCTGAGACTGAGATGTATTCTAATGCCAGCCCTAGTTCAGCTAGTTTAGTCTTCCCTGAATTGCACATTGTTTCTCCACCGAGCACAACTGTTCCTACTGACTCGCTTGGATTTGATTTTATTGACTTAACAGAATTTGATCTAACGACCCTCGTTGGTCCAATCATTGTTCCTGCTCCAGCTGATCATTCCATTCCTTCATCAACAACCATATCCGCAGATGCATTCGTGAATGAGAGCACATCCTGTTCTACCGCTGTAGGAGAAACCTATTCTAACTCTGTAGAACCAGTGTCTGCACTTAACCCGATCACGGAAACAGAATCCTCTTCTAACACCTTGAATGAGGAAACTGTTCTCTCCCCCTCTAAGCTCTCTTCAACACAACCCTCTCCTGAAACTCCAGTCGAAGCGGTCCGAGAACGGACAATGTCCACTGTTCTTGCACCAATTCCTGAAGTTGTTCCGCCACCTTCTCCATCCAGAACTTATGCTGAAGTGGTTCGTGAACCCCGTCCGGAGACTGTGTTGAATACTGATCCGGATGCTAGTCTTCTCTCCTCCGCCATTCAGGATGAGAATGACTCAAGAAACAACATGGAATACGATCCTATTCCCCATTCCAGAAAGTGGACCAGAAGCCATTCCACTACCAACATCATCGGTAGTCCATCTGCTCCAGTGACAACTCGCTCTTCAAAGAAAGATGAAAACCTAATCCTTTTCGGCGGCTTCCTGAGTCAATTTGAACCAACCAAGACCCAGGACGCTCTTTCTGATCCTGACTGGGTAAGGGCCATGCAGGATGAGCTTGCCGAATTCGAGAGAAACAGAGTTTGGCGCCTTATTGAAAGACTAAGAAAAATCAGAATCATTGACTTGAGGTGGATCTTCCGCAACAAGAAAGATGAAAACGATCTTATTATCCGCAATAAAAAGCTCGTTTGGTCGCCAAGGGATACCGTCAACAGGAAGGCATCGACTACGACGAGACATTCGCTTCGGTGGCTAGAATCGAGGCCATCAGAATTTTTCTCGCGTATGCAGCTCACAAGAACATGAAGGTCTTCCAGATGGACGTCAATTGCGCGTTCCTGAACGGAGAACTTCAAGAAGTAGTGTATGTTGAGCAACCTGAGGGATTTGTTGATCCCAAGTACGCAGAACACGTTTACGTGCTCGACAAAGCACTTTACAGATTAAAGCAAGCACCTCGTGCCTGGTATGAAACTCTTACCATTTACTTGCTTGGGTCCGGTTACAAAAAGGGTACTGTCGATCCTACCCTGTTTCTTCGAGGTCAGGTAATCATCTGACTGTAGTACAGATATACGTGGATGATATCATCTTTGCATCTACAAACCCTGAGTCTTGCACTGAGTTTGAGCAGATAATGAAGTCCAGATTTCAAATGAGTATGATGGGCGAACTTACGTTTTTCTTGGGACTTCAAGTCCGTCAAACCCCGCAAGGGATTTTTATAAACCAGTCCAAATATACTCTTGACATTTTAAAACGCTTTGACTTCACTGGACCTAAGTCTGCTTCAACTCCAATGTCCACGTCATTCCAACTGGATGCAGATACGTCTGGTAATCCAGTTGACCAAAAAGTGTATCGTGCGATCATTGGATCTTTGCTTTATCTCACGGCAAGTAGACCCGACATTATGTTTGCCACGTGTGTATGTGCTCGTTTTCAGTGCGACCCTCGAGAATCTCATCTCAGGGCTGTCAAGAGAATCCTTAAGTACCTGAAGGGCACACCTAATTTTGGCCTTTGGTACCCTAAGGATTCTGGTTTTGAACTAACAGCTTTTACAGATTCAGATCATGCAGGCTGTAAGTTAAACAGGAAGAGCACGTCAGGAGCCTACCAGTTTCTAGGGGACAAGTTAGTGAGTTGGTCCTCGAGAAAACAGAACTGTGTGTCCCTTTCAACAGCTGAGGCAGAATATGTCGCTGTAGCGTGTTGTTGTTCACAGGTTCTTTGGATGAAAATTCAACTGGCGGACTATGGCTACACCATGCATCGGATTCCGATTTACTGTGATTCTAGCAGTGCCATACAGATTGCGGCAAATCCAGTTCAAACCTCTCGGACGAAACATATCGATATCCGATATCACTTCATCAAAGATCACGTCGAGAAAGGTAACGTTGAACTATTTTTCGTTGAAAGTGAACGTCAGATAGCTGACCTGTTCACTAAAGCTTTTGACGAGAAGCGCCATTACTATTTACTTAGTAAACTGGGCATGCTAGATCCCCCGGCAGATTTCTAGGGGGAGCCAGTCGTTTAAATATATGCATGTGTGTAGGGGGAGCTCCTGTGTCGCATATATCTAGGGGGAGCTTTTGTATTAATGTTGTTTAAATCTAACTCTATCGGATCCAATCTGCTATGGATACCATTCCTATTTTTTTCTTGCAGGTTGTAGAACCGAAGTACGGCTTCTGAATACTTCTGTTCAGGACCCGTTGTTCACAGTATATAACTTCTGACCATTCGTGCCAGAACCGGTGGTAAATCCGATCTCAGAAATTTCCAGGTTAGTCGTTTCAATAAACGTCCAGGGGCTGAACTTGTACAATCTATGAACTTGTTAAGTTAAGGGACTGAAAGTGACATGTTCCAATTCTGACTAGTTCAGGGACCAGTTCTGCCAGTCTCCAAAACTTCAATGTTCAGGGACCGTTTTTGCAAACTTTTGAAAACCACAAGTTCAGGGGAAGTTTTGAAATTCTTTCAAACCTTATGTTCGGGGTTCATTCGGTCATTTCGTGATAGTCGTGATCTGTGAGAGCAGTTATCAGATAAAATTTTCAAAAAACCTGATAAGTTATCAAAAATATAAAAGCGGGAGTTGATAACTGCATTCAGTTATCACTTTCATATTTTCAAACCACTTATCAGTTTTCTCTGACGATCAAGAACACGAAGAACACCCCGTTCGACCCATCGACTTCCCGGCTTCCCCGAGCGTTCGTTATCGATCCGTTCGACGATCCGACTACATCTTTACGATCCTGGTAAGATTTCAAACGACTTAATGTATTCAGATTCATCTAAACTACGTCGTTTATAGATCGGATTGAAGCCTAAAGTTTTCGGGTAAACCCGAAACTCCAAGATCCTTGGATTCGAGTTTCGGGACGTTAGATTGATCCGTTCTTCTTCCTAAACTTGTTTATAACGTTAATGTACTTCATAGAACTTGTTTTAGGATTGATTAGAAGCGTTTTAGGGTCGATTTAGTGTCCGGAAGTTAAACCGTCGCGTCTGGTTCGACAAAGTCCCGATTCGGGACTTTGGTGTTCTTGATGCGGGAGTTCCTGAGTTCATGATGCGGGACTTCCAAACTCATGTTTCGGGATTTTCATTTTCCCGATTCGGGAATTTGAATCTCCCGATTCGGGACTTTGACCATAGGATTTTTATCCCCCGATTCGGGACTTAGGTTTATTTGTTTGAATTGTTTAAGTTCCCGATTCGGGACTCTTTGTTTATTTACTGATTGTTTTATATGTGTTTGTATAATTCCCGATTCGGGACTTGTATGAATTTATTCTATGTCCCGATTCGGGACTTCAGTATTGTATAAATATGTGTTCTTGACACCCCCGATTCGGGACTTCAAACCCCCGATTCGGGACTTGGCTTTTTGCGAGAACCGTTCTTAACAAATCACCTTATGGGATTTGTCCATAGACCGATTCGCGTTTTAAGCCAGTCCTGGATCTGTGGTTTCGAATCCTGTTTCGGTCGTTTTTAATCTCGACGTGAGTTTCGCGGGAAAAAAAACCATTTTACAAATTCGACTCAGTTTTAAAAGATTCCCTCGGGAATCTTCGACAAACTGACTCGCGCCTAGTCGAAACTCTGCCGAATTTTCGTCAGAACACATTTTCGAGTTAAGAAGGGTCTAACTGTTTAAATCTTACTTGTTTCTGTCAGAAATGGCAAACCAGAGAGAACGCCCTTCTTCCCCGATCGATCCAGAGGCGGATCGAGCTTTGATTGACCCAACGGAGATGGTTCACATACTTCAGAACAACGAGTATGTGATCCTCTCTTCTGTCAAGGTGCAACATACTATAGTGAGGGAGATCCTACGAGCTCATCCTATCTCATATGCCGTGACGGCCACTGCCGAGGTACCAGCGATCTACCTACAGCAGTTCTGGCATACAGCCGTACTAGACACCCGGTTCGGAGTCTTCTCGATCATTGGTCGGGTGGATCAAATCGAACTGGTCATCACTATGGAGGACGTCCGCCGAATCCTTCGCCTCCCTGCCGCTACTGATGGCGGCCACCAGGAATTCGACGAACTGGTCTCGGGCCCTATTCTGATGAGCGAAATCCTAGCTCTTGGGGTTACCGAGGAGGTGAAAGGCGTGTCTCAGATCACCACGAGCCACTTACCACCGATATGGGCACAACTGTTCAACTTAATGAACAGGTGCCTATCCTCGAAGACGAAGGGCATCGACAAGGCGACTACCTCCTTCTGGCATATCTTCCATTCAGTCGCCTACGGACGCCACATCGACATCGCCGCCCAGTTATGGCTTGACATAACCAAGGATCTGACGACTAGGGAGCGCACCAGACACCACTCCATCCCGTGGTTGCGATTCTATGGTCTCATCATCCGTGACCATATGGAACGCAATCTGGAAATTCCACGCCGCTCCGGTCATTCAGTCAAGCAATCTGAAAAGGGAATCTTTATCAATCAAGGTAAATATGTACATGAGATGCTGAAGAAATTTGATCTCACATCATGTACACCGATGAAGACTCCAATGGCTCCTCCTCTATCACTTGACAAGGATTCCAAAGGGAAACCTATTGATGTGACTCTCTATAGAGGAATGATCGGCTCTCTGCTGTATCTCACAGCTAGTCCCCTGATATCATGTATTCTACATGTTTATGTGCTCGTTATCAGGCTGAACCCAAAGAATCCCATCTGACCGCTGTAAAGCGAATTTTCAGATATCTGAAGGGAACTCCTAATCTGGGTCTTTGGTACTCCAAGGACTCAGGGTTCGATCTAACAGCTTATTCTGATAGTGACTTTGCAGGATGTAAGATCGACAGGAAAAGCACCACTGGTGGGTGTCACCTACTTGGTGGAAAGTTGGTGAGTTGGACTAGCAAGAAATAGAATTCTGTGTCCACATCAACTGCTGAAGCTGAATATGTTGCAGCAGGAATCTGTTGTGCTCAAGTCCTGTGGCTGAGAAATCAACTTCAGGACTATGACATACAACTTTCTAAAATTCCTATATATTGTGACAACACTTCAGCGATAGCCATCGCTAACAATCCTGTCTTACACTCCAAGACAAAGCACATTGAAGTGAGATATCACTTCATCAGGGATCATGTGATGAATGGTGATATTGAACTCCATTTTGTCCCTACTGAATATCAGCTTGCTGACCTCTTTACCAAACCACTGGATGTAACGCGTTTTAATATGCTCATCAGTGAACTTGGGATGTTAAATCCTGATGAATGAAGTTTCTCAGGACAAACAGTTGTTAAATCCTATAGAATAACTTTTCTCAGGACTATTTTCTTAACAACTCCTGAATAATACTCTCATCAGGAGATAACTCTATTCAGTACTTACAAAATCTTTGTTCAAAATCCGAATATTGATGATTCTCAGGTAAGTACCTCTGCTCCTGAAACCTTATCGCATTAAATGTGATAAGAGGATTTTCCCAAAACAGTACTTATCTGATAAGTACTCTAATTCCAAGAAAACTCTTCTTTCATCAAAATGGAATTATCCCCTGAAAAGGTGGTTTTTAAGTTTTCAAATAAAACAAACTTTTCATCTGCACTGACACGTAATGGGACGTTTCATGTTCCCCACGACGTGTGTCAGGCGCGTGAACGAGCGTAGAACTTCTTTTTTCATCATTACGTTTGAAATTAGCCGCTCTTTTCTCTCTCATCCATTTTCTCTCTCCTACCACGAGGTATAAAAACCTCATTCGTAATCCATTTCACTTTTTACACTCACATTTCTCTCTCAAAGAATTCAAAGCAAGAAAGAATTTTACTCTCAAATCTGCATTCTCAAGAACACCAAGAACACACACTCACCACATTCTTAACAGAATCATCGTAAGTGTCCCTATATTCTTTGTTCTTTCTACAAACTAAGTTGATCTTCTTCTATAAAACAACTTATTTTGATAAACGTTTTTCCAAAAACCCTAATATCACTTCGTTTGATCTTAGTTTTCCCAAAATCTTCTTAGATTTTTGTTAAAACAGTTTATATGATTTTTTTATTTCTTTTAAGAACAATCATAAACTCCTATTTTGATATATCTTCATCAAAATAGAAGTTCTCTTTAATACCAAAACACATTCCTTTTGTGCATTTTGGTATCCAATCTATTCCAAGTATAAAGGATTTCACCACTTTTATGAACATATTCTGTGTTCATTGAAAAGTGAAGAAAAATGCATATTTTGGATTCTTAATCATCCACATATGTTATTTTTGTTTTCAACAGGATGGCTGCTACTACGTCCACATCACTCGACGCTCAGCTCTCCTTTGAGGCAACCACTTTGCTCAACGCCGCTGGAAGCCTTCCGGTTGTCATTCCTCAACATGACATCCAATTCAAGGCCAACAACCTTATTGGCCTGTTTGACATACCAACGAACAAGGCATATCTCACACCTGCCAGGGACTTTCTCCTAAACAGTCCCCTGAAGACGGCCTTCACCATAAGCCCCAGGCCAAACAAGCCACTTCTTCTCCAACTCTGGTCAACTGCCACTATGGCCCAGGAGAGGAACTCTAAGGGCAAACTCTGTGAGGTCATCAAATTCCAAATTAAGGAGGATATCATCTCCTTTGGAATTGGGACTCTTCGCAACGTTCTTCAGATCCCTAAGAAGAAACGTTATCCTCCTCCTCCATCTGCTGAAGAAGTCATCACCCTGCTAGACGACATTGGCTACCTCTGGCCAGAGAAGGAAGGTGTCCCTGTGAAGTCCAACGCCACTGTCCACAAGTCAGGACTGAACGCCACCTTCTACTACATCTGGAACACGTTCGGTCTCTGCTTGACGGGAAAGACAGGGAGCACAGAACAGTTCCCCACTGCCATTCAAAACATGGTCTACTCTGCGATCAAAAATCGCAAGTTTGACTATGTTCGCTGCATCTGGGACGACATGGTGAAAAAGATCAAGAACAAAAACCGTGTGGTCAACGTCCCATACACTCGGTTTTTCTCTGCCGTTCTTGAACTGCACATGGATAAAGCCTACCCCACTGAAGGAAACTTCAACAACTACGCTTTGGGCGTAAAGTTCCTGGAACAGGTTTCTCCAAAACCTGAGGACGTTCCTCTCTCTGCCGTTCTGGTTGTCCCTGAACCAGATCCAGAAGCAGAAGAGCAACCCACCTCTCCACCCACTTCTCCTCCTACTCAAGGTATGTTTTCTTCCTTCTCATCCAAACCATCTTCTTCTCTTTCTCTGCATGCTATGTCAGTAGCTAACCCATTACTGACTTCCCCAGCTGCAACAACATCCTCTGTGCTCCTGAAGCGCCCACCTCCATCTGGCTCTACTCCTCCTCCCCAACCCAAACGCGCCAAATCAAAGGCGCAGAAGAAAAAGAAGGCTCCCACTGCTGGTAATAAATACTATCTTACCCTGCCTCAAATATTTAATAGACCTTCCCCTTTATCTAAAACTTCTCTACCCGCAGATTCTCCTTCTCAGCAACCACAAGAACCTGAGGTTGTTCTACTCGAACGCTCAGAGAATGTGGAGGGTAATCGCTCTGATGCCCTCCTAGCCTCAGGTAATATTACTAAGCATATTATTGCCATTCCTTCTTCTGAGAAAGCTACTGAGTCTTCTAGTACTCATTTAGCTACTTTTGTTACAGGTTCTTTTGGAGCTACTTCTCAAGGACATCCTCAACTACAACAGGATGATCCTTTCGACGAGTTTATCTTCACGGACCATGAACGTCAACTGAGCACTGCTGAGCTCAGGAGACAGTCCGCGGAGAGACAACTCCAGGACGCCAAAGCTGCCCTGCAACAGCAGGAGGATGAGCACAAGGCCCGTCTCCAAGCTTTGGAACTGGAGCTTGCCTCAGCAAAGGCCGCTGCTACTGCTGCTGAAGCCGCCGCCGCCACTGCCAATGCTGCTGCCTCCGCTGCTGCTCCGCCACCCACTGGCGTAATTCTGACGATACCTTGTCTGGATAACATCCATGACAAGGTCTCCCAAGTGGCCTCTTCCTCCAGCTCCCTTCAGGCATCTATTGAGGACCTGAAGGCCACCGCCCTGCCCGCTCTCTCCACTGCTGTCAACAACAGCTCCAACTCTCTCACCACTTTTCAAAGTGCAGTGGTGAAGAGATTGGAAGCTCAGGAGGCAGGGCTCCGGGCTCTACAGGAGAAGGTATCTGACCTCTCCTCCACCGTCACCGCCATCACTACTGCTCCTCCACCACCGCCAGCGTTCACGAGCGCTGACAGGGACATTCTGCAGTCCATGATCACATCTTCCTTCATCACTCGCAAGCTACAAACGGACATGGCCTCTCTCCTTCAGAGGTGTGTTTCAACAGCCGCCCTGGCTCAGGCACCTGTTGAGGGGGAGAGACAGCCTCCTCAGAAGGACCATTCCGTTTATTCCCCCTCCACCAACTGGAGAACAACTTAAGAAGGGGGAACAAACGAAGATGATGATGATGATGATGATGATGATGATGATGAAGACGACGATTTCATCGTCGAGAAGATCCCTGCTTCAACGCCCACTCCAGGGCCTGCACAGTCTTAGGGGGAGAACCCCGGTGCACCTGGTATGTTAACTCAACCATCCTCTCCCTCATCTTCTGATAACCTCCCCATATCTTCTCTGCTTAAATTTAAACCTACCCCTGAAACCATTACCCTTACTGACACCTCCTCTGAAGACTCACCCACAAACAACCTACAACTAGTTGTCTATCAACCACCCAAACAACCTACCCCTGAACCAACACCTCAACCTACTTCTCAACCAACCTCTGAACCTGAAAACCAAGCCGACTCTGAATTTCAGGATGTAAACTAGGGGTGAGCGTGGTCCAGAAACCGAACCGAACCGAACCAAAACCGATAGGACCGAAACCGATAAGGCTTGAATCTTCAAACCAAAACCGAACCAAATATGTATATATGGTTTCGGTTTGGTTCGGTTTTGGTCCGGTTTTGGTCCGGTTTTTCGGTCCAAAAACCGAATTGAAAGCCAATTTTTTTAATTCAAACCAAATTACACAAAACACACAACCATCAACTTAATCAACTAAATCAAGTATAGCTTAAATTGGACACCGAAAAACAAAGATAAAATGTATGTAAATCCACACATAAAAGTGATAAAACAAACAAAATGTAGCGATAAAATATGTAAACCGAATTTCATTATGTTCACAAAAAAAAGCGTCGCCATAAATCATTCCTCCATGCGCGTCTTTCCTTTTCCATTCCCATTTTGTTCACGTACCATCTCTTCAATTTATTTTGGTAGGGATTTATTTATTTTGGTAGGGATTTGAATATCTTTCAAAAATTAGAAAATTGGGTTTCCTTTTGAGTTACCGGTTTGGTTCGGTTAAATACCGGTTTTTAACCGAACCAAACCGATATGGACCGAAACCAATAAGAGGGAATTTAGAAAACCGAAACCGAACCAAAAATTATAAACGGTGTTGGTTCGGTTCGGTTTCGGTTGGTTTTCGGTTTGGTTCGGTTTTTTCGGTCCAAATGCTCACCCCTAATGTAAACTTTGGTTCAGTCACTAGTGAGATTATTCACCTCATGGAGAATAGTAGATCAGAAGCTGTCAGGACTGAACTAAGCAAAATGACATTCAGAGTAACCCCTTTAAACCCTGAAACCACCCCTTTAAACCCAACCCATTTCAACTCTGAAGCTTCCTCATCCAGAACCCCTGAAATCCAAGCCTGTCCTGAAACTGTCTGCCTATCGTCAGATGATGAATTCATCTCTGATGATTTCTCTACCCCTGCTTCTTCTCCTAGATCTCCTCCCTCAAATTCTCCACGTTCTGAAGGAGAAAACTACCCTGACACTTCTACTGATGTGAACAGGGATGGGCGTTTAGATGCCGTGATAGAGTGACTCGAGAGTACAAGAGTAAAAATTCCTCTTCGTACCTCTTGGGACTCCGAGTTCGCATATCTATCACAGGAGGAGTACGACCTCGCAATAAAGGCTCAGGAGGAGCACAACAGGAAGCAGAAGGAAGCATTCCTCTCTGCTCAAGCTGCAAAGAAGCTAGCTTTTGACTTCGTTGAAGAAGACGAAGAAATAAGTGCAGATCCAATTCTTGCACAGAAGGCTGCTCTGAAGGTCTTCAACAAGAGGACAGAGGAAGAGACAGAGGAAGCAGACAAAGAGCTTGACTGGTGCAGAGACCGACATCATCTCAGGAAGCACGGTGCCAGAATAATAGGAATCCATCTTCGTCGAAATCACGGCAAGAATGGAGCTCCTGGCAAGACCTGGCTCACCGTCAAACGCTCAGGAGTAAAGGACGTAGAGCACAGTCTGGACAAGTTAGATCGTTACAACTTGTCAGAGTGGAACGAAATTAGAAGCCTACTTCTGAAAGCCAACAAGAACTACAGGGCTGAAGTAGAAGAAGTCATTGATGGACTTATTGCTCGAATCAGAAGAACAACTGAAATACCTGATGTCCTGCTCCAACCTCCCTCTGCTCTGCCAAAGCCTCCAGTTCGAAGATCTGCAGGCACTTCAACAAGGAGACCCACTCCTTGCATGCCCATGACTATTATCAAGCCACTGGATCTCTCGATGCTTGATCTTTCTTTTCCCTCAGGAGTATCTCTCTCTGAAGGTCAAGTCATCAGAGAACCTGTTCATGGTATTTGTGTAAGCGACAACTCTAAAAACTTTCGCTTTCAGCGCTTCAGCGAGCTACACAAAGCTCCCTATGAACACTTGGCATCAGTTCTCTTTATCGCACAAAAGGAAAAGAAAAACAAAGACAATAAAGAAATCATTCGTACTGTCAGAGCTATCCTCGACCAAAGAATTGCCTTCGGTGAAACTCCTGTTCCCATTCAAGTCAAGACTGAGGTAGTTAGTGAAGACTCTGATAGTTAGGAATTTTTGTAATTTTCTTTCAGTACTTCATGTATGTACTTATGTATTTCCTTACTCTTGTAAAATCCTATATGAGATTAATAGAAATGCAATTCAGTGCATCGTACTTCATTCCATCACAGTACTGAAAAAGATCCCTCAAAACAGTAAATGGGACATGTACCTTTATGAGTTCTATTTCCTACTGTTTCATCTAGACTTAGAATTTTTTTAATTATCTAGATTAAGACAATTCCTCTGTTGTCTTATCATTATCATTTAGGGGGAGATTGTTGATCTAGCTCTCCTAAGACCTGATGAAATGATAATGATCCTGAATCTTTACTTAGTGAATAGGTTTTTACTTCTGTTATAGCTTGAGGAATTATCACTGAGATTGTTCAGTGTTATTCAATGTTACTTATGCTGTAACTTATTTTTATATTGATCAGGATCAGGATCAGGAGACGAACGAGCTTGTTCTGCAGTCTACTGATCCTGACCACCGAAGTGAAGACCTCCTGAAGACATTAAAGTCATACTCAAAGAACCATCAGCGAAGTCGAAGAATTAGCTGATGACAGGACCAGCATGCTCGTGATCTGAAGACGGAACTCAGTGATAGCAGGCTGCTCAAATTCGTATGACATCCTGAAGACGCGTCAGGATACAGTGACCTCTGAACACCATCAGTATCAGAGCTTTCCTCACTGATCAGTATCCTGATCCTGAAGGATTAGTGTAATGTCTTAGTCTAATGCACAAAAGGATTATCCGCCTTTACTGACACAAAAGTACATAAGGACAGTCTCTTTTCTGTTCCCTCCGTACTTATCAGACCTCAAGGCAACTGTTTACTCACATCCTCTTTTGCACACCATGCAAAGGGTATTTGTTTATAGTAAATAGTACATAGGACCACTTAGATTGTGACACGTACACAAAAGTGAGTCTGCATGCATTTAATGCATTGGGTATAAATAGGACTTGAAGAGATGTTCTCCATACTTCTTCTTCATCCTAAAAATACCCTAATCCTTTCTTTCTTATTCCCTCTAGTCTCTTTCTTCTTTTATCTTCTCACTCTAGTGCATAGTGAAAGAACTTAGATTGTTTAGTTTAGACTTGTAGTCTTTTCTATTTCCGCAACAATCTGTAAATTCATATTGTTAAATACAACAAAGAATTTAAAAGTGAAATTTGTGTGATTATATTCAACCCCCCCCCCTTCTATAATCCCAAACACTATCCTTACTTGAAGGTCACCTCATTGGGACCAACACTTGATAATCTAAGACGTTTTCGTTTGATTGATATGTTAATAATGGTATTCCTTTGGAAAAAATCGGTTTTGAAGTGTATCCTATATCACCACGTTGGGTTGTGCGCTTTTTAAAGAGAATAGGCAAATTTTTAGCATATGCTGTTTTTAATCTATTTATCACTATTAGGTGACGACATGGTGTTTTAAATATAATTTTATAAGCAATTATATCAAAGGTTACTTTATTAAATCTATGTAGAAAATTACTACCTAATAAGATATCTGAACCTGTATCATAGAAGTAAAAAGGTGGACATTTAATCATAAATGATCCTATTAATATTATAGGTTCTGGGATTCCTTTATCTAAAGTAATTATATCTTTGGATATTCCTCTTCCTCTATGAAGCCTTAAATCTTGATGGTATTCTTTAGGATAACAATCTGGTTTACATATACATATCCCTTCACCACAGTCTATATAAGCAGCAAAATATTCTGCTTTATAATCTTTATAAGTAATTCCTACAGGAATATATATACTATAAGGACTCGTCATTTTGGTATATATATCATTTTTCCATTATATGTTATTTTTAATCCATAAGAAGTTATTTGATAAGGTGTAACATTTTCTAAAAACGTTAATCCTAAAATAATTTCTAAAGTATCGTTTTCATTGTTCTCTTCTATTAATAATCTTAAAGCGATTATTTCTTGTCCAAATCTTAGTACAGTTTCTACTGCTTCACTTATATCATGAGGTTTTGTTGAGAACCGTAGGCACAAACAGTGCGCAGCGGATAACAAAAACGATTCCCAAAAGCCTGATCCAACTTAAACCTAACAGATACAATTAAGTGAGTTTGATGGTTTACCTTTACACGAATAAACTCCGGAAAGCGAGCAGGAGGTACACCGCTACTGACACCACGCGAGAGGGTTGCTAGACCACCGTGACTGATCAAAAATTTCGATCGATGTGTGAGAGAGAGGGGAGGCCGGCGGCGGTTTGAGAGAGAGAGTGAATTTTGCGTGAGGAAAAATCTATCTGATAAAAACACTTTAAGCCTTTATTTATAGATGTAAATAAGGCAGTGTTTGTATCTGATTATAATTGCTTAATAATTATCTCTATTAATTAATTTCTTAATTAATTAATTTACTGATTAAGTAATCTAACAAATAATTATTAACTTATATATAATTATTTACATCTCTCTCTTCTCAATTATCTCTTACACAAATGTTTTCAATTAGGTGTGCAGCGGTGTGACCTACTAGTGTCTTATAACGTTGGACATGGTAACCCTGTTACTGTCTCGCACACAATCCTAAAAGACTCCCACTTGTGCTAGACATGTAATTGTGCTGTTACCGTGGTGGATTCATTCCTTTTGCACACGATATTTCTAAAATGATTTTGAGACATGGAGTGGAGGATTCATTTCTCAAAAACAAGTATTTCTTGACTCTGATTCAGATTGCCTGCAGTAACGGATATTACTAAATAACAACTGTTATTCTATCCGAGCGTGGCCACGCGTTTTCTGCCAATCTTAATCGTCAAGGGGCCCGGAAATATCTCTCTTTTGAAAGAGGTGCAAATCCCTTCTTGACTACTTGCATTTGGATCCACGGCTTCCGCTGCATCTAGTCACGTCCCGTATGGCCGCCCTGTTACGGTGCAACGTTAGGACGTGCTAAGAGTACAACAGTCCTCATGTTCCCAAACCAAGTATCTCAGGTCTAAGGACAACCTATCAAGTCAATGCTTATGACTGAGGCTCCATGAAGCAGACTTGATACTGGTCACTTCCAATACCCAAGCACTCTGATGAGTATCTATAAATACTTGGTCACATCACTTGTGCTTTTATTCTCTACTTCGAATAAATCATCAAGTATTTATAATAGCGTTAAACTCCCTATTGAAATTCCCATTTCAATAAGTGGCTACAGAATTTTAGATTTCATACAAAACTTTGTAAAATCATGGATATGTTAAATATGCGAAAAATAGTTAATTTAAAACAATCATGAATTAAAACCTCCATTTATTATATTAAAAACTTTACATGATTGAATTGTTCTAAATTAAACTATAGTAATAATTAACAAACTAAAAACTAGCTACTGGCGTCCAGGTACTGCATCCCAATGGAGTTTGTGCCTCATGCTTCACCCTTGCTAGTGGCTTTGTCAGCGGATCTGCGACATTTTCTTCTGTTGGAATCTTGCAAATTCTCATATCTCCTCTTCCAATGATCTCTCGGATAAGGTGATATTTTCTGAGCACGTGTCTTGACTTGTGATGCTCTCTAGGTTCCTTTGCTTGCGCCACGGCTCCCGAGTTATCACAGAATATATCGATCGGTCTAGAGACACTGGCAACCACTCTGAGATCTGACTAGAAAATTCCTTAGCCAGACAACTTCCTTTGCAGCATCAGATGTTGCAATGTACTCTGCTTCTGTAGTTGAATCTGCAATCGTGTCCTGCTTCGAACTCTTCCACGAGATCGCGCCTCCGTTTAGGGTGAAAAAGGTACCCCGATTGTGATCTAAAATCATCTCTGTCGGTCTGGAAACTAGCATCAGAATATCCTGTGACGCTCTTTTCATCCTCAGATCCTCCAAAGACCAAGAACATATCTTTCGTCCTTCTCAGGTACTTGAGAATGTTCTTGACAGCTACCCAATGAGGTTCTCCTGGATTCTGTTGATATCTGCTCGTAACACTTACTGAGTAAGCAACATCGGGCCTGGTTCATAACATGGCATACATAATCGATCCAATTGCTGAAGCATATGGAACCGATTTCATTTTGTCCTGATCTTGACTAGAAACAGGACATTGTGTTTTACTTAACACTATGCCATGTTGTATCGGGATAAATCCTTTCTTGGATTCATCCATCTTGAATTTCTTCAGGATTTTATCAATGTATGTACTTTGACTAAGTCCGATAAGCCGCTTAGATCTGTTTCTGTAGATCTTAATGCCAAGTATATAAGCGGCTTCTCCAAGGTCTTTCATCTAGAAACATCTGCTTAACCAATTCTTTACACTCTGTAAAGTTGGAACATCGTTTCCTATGAGTAGAATGTCATCTACGTACAAGACCAAGAAGGTTACTATGCTCCCACTGAACTTAGTGTAGACACACGGCTCGAACTCACTTTTGGTGAAACCAAATTCTTTGATTCGCTCATCAAAGTGTAAGTTCCAGCTTCGAGATGCTTGCTTTAATCCATAAATGGATTGTAGCAGTTTACACACCTTATTAGGATTCTTAGGATCTTCAAACCCCTCTGGTTGTTCCATATAAACGTCTTCTGTTAACTTTCCATTCAGAAAGGCTGTCTTGACGTTCATTTGCCAGATCTCGTAGTTAAAGTACACTGAAATGGCCATTAGAATCCTAATCGACTTTAGCATGGCCACTGGTGAAAAGGTTTCATCATAGTCGATACCATGAGTTTGCGTGAACCCTTTTGCGACCAGTCTAGCCTTGAAAGTGTGTACATTCCCATCCATGTCGGTTTTCTTCTTGAAAACCCATTTGCGTCCAACTGCTCTACAGTATAGTGCCAAATCAGTCAACTCCCAAACTTGGTTGTCGTACATGGATTGCATCTCGGCCTTCATGGCTTCCTGCCATTGTTCAGACTCATTGCCTGACACAGCTTCTCCATAGGATGTTGGTTCATTCAAGTCTCCGCTGTCCTGAGAGACTAGAAACGTAAGATACCTATCTGGTTCTTGTCTTACCCTACTGGATCTGCGAAGGTCCTGTGTTTGCACTTCCTCAATCGGTTCTGATTGAGGTTCAACATTCTCATGTTGAATTTCTGGCTCAACAATTGGTGTAGTGTTTTCTTCGTCTACTACCTGTAGATCTACATCCTTTCTGGTGTTCCCAGAACTGAGAAACTTTTCTTCCAGAAATTTTCCATTTCGAGCAACAAAAACTTTGTTCTCTTCAGGGTTTTAGAAATAATATCCCACGGTGGTCCTGGGATATCCAACGAAAAAGCACTTGTCGGATTTGGGCTTGAGTTTTTCTGAGGTGGGTCGTTTGACGTAAACCTCACAACCCCAAATTCTTAGAAAAGATATATTGGGTTTCTTACCCTTCCATAATTCGTATGGAGTCTTTTCTACCGACTTTGTTGGCGCTATGTTCAGTATATGTGCTGCTGTTTCGAGCGCATGTCCCCAAAATGACATTGGCAGCGTAGAGTGACACATCATCGATCGTACCATGTCAAGTAAAGTACGATTTCTCCTTTCTGACACACCATTCATCTGAGGTGTATATGGAGGTGTGAGTTGGGATACAATCCCACATTCCATCAGATGATTGTCAAACTCATCACTAAGATATTCACCTCCGCGATCCGACCGCAAAAACTTGATCTTTCTGCCAAGTTGATTCTGTACTTCATTCTGAAATTCTCTGAATCTTTCAAAGCTTTCAGATTTACGTCTCATAAGGTAGACATAACCATACCTACTGAAGTCATCAGTAAAGGTAATGAAGTACCGGTATCCTCCTCTTGCCACATGACTAAATGGTCCACACACATCTGTGTGAATTATTTCTAACAAGTCAGTAGCCCTTTCATTTTCTTTGTTGAAAGGTTGCTTTGTCATTTTGCCAGATAAACAAGACTCGCAATTATCAAAAGGTTTATAATCGAAAGTGCCAAGAAAACCTCCTTTTAGGAGTAGTTCAACGCATTTCTTGTTTATGTGGCCCAAACGACAATGCCAGAGGGAAGTCTGATCCTCAATGTCTTTGGATCGTTTACTTATATGATAGATTTCACTACTGTTGTCTTGTAGATTTACTGTATATAGACCATTCACAGGTGTTGCTTTAAAATAGAAAATATTATTTTTAAAGACAAAAATCATTTTATAATCGTATTTGTAATAAAAACCTTGGTCTACTAACAAATCAAAAGATAAAACATTCTTAATCATATTTGGAATATAATAACAATTATCCAGTTCCAAAACTAGACCCGAGGGTAAACTAAGTGTTAGTAATTATGTGCAGAGTTGACAAACCAAGTAATTACACATCCAATGTTACAAGACACTTGAGGGTCACACCTGTGAGGACCTATAAATCGAATAAGTTATATGAAACCCAGAAATGGAGAGTTAGGATTTATAATAGTCAATTATAAATCAGTTGGGTAATTTCAGTCAGAAATCCCAAAGTTGGAGGGTTATTAATTAATTAAGTATATTGTATATTTATTTGATAAAATAAATATATAATAGTTAATTAACAGTATTATATATATATTAGATAAATATATATATATATATAGATAATTATCATAAGCAAATTCTTTTCCAGAAAAATAAGGAAAAGAATGAGATAATTACAATAAGGAAACTGAATCTTGTTCAAACTGTATTTTTCCTCCATATAAATAAGCCTTATGGGTTTAAGGAAAAATTCATTCAATTCAACCAATTAAATAATTAGTTTCCAGTTCCCTCTCCCTTTTCTCTCCCACCGGCGCCGCTCCCCTCTCCCTCGGATACCAGTTCGGTTTTTCCAGTTTTCGGGTTTTCAGTTCTGCTAGAGGAACAATTCGTAGGTCGTTTACGGGTGGATCAATTCTCAAGCAATCCAGGTAAACCATTAGAACTGTTAGAATTAATTAAACTAATTGATTAAAATCCATAAGCCAGTTTAGGGTTTTTAGCCTAAACGCTTCCGCATAAGATCAAATCAGTGTGTTTTTGATCAGATAGGTCTTTTACCAGTTTGGTTATCAGATCTATGGGATTTATCAAACCAGTAAGGTTTTGTGATCCATGATAGTCCTCGTGTCAGTTTGATCCGAGAGAACCCACAAAAACCCAACACTAAGACTATAAGATCCTACAGCTTCAGCTATCAGCGGAGTGCCTTCGCCAACTCGTAGGTTCGAACGGTCCTTCCTCAAAGTCTTTCTTCTAGTGAATCCCTGTAAATGATTACAAATGTGGTTACCACTGCATGTATCAATTACCCATGATTCATAAGAAGTGATTAAGCAATCTATCATAAAGATACCTGGAGCATCGGGTAAACCGATCTCTATCTGGTCGATATTCATCGAGTGCTCGCAAATATCCTTGCTACCGCATTCTGGGCAACTCAAATCCCCCAGCTCATCAATCCAATCAGTATCCATGAGATCAGCAGGTGCTGGCTTCGGCTCTAGACTGGCCAGAATGTTCTCATGCAGTGCTGCCACGTCAGTCTTTGGTTCTTTCATGTAGGCACTAGCTGTGTCACATATCTCCTTCGGGAGTGAGTACCACATGAGATACACTAACTCTTCCTGAGTCATCTTGTACCCCAAACGTGTCAAGCATTTAAAGAGCCTCCTCATTTCCATAAGATGGTCTTTAACTGACTGGTCCTTTTTCAGCTTTAATGAAAGTATCTATTTCATGATCAGAAGCTTACCCGTATGTTTATAGAATCCCAGCTGGCTTTCTATACCTTTCACGACCTCGTGGCAGGATTTATCTCTTAATCTATCCGTGAAATCGGACTATATAGAGAAAATCAGAATTGACATGACATCCGATTCATCCGCCATATACTTAAAGTACTAAGTAAATTCCTCTTCAGGAGAATTACTGTGACAACCC